>VYXB01002218.1:436418-504496 GCA_013397135.1 Pachyramphus minor
GTGCACCCCAAGGATGCTGCGGGGCCGAGGCAGAGCCGCCGTGCTGCCCGCAGCCCCACGGCAGAGCCGTCCCGGCCGCATCCCTGGCGGGCGAGCGAGAGCAGGAGCACTCATTGTTTGGCAGGAGGGAGGCAAGGCAAGGTGGAGATGGGTGAGCTGCCTTGCTCAGCGACATCAGGAAGTTTTGCTGTGGTGCCAGAAATAGAACCTGCGTCTGCTGACTCCCGATCGTGCGCCCCAACCGCAAAAGCTGCCTTTTCTTAATTCAACTTTTCCCTGCCTTCCTCCACATTGGGCCCATCTTTGGAAAAGAAAACAAAGCCAACCCAAACCAAAACATCACCATCACCACCACCACTACCCCGCCACACCCCCACCCACACCCCCCCGCCGGCTGAACGGCACCGCTACAAACATACGCACAAGCGTGGGATCTCACCCCTTGCGGCCAAGAGCGAGAGAAAGGTCAAAAGGAAGCAGAACCAGGGTACACCCTTCCTAGACATCTGATGGGAATTTAGAAAAACAGCACGTTAAAAACAAAGCATTGGTGCCAACGCCTTTCCAACCTGCCATTTATCAGATGGGCGAGCTGGGCGGTTTGCTGGTGAGAAGGTGAGAAGTGGCTCTGTTTAACTGCCGCCGCCTGTTCTCTTGAGCAGCACTTGTGGCAACCCAATGGGAATGCACAAGACTGTGCCCTATGGACTGATCTTCTGCCTGGCCAGCACCAGAGAGGGTTTCCTTGGAAAAAGGCTGTCCTAATTTGTAGTTTTAAGGCCAAGATGTAGATCGCGCAGTCAGGACTCAGGCAAAGAGAAAGCATAATTGAAGGGGAATTTTCCCCGCTGCAAACTCAGCTAGAAGGATGAGTGAAGACAGCCAGAGGTCAGCTGGATTCTGAAGTGCCTCAAGAGTGTTGTAGAAGTACTGAGGGAAAGGAATGAGGATGGAGGAGGAAGACAATGATGCAGCAAGAGAAGTTCTTACAGTATGAGGGAGGTTGTTTTGTGGCAGACACAATACCACACCAGCACAAGTCCTTGAGGACACTGAAAGGCTCCATCTCAATGACAGCAATAGCATATTGGTGGGAACACACTGGCAAGACAACAACACCCCCATCTCTATGGGACCAGGATGAAGTTGCTCACCAAGACTATGCTCTTGAAGACAGTCATGGGTCCCCAGCTGAAAACTGGACTTGAAGAGAACCCTCAGTTCCTACATGCTCATAGAGAATTTGGCAGCTGTGATTCCACTTGCATTGAATCTATGCCTGCTTCTTTTTTCTTTTTTTGAGAGGGCTGGGAGGTGACAGCATTATCCTTGCATGTCTGAGTGATTTTGGTTCTGGGAGTATAAATACTATTAGGGATGGGTAGCAATCACCAATTCATTTCCCCCAGCCAGCGAACACCCATCACAGAAGGGATGGTTGGCACTAACGGGAAGAAACCGTTGCTATTTTGGACCTCCTTCGCTCATAAAACATTATCCCTTTGCTTCAAATATTATCCTTGGGGTGATTTGGAGACAGCCAACGCTTTTCCATGTTAATGTGATAAAAATAAAGGCTTACGGGCTCACCCAGCGAGAGCAAATGTTCAAGAACATCAGACCACAAATCTAGAGGCAGAATAACATCCTGCACATGGAGAGGCAGCTGCAATACCACAGCTCCCCAGTCCTGTGACAAACAGTGTTTGCCATACTGAACACTCCTAACTAGAGAGACAGGCTCCTGCAGCCTCCCCAGAGGTGTTTGCCCCTCTGTTACTGTGCAAGGATGTGGAGGAGGGGTGGGATTTTAGCTTTGCCTTTCAATCTTTGAGAGAGGAAAGACAAGACTTTGTTCTTCTTTCCCGAGCTAAGCCCAGAGCAGAATAATGCAGAAGGCTTCAGTGTATGCTGGTACATTGCTGAATGCAATATCATGCTGGTGCCTCCTTCATCCCAGGGCAGCTGCATCTGTACCTCCTCCCAAGTGGGACTTTTTTTCCAAACATATGTAGTTCTCTGTTTGTGGGTCCAGACACAGAAGTTGGGGGTTTTAACATTTTTTTATTAGTGGTGTTACATGCTTTGATGGCACCAGAGTGAGGCTGTAGTCTTGCATGTAGTGTCCAAGCATCTCATGATTTCTAATTTACTCAGTCATCAGCCTCTCTCCTAAAGGTAAAACCCCCAAACCTTTCACTCTGTTTTACGTAAAAGAAACAGAGGATTGGAAAAGTTCTGTGCTTTGCTGGAGGCCAAACAGAAACCCTATGGTAGGGTAGAAACCTGACTGTGGATCTCAAATTAGCACCCTAACCATTGCCGTCTGTGTAGTGTTTTCTACCTGCTTTGCATACTTCAGTTTGAGACATGCTGGACAAGCTCCCTTGGGATAAAGAGTCATTTTTAGCCCGATTCCTTACAGGAATGAAGCTCTCACAATCATGTTGTCTATCTGCCTGTCTATCAGCCACCCACAGCATGGTTTGAATTCACTGGCCAATTTCAACCAAACCTAGCAGCAAGGAAGGGATTTTACAGCAGAACAATCTGGATGAGCTCCATGATAAGCAGAAAGTGGGGAGGGAAGAGAGGGAGAAAGAGAATGCCCATGTGTGCCTGTGGGCTGCATGGTGTCCGAACACCACTTCTGGCATGGCATATGATGCTTCCATCCCCTCTCTGAGACAAGAGAGGGATTGAGCTCAGGTAGATGTGTGGGGCTGGTGAGACCAGGAAGAAGCTGAGCATACTGCAGGGATGTCCTGGGTGTGCTGCAATCCCAGACTTGAATGTGGCAGATATGTTCATCCTGCTGCTGGCAGAGCAACTTCTGCTCTCCATGTTCCCTAACCCCTGCTGGCTGCTCCTCTGGGAAAACAGCCGATTAACATATTGCAATGAGTTAACCTTAAATGGTCTAAAAATCCAAACCTCTGCATGCAAATGAATTCTGATGGAAGAAGCAAGATAAAACACCACACAGCCACAACCGAGCCTGTTTGCTAACCAAGACTGTGTTTGCACCTGAAGCCATGGTGGTGCTCTCAGTCCTGTGATGATTTGTACCTCCCCACCCCATGCTACTGCCTTGCCAGGTGCAATGCTTTGAAGCAAAATATCGTGGGGTTCTATGTGGGGTTTTTTGGTGGATTTTGGTGGCCAGGATCTATGACATGACCTATTTTCTTCCTCTTGGCCAGGGCCAAAAGTGGGTGGTGTGGTCAAGAGCCTCCAAGCAGGGTGTCAGACATGGGCTGGGCTTTACAAACTCTGGTGGAGCTGGTAGTTCCAAGCTGCTGGCCAAAGGCAGGGGAGGAAAAGGCCCTCCTCCATCACTTCGGTGTGAACCCAGCTCTCATCCAAGGGTCTGTGCTCAGTTGCTGTTAGGTAACTTTTTTTTCACGCTGTGGCTAGTGCCGATAACTGATTCTTAGTCCCTCTGTGTGCAAGTCACTGACACTTGGTTAACTCCTTCACACTGAGTTACAGAGCAGGGTTAATGGTGGCAGAGCCAAACTTTCACTGTCACTCTTTCTCCAGAAGATCACCAAAAGGTCACTGCTTTCCCCCTCTTCGGGATTAGAGTCTTTTTAATGCCGTTTGGAGCTAGACTCTGCAAACAAAGTCCGCCTTTGAGCCAACCAGTCTTGAAATCCGATGCCCTTGTTCATTTTGCACTGCTGGTGGCAGGGAGGGAAACAACAAAGTGACATTTCTATCGGTCACAAGGCAAACGGCATAAGACAATGATATTTATCTCCTCCTTGAGTGTTCTGAGACCTTGTACCTGAAGAAAGCTACAGTAACTGGCAATCACCTTTCCAGCAATCAGGCTGTAGTTGAGCAAGTGGGAAGATGAGCAAGTGCTGGTACAAATGCTCAGAGACTAACCCTAACAGCAGGATCCGCCCAGAGAAGATGTCTTTTGTGCAACAGAAACAAACAAATGCCTTTAAACTTGTACTGGTATTAAGTAACGTAAAACTTTGCCAGATAAGGATTGTTTGCTCTCACTTAGGGGTTTCTGGCAACCCTTCTTCTTGTATTATTTGTTGAAATGCATTTGGCTTTTTTTTCACTTTGGGATCTTAAAGGCAAAGAGATCGAGTTTCATCTTCATCTCCTACTACAGAATGATTCTGGGCAGCATGAAAAATCCAGTCTTTCTGCAGCTGGGAGGGCAAAGGAGGGCAGTGGACATGGAGGCAAGGGTATCTGCTGCCACCAGCATCTGGACTGGTCCAGTTCACACTGGTACCTGCTAACACTGTGCCTCTCCAGCCTGCAAACTCTTTAGCGTGGAGCTGTATTTTGTGGTGTGGTTTTAGACCAATTGATATATCAGAGTTTCCAACACTGCCTCTAAGAACAACAGAAATACAAGTAATAGCAAGTCAGTTGTGGCTTCTCAGAAGGGTGAATGAAAAGTTGAACAAAAAATTGGCCTGGCAGCAACTGAGTATGCTTCAACATAAGTTTGATAAAAAACTCCACCATGCAGTCAACAAAAAACAGAAGGAGAAGTGTCTTCAGAGGCTCTGCAGCTAGGCAGAGGAGGGTTTTAACAGCAGTCACATATAAGCAGCACAGGGCACTGAGGATCCTGAAAGCACTGCATGCTCCTGTTCTGAATCACCTGTCCTGAGCATGACAGCAAACTCTTCTTCCGGAAGAAATGCTGCCTGGCTGGGTGTTTTCTGGTGTCTTCCCCTCAGGAACAACAGCAAACAGAAAAGGAGAATGTTGTCTGCCTTCATTTCTCTAGCTCTTGTCACTGCTTGAGCTAAGGTCAGCCTGCACCCTCCAAAGTGCAGGGGGCCAGTACCTGCCAGCTCTCTCAGTGATGGATGCATGAGCCAATAAGTGATCCCCATTCAGCCTTGGAAACCAAGTAAGCTGGAGGTTTGTTTGGGTTTTTTTTTCCCTAATGTGCAGAATTGGTCAAAACAAAGATAAAGGCGAAGTCAAAAGGAAGGCATATGTATGAATAATGCAACAGCAGGGGCTAGAAGGACTCTGGGAATATGCTGGAAGCTCTGTATTCCCCCAAGAGATGCCCAGGTGCTGCAGCCCTCACCTGGGGATACACAGAGCTGTTGCTGCGGTCAAGGAGAAGCAGATGACCTCCTGCAGGGAGGCAGTTTGCTCCCTCCCAGAGGTGAGTTTTGCTCTTCACACTTAAGAGCATTAATTTGCTTCTGCAAACATAATTATCACAATATGAGGAGAAAAAAGCCTTGAGAGAAGTGAACCACACTTCTCTCTCCTCTTCACACACAGCACCCCCAGCTATCACCTGTCACCCCTCTGCAGTCCCCACTTCGCAATGTTGCAGATATCTACACCGTATTGCTCCTCGCTTAACCAGACTCAGGTTAAGCTGACCCACCTCCCTGCTTCTCTGAACCTGCTGCCTGCCCATCTCATGGGGTCCTCTTACCTCCCCATGCTGCAGTTCTGACCTGCTGGGAGATCTGAGGGAGAGCTGAGAAGCAGGGGCAGCACAGTGCAGCAAAGGGGTTTTTCACATTTGCCACTTGAGTAGAGTTTCTAAATCCCCTAAAATGGAGCTGTGCCATCAGAGAAGGAAGTGCTGGTTCCAGGGCGATGCTGAGGGGGAAGACAAGACCATCATAGGCTCTCCCCAGCCTTGCCACCCTTGCAGACCTGAATTCCAGCATCTGTATGTCAAGTTACTCACCAGTCACGGTGTCTCCAGGCACATCATTCCCTCCCCTCATTGTTGCAGGCAATAACTATAGCCAAAACAAGGATATGTTGAGAAACACCTTCTTCTTTCAAAGGCCCATCCAGTGCAGCAGCAGCCATGTGCTTGGGTGTACTGAGATGTGTCCTAGAGTCACTTTACCAGCACAGGAAGGAAGGAAAATGGCATGCTGGTGTGTTTTGTCTGGTAGCTGTAATCTGAAGGTGTTTTACTTTGTTGTTTGTATTCACTCCAGATGAATCTCAACCTCCATAAGCTCCTGCGGTGCCTCCCAGTGTGTCTTATGCTGCTCACATCCATCCACAGAGAAGGAAATGCCCTGGTGCCACAGCACTGTAGTTCCATGTGCCTCTAACCCAGAGCCTGGTGCTCTCAGCTTGTGGTGAAAGGAGGGATGGGAAACAGGAAACTTGCTGTGGGTACGGTGAAGCTGCAGTTAACTCCTCAGTGCATGCTGTGGGGGCCTAAAGTGTTCATCAGCAGCACAGGGGGCAGGAGAGGTTTACCTTGGGGCATCCAGAAAGGTATGCTGGGCATGTGCTGTGGGAGTTGGGTCTGTTAGCTAGGACCAGGTGGGCTCACCTCAACTGGTGGACTTTCTCTGGCTGCCTGTTGCTTGGGGATGGCCCCAACACCTCTGAATTGTGACTTTTGCTCCACAAGTCAAAGGTGGGAGAGACACATTAAACCACAGTCACCCCCATCCACTTGCAGAATTACTCCTGGGACAGTGTTTTCCAGAGTTTGCTTTGAAACATTCCTCATGGAGTGGTTTCCACCACAGCCTCCCTGAAAGCATGTCCTTGCCTTGATGGTCTCAGGTGAGGTGCCAGTCCAGTTGTCCCTTTTACTTTCCCTTGCCCTCATCTCTTAGCTCTTAATGCTGACCTGAGGCTTCTTTGATTTGGCATCTTTTTCAGCATCTTTTCTTGTCTTGGTGGGAATGCATCTATCAGAGAGCCACAGGCTGGACTTTAACCCACCCAGCCATGCAGAGACATGGCAAGTGGATTTGCAGAGGGGATGAGGGTAGGTTCAGAAGCACTGCAGCCCCCCCATAAACACAACCCCATGCCAGGTGAGGCTGTTTCACATTGTGGCAGACCTACCCTGGAAGCACAGCAGGTGCTGTTCCCTCATCTAGCCTCCGACACAGGCAAAGGCACAATGGGATTTGCAGATGAACAAGTTAAAATGCTGCTGCGTGAATGTGCTTTTACGGGGGCCGGATCGATTTCTCTGGCCCCTGTGACTGATACAAGCATGTCCAGCCAGGGAATTGTACAGAAAACAGGTCTGAAACCAATTTCATTGCAACCGGCCCCAGCTGCGTGTGTTGATAAAGCCTTTGATAACATTGCAGAAAGGTGTTATAGATGCTGGACAGGAAGGTACAGCTCCTTCACTGCTGGCAGACGAGAGCTTACAGCACCCAAAAAACATCCCTTGCAAGAAGTGAGCAGCCAGGGCAGCCCCATGCCCTATGGCTGGGCTGGGGCAATGATCAGGACAAGGAGGGAGACCTCAGCCTGTCTCACACTGTGCTGGCAAGCTGCTTGCTCCCCCCTGCTTGCACCTTGGGCATATTAACTCACATCTCTTCCACCTTTGGAGAAGATGGGGACTTAGAGCAGAGTAACATCCTGGAAGTACAATAGGTGTCTGTCTCTTCAAAGGAGGCCCCAAGGAGGGGGCTGTTGTCTACATGTGGAAACTGGCAACTACAACACGTGGGCCATTTGCTTTCCCCTTATGTGCCTGTCCTGTCAGCCTCTCATTTTATTGCTCTTTTCTGACGTACTTGTGAGATACAGAGGCTTATCAAAGCATCCCAGAGAGAAACATTTAAACTGTCTCGGGATTGCTGATGAGTGCAGTCAGGAAAGCCAACGGGGTCACCATCGGCAGGACTGCCCTGATGTTGCAGCCTTTTATTTGGCAAAATTTGGCTGCATTGGCTTAACCATGGTGCTCACCCAGACTGCAGTGAGTGAACCGTGTCTGAGGCATGAGCCAGATCAGTTCTCCCAGGCTCATTAATCTAGCTAAACTATTAAGCCCTGCTTGGGGTGATGGTTTATGCCACAGCGTGGCATAACGTGGTTATGCCGCAGCAAGCTGCTTTCACTGCCCGGCCTGGCACGCTCCTGTGGAGACCCACAGTCTGTGCCTGCACAGGGGCTCACAGCCCCACAGAGCACTCGATGGAGATTTACTCATCTTCCAAGCCAGGACAGATTCCCAATAGCCCAGAAATACAAAATTAGGAAAACACACTGAAAGCAAAATGAGACCTGGAAAGGAAATTACACCAAAAGTTCTGATTGCATCTGAGCTGCCTGCAGCTGAGCAGGGTTAAAAGGTAACTGAGCCTGACTAGCTGTCACCACAATTCTTCTCACTAGCAGGCTTGGCCTCTTCCTGGGCAGTTTCAAAATTACTGGGTCAGCCTCTCCATAACCCATTTTGCCAAAGTGGCTCAGGTTAACCACAACCATTTCATGGCCAGTCTTCGCTTACCCAGATTGCGTTGCCTGTACCAGTGCAAGCAAGGCTTCACATGGGGTGGTCGGCCAGGAGCAGCAGAGAGAGAGGAAGCACTGGTTTTTTGTCAGGGTGCAGCTGCCAACAGATGTATCCCTGTGGGTCAGTTAGGGTTGCAGAGGAGGCTTCAGTAGGTATGCATGCTCCAAAGTGCTATCCAGGTCTCGTTCCGTCTCACCTTCTAGATGCAGCGCCAGAAATAAATGTTGTGCTTGGGGCACCTCCATGGGAAGAACACCAAAGAGGGTGCTGCATGTTACCCCTCAGACTAGTTTCTGTGGGAGGAATATCTGGCTGGGAGCTGCCACGTCCCCAGACAGCTCCCTGGTGGGGTTGAGCTGGGGATCAGGACAACAGAAAGCACTTCATCCAACATGCCCTCCAGGTGCAACATGCACTGGCACTGCCAGGCTGCCACAGTGCCCAGAGTACATGGAGGCACTTTCCAGGCTCTAGGTCTAGTCACCAAAAAGCTCATGAGTTTGCGGAGGGCTGTGTGCTCCTGTTCATTGCGTTCCTGCCCTCCCTTAGGAGGGCATTAAGGCTCAAGGAGAGCATGGTGACAGCACCACAGAGGCACATACAGGGGGAGTGGGGTGGGTGCCCTTACCGGGTGTCAGAGCAGAAGAGGGGTCTGGTATCATCTCTGGATGCAGTCGTGTAACTTTAGCTCCAGACCATTCCTATTTGTCTTTGCTTCTTGCATGTTGTGAATAGATATTAGCTTAAGCTCAATGGGCTTCACGCAGGTCTTGGAACCAGATGATTCAAGCTGGGATTTGTTCCATATCTCGGGTTTCACATGTTTTCTTCAGCTGCATTTTAATTGTGGGGTTTTCCTTTTTGTTTGGTGAGATGTTCGACCCAGGTGCCGTCCTTTGCAGCTGTAAATATCCCAAATAAATCCCATTCCTGGATTATGTGAGGGTGAAGAGGAAGTGCCCTACAACATAATAGGTTAGGTTTTTATCACAGCTCTTCATCTGGAAAGCCACTGGGAACATGTCCACAGAAAACGTCTGGCGCTAGTCCGGAAAACAACATACGATGTCAGCAGAGCCCTAGAGAGAGGACTGTAACGTGGTTAAACAAAGCCTGGATTGAGTTTAGCTCACCTTTATTTCCATCTTCAACCAAAAAACCTCTCCTCTGAATGCAGCTGAGTTCAGGTCCTGCTGGTGATGGGAAACAAATTTCCCCTTGTTTTCCTAGCTGCCCCATTTCTTTTGGATCACTTCTGCTGCATTAAGCCATGGGCTGTTTCATACATCCAGGAAGAGGTTGGTGGCCAAAAATGAGATGGTCTGGTCCTATGTGGACTTTGTCAAACCTCATACAATGAATTCCCATTTCCTGCTGCTTTTCCCCAACAGCCTTTTGTTCCCACCAGTTGCAGCAGTTCTGTTGGGGTTGTGGAGCAGGAGAGGGGCTGGAAGGTACCTCCAGAAGGGGTCCTGTATTTGGAGGACCCATCCCTCAAAGGGAGCACCTTTTCCATCTGTGGGTTGGTGCTGGGAGCCCTCCTACTTTGCAAGGGGTCTTCTGCCTGGGAGAGAACGATGCTCAGAAGAGCCATTGAGTTCCCTCAGCTGTTGTCCCATGCCAGGGACAAAACTGCTCTGTCCCTGCTTACCACAGAGTGGAAAAAGCAGTAATACAAGTTGTGTGTGTGCTCCCTCTAAGGAGACAGCTGCATGTTTGGACCACCAGCCTGAGGTTTGCATTGCTGCATGGGGTCTACATCCCATCCTGGAGCCTGCTGACGACTTGTCCAGGCACACACAGGTGTTTAAGAAGTACTGGTTTGACAGGCTGCTCCTGCCTTTTGCTAATTCCTGCTCCCAAACTACTTTGGGCAACTTGCCACAGGCTGCCCCATCTTGCCTGTGCCCCAGAGCTGAGTTTCCCTGGTGTGCTTACACACTGCCAGCCAAGGGCCAAACCGCTGGGCTGTTTTAACACCATCTGACATGGTATCAGAAGTGTCACAGCCTGGGGGAGTGAAGGGTTGCCCTATCCCCATGGGTGTCTCCAGCACAGCCCATGCAATGGCATCTGACTTGGGAAATCAGGGCTGGAGTAGAGGGCAGTGTATTTCTGGGGTGCTGGAGGGTAAACTGTGCCCGGCTTCGTCTACCCTTGGTGCTATGACCACCACATACAAGAAATCTTTCCCGAGGAAGGCAGAGAGTGAGGAGGGCTCTGTATCCCCCCTGCAAGTTCCCTTCCCCCCTTCCCCTGTGCCTGAGGTTCCCTTGTGAGCCCATTGGATCCTGGCTGATGGATAGCTGCAGGCAGCAAATTTGAGCAGCATCTCCATGCCAATTTAAATAAATAAATGAGTCTGAATGCTTCGCCTTGCAGAATGGCATCTCATTCAGCCTTTCAAGCATCAAATACCACCGGGATTCTTTGGGTCTCAATTTGCAGAACTATTTCCCTTTCAAGTGCTCTTTTATTTTTCTTTTTACTTATTTAAACCTGTTTTTCCTGTAGTGAACAGTCCTTGCAGGTGAAAGCAGACAGCTTTTGGATGTTGGTGGAGCTTTCCTCCAAACTGAAGAGAGATCACTGGGCTCTATTTAAAAAGGTCTCCCCCAGCCTCTTCTTCCCAGGCTGCAGCTGGTGGGGATACAGAGGGATGTTCCATGGTTCACTTTTAGTTGGAATTCCCCACAGCTGCCACATCACTCAGCAAAGGCTGAGCAGATGTGCTGGTGCCAAGGGGAAACTCTTGCCCTGCCAGGGCCTAGTAGCAGCTGTGGGAGCTACTGCCAGGCCCCTCCTGAGTGCCTTAGATGGGTCACAGGAACTGGAGGGTGGGAGGAACATACATCTGTCCAAAATACCACGGATTCCTTAAGGACAGAACAAGCACAGACCTGGTGAAGTTGCAGTTAGTGTCAGTGGGATGGGGAAAATTGATGAGCAGGGGAGAAGAGTGAGGAGGTGATGTCCCTTGGCTACATCCCCCCTTTAGCTTTTCTGGGAGCTCTGGGCCATGGAGGTTGCAAAGAACCACCTGGAGAAGCTACCTGAAGCACCTCAGAGGGTGAAAGAGCAGAACATAAATGGAAAGGAGCTGGTATTACTTTTTTCTTATTTTAAGCCAAACACAAGAATATTAAGTGTTCTGATTCATGGTGTTTGAACACCTGGGCGTGATACATGGAAGAGCCTTCTCAGAAGCATGAGAATTTCCCTGTGTATAATCTAAAACAAACATCTTCCTAGCCAATCTCTAATCAAGGCCTTATGAATTAGTGAATAAACATAGGGGCTTAGTAAAATTAGCAGGATTCATGTTACTGCTGGTGGTGGTGGTCATGTTTTTTGACTACTTCATTCCATCCACATATCCCCTTACACTGATCATCCTCTCCTGCCTTCAAGTGATCTGCTCAGTGCAGTGGCCAGGCATGGCACTTCACAGATATTTGGTAATAAACAGCAATGTTTTGGGGCAGGACACATATACAGGCTCAAGCTCCTGCGAAATAGCTGAGAGCAGTTCTCCAAGCACAGTTTCCTTTTGCTGATGCTTGCACCTTCATGCTGCTGCACCATGCTTTTGTGTGCAGCAGTGCTGCCCTTGTAAGGCTGTGGTGGCCTTTCACACCGGTGTAGGAAGATTGTGGGAAGTGGAGGGTTTGCACTGACGGTCTTTCTGAGAGTGTCTGGTCTCTCTCTAGCAGCAGTCACCGTGATGAAAATGCTGCACATCAGCCAGACTGTAAATAAATGGTTTGGCCTCATGTTTTAGGCAGGATTAGTAAATGCAGAGCAAACTCTGCTGCATCTCTTCAGCTCCTCCATCTTCCTGCCAGCTCCCTGCAAGCCCCAACTGCCTTCCCTGTGCTGCGGGTAATGGAGAATTGACTCCATCCCTGTTGCTGATCCTCCCTGGGAGCTGTGGGGACGATATGCTCCCCATGGGGCCAATCTCCCCTGGTCTCTCTCATTTCCAACCAGCCTGTGTGCTCAGTGTAGCTGGAACAGGGGGGAATGAAAGTGTCTCTTGGACATGCCTCGGTTAGCCAATGACGGCACTTTCTCCCTTGTGGGAATGCCACTGCTGCTGGAGTAATAAACTGGAGGTATTCAGGGATTTGAGAGTAGAGGGAGGGAGCCAGGGATGAGCAAGATATTGTTGTACTTCTCTTTAAACAGACACCACCACTGCATGGAGATGAATTCAGGAGACTGGGGAGCCCTGTCCCTGGCTGTGCAGAAACAAGGCTTTCTGCCACTGATGGGGTGGTTTGCGAATCTTTCCTTGGATCTCAGCAGTTAGAAGGGGACTAAATCCATTTCATAGTCCCTGCCCTCCCAAGCTGTGCTAGCACACTAGAGCCCTTCCTGGCTGCTGGGCATGAGTCAGCTCTCAGAGCCATTTGATGGCAGGAAGCTCAGGGCACCTTGGCCAACATTACAAGTGGCCAGGACCAGGATTAGAAGCACAGGCAGTCACTCTGTGTTTCCTCTAATTTCTGTGCCTGCACCATCCCTCTCTATCCTCCTCTCTTCAGCCCTTTCCTACCCTCATGGTACAAAATCCAGTTTTGCTCACATCACCACCCTGCTATCACCTGCAGTGGCTCCTCTCCAGTTTCCCCAGTCCTCAGAGAGGTATATCTTGTCAGTGGTCCCTGTGAGGTACAAGCTCAGAAAGGCTGAGCAGAGTTTTCTGCATCTTGCCTATGCTTCGCAGGTCCCCATACACTTCTCCAGCCTGCTGTCCACACTACAACCCCCACAGTGGGAATGACTCCAAAACTGAGCACCGCAAGCAGCTTGGCTGCACGTGAGTCCATTCGCCAAGCCCAGCTGGGGAACTGCTCTGGCTGAAATAATCTTCCTTTTAATTTTTCTTTCCCCTGGGTTATTTTTTAATCCAAATCAGTTCCTTTACCTGTTTTTCTCTGGTTCCTTCAAAAAAGCCAAAGGGCAGGCTGGGGTTAAGTGGGAGGATGAGGACACTGCAGAGTTCGGCCCACCAGCAATAGCGATGCAATGTCAGCAGTCCAAGGTGAGTTCAAACACTAAACTCTGGAGCCACTTCCTTCTCCTCTTCCCCACAGATCAGGAGTGACACCTTCCCAAAGAATATCCAGTGCCCAGAGAGCATGGCCACTACTCTCAGTTAGCAGGAGCTGGCTCAGAACAGAGATTCCTTCTCCTCTGCTGCTGAAGCCCTTTGAAATGTGTTTACATACCAGGCGAGAATAAAAAGTCAGAATTTCATTGGTGTTTGGCCACGGAATCATTTTGATTTGAAAACATTTGTGTTACTTGGTTTTTTTGATTGTGCTAGCAAAAATAAATGGAGGCACAGAAATAGGCATGGAGAAATCAGCAGATCAGGATGCTTGGATATCCCAGCTTCATCAGGCTTTCTCACTGGGGGTTGTCCAACCTGGGACATCACACAAACCCTTTTGATTTTGATGCCCATTATATTTTCCTAATATCTCAGTGGTTTGTGCCCACCAAGTCTACATGCCATGCCATGTGCCTGCCCTAGATGGTTGCTTAATGCGGTTTAGCGAACATTCCTTCTAATGAGGCCATTGTGACCTCAGCATTGCTGCCTGGGAGAGTTTCTGCAGTGACACTGCAGCAGCTCATGGCTTTTCAGAGCCATTTTCCAGCAGGGGGACTTCATCAGCCCTGGATAAGTTAGGAGCCTGGAGAAGCTCCCTTTGCCATCCTCCTTTGAACTCATTAGTGAAGATGCCAAGGCTTGACTAGATATTTAGTTCACTGGCACTTCCTTAGGCCTCTGTGCCCTAAATAGCACTCAGCAGTCATTTATCATCGCAGTCCGGGTTCTTCAGGCAGTGCGATTTTGCATAGCTGTATTTATAGCCTTGTCAATTTTCATTCTCTTTCTCAGAGACAGGAATGCTTATATTCTCTGCTGAAATTTCCTGTCGAAGATGCCACCCACCTGTGGTTCAATAAACTCCAGCCACCTGGTGTTGGTTGTGACAACATAATCTTCTCTCATCCCTTGAACTCCTCCAGCCATGGCTGCTCATCTTCTGGAAACTGCCCTCATTTCTCTGCTGCTGGGCATGAAGTTGGCTTTCCCAGTGAATGCAGTACCTTGCCAACACTTGGACCTCACATCTCTCCCCTGTCATAGAGTAGTAGAATTGTTTAGGTTGAAAAATATCTCTAAGATCATCAAGTCCAACCATTAACCCAGCACTGCCACATTCACCACATTTTGGTTTGTGTCATGGGGTTTGGCTGCCCTGAGGACACCAAAACCAGCACGCATCCACCTGGTTGTGAGGTGTGGGAGAGGCTGTGCCAAAAGGCTCAGTGTAACAGCGTGCTTCCCAGCTTCCCTGCATCGGGGCTCCTGCTAAGTCCAAGGCCATGGTGAGTTTGGCAAACAGCCTGTGGAGCCACCCAATTCTCCAGGAATCACAGCCCTGCTCCAATGCCCCGGTTCGAAAAATTGGTCTAATTAGAGAAGAGTGAAATGCTTCTCCTGCTTGGAGAGCCTCAGGTCCCCAGCCTACTTAAAGCTCCACATAAGACCATTAGCACGACATGTCTCCCCAGAACTACACATTTGCTCGCATGCTTGGCAGGCGGCCGACCAGATGTAGCCAGGCTGTCTGAAGGTGCCAAGCATAACAATTAACAGTGGCTTTGTGGTAGGATCGGCAATGTCAGCTGCAAATTGCAGGCACGTTCAGCCGCCCACCTTGCTGCCAGGCACAGCACAACCCTCTTGCACCCCTCCAAGAGGCAATGCTGGGGTTCAAAGAGACGACAGTGAGGGTTTCTTGGTGCCCAACAGCTGCAGACCTCAGTGACTTAGCGAGAATGAAGTCCCATGGTGAAGAGCACCAGCTAATATGCACCTCAGCTAAATTGTTGGACATTGTACCTTATTTCTGTCAAAGTGCTGCATCTGTTTGGGTTTTTTCATGCTGACTTAAGCTGCAGTTCTGCAAACACAGAGTAACTTCATCCAGGTGAACAGCCCTGTGGAGTTTGGGAGGGATGCTGCCACGTTCCTTGCTTGCAGCAGCAGGCACAAGCTGCTTTATTAGGTCTTAATTACATCCTTACTATCCAAAATTCTTAAATTTGCCACTAAAGGCAGATAGAAATAAAAAGGTTGCGCTTTTGCAGCTCAGATATTTGCAGTCATGAATAATACACTCACACACTCATTTACTAATGGATGCGTTTCTCCTCTGATTTCTTTCCCCCTCCAGACATTTGCAAAAGCTCTTTTCATTCCCATCACACCTTTAGTGAGCAGCAAGCCATTCTGTGTTTTGTTGCTCTTATCTCTTCTCTGAAAGCTTTTATTGACTGCATGTTGGTTTTGTTTCCTCACCTTTTCCATTTCCCATATAGCCTTTTTTTTTTCTTCTTTTTTTTTTTCTTTTATTTTGCTGTTGTTGTTTCAAGACCTCAGATACCAAGAAGTCCCTTGTGGAGCTATTTTGGATATTCTCACTGCAGCAGCTGAGAAATCCTGGAAGAGCTAATGGCAGAAACAATAAGGAAAAGCAGAGTTGGCTCCAGAATACATTTGGATTAGGGGGTGGGGAGTTCAGTAAATTGTTGAACTACCTGGATGAAGAATTCATATTAAAACCTATTTTAACTCAGTGCCTGACTCATTTGTATTTAAGAGCTGTGAGTGCTTTAGGGATGAGCTCTGAAGCTGCTCCTCTGTATGCTTCTTGCTTCAAACAGAGGGATGACCCTCTTCCCTCTTCGTGCAGCAAGTGGCTACAGGTAAAAATTGCTGTGGGTCATAGGAGGGCTGACTGGGGTCAGTCTCCATGAGCAGTGTCCAGCCAGCCCATTCAGAGTTGAGTTTCTGTTTCTGCTTCCACAGCCACCCTGCAGTGGCACCCACAGCAAACCTTTAGCCAAGGCTAAACTGCGTGACCCAGCCCATTTGCTCTGCTTTGCCAAAAACTAGGCCCAGAAGCCACTCTTTCCTCACACAGGGGTTGCACAGTGGGTCTGTGGTGGAAATCTGGTTGAGCCAAGGCACTGGGGCTCTCCCCTCCTCCCATACAGTACCGTCTGGATGAGATAACCGCCTGCCTGGCTGAGCGGGACCCTGCCCACCTTCCTTGAAGGTGACGGATGCACCAGGTTTTTGGCCATTTTGCTGAGCAGGTTTGCAGCCAAGACAGGGTTTGAGGGGCTCTGGCATTGACAAGGGCAGGAGGAGCCCAGAGCACACAGGCAAATGAGAGGGGCTACCTGTTTTGCTTCAACTGTCAGTTGCCGTTGGCTGAAGCGAGGGACTTTCCGTGCCGCTGAGGCATGAAACCACTAATAGCTCGGCTTTGATCCCCTTACTTTGAAAGGAGTCCTGAATTTTCCAAAGCAACCAACTCTCATCAGAGGTTGGAGGCAGCTGCCTTTGCCCATTTTCACTTTGGTTGGGAGCTCTGCACCATGTATCTGGAAAAGCCCAACTAAATGTAGGAACCTGTTTTGGATCAGGTTTTTGGGCTTTTGGCTGCCTTTAGAAACAAACCATGGTGACTTCCCAAGATATTTTAGTGGCTGCTGGCAACCTTGGTCCACAGTAACTATAAGGGCTTTGTTCAGAAGCTTTCTGTAGCTTCTGCACTGGGAGGTGTAGTGTTGGCTGCCCTTCCAGAGCCTTTAGGTCTCCGAGCCTTGCCTTTCCTTGTTACCAGTCCTTTGGACATTAAAGTAGCTGGTTTGCTGAGGACCTTGCTCCACAAAAAGGGGCTGCTCTTACTCCCTGCCATTGCTTGATGTTTTTAAGGCAGAGAAAAGCTCTTTGCCCAGCTCAGGCAAAACCAGCAGAAGAAATGCAGAGTTTCTACGTCACACTGTTCTTGAGAGATGAGGCAAAAAGCGAAAACAGGTTAGAAGACTCTTGAAACATCTAGCAGCGAGAGGGCCAATGCACTGCACAGCCTCTTCCACATGGCTTGGAAACACCTCATCCAACCAGCCTTCTGATGGGGCAGATCCCTTCTCACAGGGCTCGTGCTGTTTGCAGCCAGTGAGCCCATGGGTAAGATGATCCTTGTTTGGGGGAAGCATAGAAGGAAAGATTCACCTCCAAGCAAGAAGCCGTAACGCTGAATCCGTCCTATCTGCCCTGCCTCTCCTGAGCATTTCCAGGCTTTTTCTTTCCATGCTCCACTGGAGTCTAATCCTGCATACAGAAAATTCCTCATGCATTTTGCTCTTATTCCTTCGGGGCATCTGTATTCTATTGCATTCTGTCTGGCTGTTCAACAGCCTGAACTCAGTTACTCTAATCCCTCCATCTTCAGTGATGTTCTCAGCTCCACATAATAAATATTAACAGCTTACATGTATCTTGGGGTTCTTATGCAAGGGCTCCAAATAGCTTTATGGTTCATACACACACTTTATTCGCCAGCAAAATTTAGCCACCGATGAGACAGCAGTTGTTTAGCAACCTACAGCGACAACACACAATAGTTAAGACAGGAAGTGAAGATAAATATCGTATCCATTTGAAACTCCAGGAGGGGATTGGAGTTGGCAGAATACAAGTACTCATGCTGAATTTTAGCCAAAATGCTCCAAAAAGCATTCCTATGCTTACAGAAAGAATTATAGGATTTAAAATACCTAGCCCATCCCTGGTGGTTTATTTGCAATTCATGTTAATGGCACGGATGTTTTAGGATGCCAACGATGCTCTTCACCCAAGAAAGGTGTCACTTCAGTAATGAACTATACAGGATTACTCTAAAGCCCTTCCTTAGACATCCTAAGGAAGGAAAAATCAGACTATTTTGTATAAACAGCTATCTATTAGCTATCAAATTAAGTGATACATCTTTTAGGCAGATTCACCCTTCAACTATGGCTTTCTCCACCCTGCAAAAACAGGAGGCCAATTGTGGCATTTTTTCAGTGGTGCCACAAATCCTTCTGCTATCTCCTAACACTGTCAAAACCTTAATGTGGTGGAAAAAAATAAGTGGAACACATTCCTCTCTCTCAGAGCATGGCAGCTGAGGGAGCAGAAGCTCTGGCTGAGGATGCTGCATTCCCCTCCCTTGTTGCAGGGAGCACTGGTGGCACTGACATGGCCTCCTCTTCCAGACAGCTTTTTCTGAAGGTCCTTGCAGGAAGTGGGGAGCTTACAAACCCTTTCCAGTCTTTGCTGGGTTTTCTTCACACTCCTAGTGCGCAGCGAGGTGCACACAGCTTCAGTCCTCCCGAAGAGCATCTAAAGGCTTTGCATCATCTTCAACCCTGCCAAATCCTCCACACGTCACTTCAGCCTGGCTGCCTGCTCACCTCACTGCCTGCCCACAGGCACTGGGACCAGGACATTCTCCCAGTCTGTCTCACTGGCCTGAGAACCTTTAATGACCCTCAGCCAATGCCCACAGCTCAGGGACATGCAGAGCATTCCTGCTGCTAAAATTCCAGGGATAGGGCTTCTCATTTCTACCCTTGTCTTGCAGAGGGATAGCTCTTGAAAAATAAGATTAGCTGCCTTTATGGCAGACTTATCGTGCATAGTCAAATTTTAATTTGCCAGCTCCACTCCAGCAGTCCTGTGGAGCGTAGCTGCACTGTTTTTCTCTCTCTGTGTCTAGGACTTTATATTTCTAGTGGTTTTGAATTTCACTACACTGCAAAAAGGCCCCTGCTCTTGTTTCTCCAGATCACTCTATCCTATTCCATCCACTCCTTCATTTTAAAGGGGCAGGGGAAAGAAGGTTTTTCCACTGTTTTTACCGCCTGCCTCTTCCCATCGCTCCCTGAGGACGATATTAAATACCAATATTCGCTCATGAGCCTCCTTCCCCTGTACACAATGTTCAGTTTGTTTCTTTGACCCAGACTCCTAAGCCATGGCTTACATAGCATGTACAGAAAAACCATTTTCCTCAACTTTTTCCCAGTGGCTGTACAGACACAGCTTAGTGTGATCCACCCGCTCCTACCCACTTTATTTTTTTGTACTTCCTAAACTGGTAATGATGCCAAAGGATCAGTTTGTTTTGCATGATCTGCTTTATATAAGCGCGTTTGGCAATTCTTAAACTTTTATCTGGAGCATCCACTTGCTGGAACATTTCCCATTGGAACTGTTCTCTGTGTAAGTTCGCAAATACCATAGATAAATAGGATGGGGGAACAAGCAAGAAAAACTTGTTTATACAGCTATTGAAATCTGTGCCAGGTTAGGGAACATAGAACAGGATAACACCTTTTCAACTCCATTTTAGTCCATACCAGGATCACGCTGTCCTGTTAAATAGCCACACAACAATCTGGAGGATATGATCCCCAGGTCAAATGACATTTCAGAGCAGTTCTGCACAGCAAGGCCAGGCTGAGCTCAGATACCTGAACTCCCTGCTCTTTGCAGGCGAGAGGCAAGGGCAGAGGACAGGGTTGAGAGACTGCCAGCCCCTGCCTTGTTCAGCCTTGGGGACAAGGCACCAAACCTCACACAACTCTGCCGCCTTTGCCTCCACATCACTGACCGCCACCTCCCTGGCAGGGCTGGAAGGGTCTCAACTAGAGGTGTCTGTGCTGGCACATTCAGTACCCAGACTTCCTGGGAACTACCGGGGGGCAGGGAAGCACAAGCTTCTGCAGGCAGCCCAGCATCACCCAAAACCCTGCAGGGCAAAGCCATGCCAGGGGTACCTGGAAGGGGCAGTGGCAGAGAGCCACCCACTTACATGCAAGGGATTCCTGTTGTGCCTTCCAAGGAAACAGGCATTTCTCACCGCTCTGATCCTGCCCACGTATTTCTCAGTGAACTCAGGTCTTGCCTCGGGGCACTCCGTGCTATTTGATTTATCCAAAGGGATGAATCCCCTTCTTCTCCTTTCCAAGCTGGCATGCCACAAGTGCCTTGAACCTGCACACATCAGGGTTTGGCTATGCACTGGCCTTGACTGTAGCATCCATCCTCTGCTACATCATCCTGTTCCACTCCCATTCCCCTTCTTCCTAAGGTGACAAGCCTGAAAACAAAAATACATCCGGGAAGGAACCCAGGCCAGTTCTGTCACTTGCCCCTTCTCCTCTAATTCCCTCTAGCCCTCTCGTGTCTTTGCCTGGTGCCTCATCACAACTCCCCACACAGGTGCCAGGCACTGCGGCACAGCGGTGACCCCCAAGGCCTCCCGTGTTTGCTGGGGAAAGGCAGGGAGGGAGGCGGGCTGAAGGGGAGGGCTGGAGGCGGGAGGGAAGAGCCTCGCTTGCCGCCTGCCGTCAGAAAGCTGTACTGAAGAGGAAGAGCGCTGTGATCCCGATGCCTCCACCATCCAGTCCAGGCCTCGGCTCACCTGATGTGCAGCCAGCAGACCAGCAGGACCCCTCCTCTCCTCTCTGCACACTTCCTCGCTCTGACACGAGCGTGCACATCTGCATCTTCAAGGCATCACGATATGGTTGTGCCTTCCAGCTGTGCACTAACAGGTGCCCGTACAGGAAAACTGCACTACAAATGCTCCACCTGCCCTATACAGCTTTCAGATGGCCTGCATTAAGAGAAACAATGTGCATTTTACCTACAAAAACAATAACCTGAATTTATGTTTTAACTCCAAGCCATAACCCAGTGCCAAAGCTCAGCAAATAAGCAATCAAAGAGCTTATGCTTTTAAGTCACCAGCAAGGGCTCAGGCCACTTTACAGCAGAAGCTTGACTGCTGCAAGGTGCAACCCCCTGTTCCGGAGGAATAGAGGGTTTCACCAGGAGGAGCTGTCACACCCCACACATGACTATAAGGAAGAGAGCAAGCCACACAGGTGCCAATGACTGTAGCTATAAGTTATTTATTCTGCAAAATAGAGGTATCTTCTATGGAGTTGAACACTGGAATCACAGCATTACGAATTGAGTTGTGGAAACTTTATGACAGCACACACACACACACACAGGCACACATGTGTACACCTACACACACACACACTCACACGCAGCCTTTGTACAGGCCCCAACTCTTGCAGTATCCAGAAGGAGCCCTCTCTGCATCTATTTGCAAAAACCTGCAGCAAGGGTTGCATTCAAGACCCCTATCCCTGTTCACAGGGTTTCCAAGGGAATGAGGCTGCTCTGGATTGGGAGTATGGCACAGGCAACACGTGTGTAGTGCACAAGCTCCCCTGTCCAGTGTCCAGCACATCCTGGGTAGGAGTCAGCTCTGGGCAGAACACAACCCTTAGTGGAGCACTCTCACTCTTTGCCTCAGTCTTTGCTCTCACAGCCGAGCTTCGGGTGTCTGCAGCAGGCAGATCACCATGTTAGGACACAGTCAGTGCTCCCTGCTCACCATGGTCCATGTTCCAAAGCCGATAAAACTCTGCAAAATCCACATAGGGCTCCACACGCCCATCCTCATCTGGCTGGAGCGAGTGGGTGGGTCGGGAGCGGAAGAGACCTCCATCTGAACTTGAGCTGCTGCTCTGTGTGTGAGTATTAGTTGACTGGAGTGTCACAGTTGGGCTTTGGCTATGGAGAAAAAAAGAAAGAACACAAGCACCTTTATATTTCCCCATCTGATGCATTAGACAAGAAAAGCACCAGAACAAGCACCAGTTTATTCACAGATCAAGCTATCTTAGCAAACAGGTAAAAAGTTGCAGTCACTTGCTCTATGAGAACACTAGTAGAGTTGAGAACTGATCAGAATGACAAATATCAAAGATATCTGATTCACATTAACTTGAAGGCCTTAAATACAACCATCTGATGAACAGAGGAGAGGCAGCAGAAAAAAAAATAACAAAAAAAAGTCCAAAAAAACCGCATGCACTCTGCTGGCCTCCCCATACCCATAACAGTGCAAGCTTTATGGAGAGAGTCAGGCAGCAAGGAAAGCTATTCTTGCGTGACCTGTGCTGCAGCCAAAGCAGCTCTGATGCGTCAGCCTCGTTGTTTCTGGAGCTACACAACGCAATACCCACAGCACTTCTTTACTTTGCAGTGTGTATACGCACCATCCTGTGATAAAGACTCAACCTAAACCACAGCCACTAACTAGTATGATCCCGCAAAGTGGATCCAAATAGGACCCAGTTCTAAGCTTTATACACTTTTTTTCCTGGCCTCTGAGGCAGTGCAACCTCTCCAGCAGCCTTACAGGTGGCCTGTATAGTCTTTCTTCCTTACTAAAATGAAGGGCACCCACACTCCCTCTGTGCACAGCACCCAACACACTTGGCACACAGGATCCAAAGAGAAGGGCTGCTTGCTGCCAGAGTGCCCTCCATGAACAGCAGCAAATGTTGCTCCCAAGGCATGCTGCCAGAGCTGGCTTCAGAGCTGCTCCCTTCACTCATTCCCACTCCTCACACAATCGCTTTCCAGCTAACACATTATGCTGGCTGTCAATACTGCAGCTGGGGGGGGGCCACACTCCTAGATAAGGGAATGACTGACACGTAAATGACAGGTGTCTCTGCTTTTCAACCACTTTACACCGTGTGAGGTGCAGGAAAAACTGTGGGTAGCAAGAGAGCAGGACTTTACTTAGTGAGGGTAGGGGTGGCTTCATCCAGAGTTGAGCTGCTGTGGGCACCATTGACCATCTGGCCTTGGGAAGGCATTACAAGAGAGAGTGTGACACTTGTCTTGCTTGTGCTTTGGGAGCTGGAATATGGCACAGAGACTGGGTAGACACGGCCTCCTGAGAAGGGAGAAAACAGAAATTATAAAATGCAGTTGAGACATGAGCACCTGAGGGTGCAGCACAGCAGCAAAGAGGGCCCAAAGAACCTAAGAATTTATATGAAAGTGCCTTTCTTAGATGCTGTACTGTATTCTGTAAAATTGTCACAGACTCCACATCTCAAAACCCAACAATCTGTTTAATAAGAAAATTCCTTCTACTCCAAGTACCTCCTCTCCTGATGTGAGGTTGGTGCTGGAACAATCAAGAGATCTTATCTTCCCCCCCTCCATTTTGTGTCATTCTCCCCCCAACACACCTTGCGTTGGTGTCAGCGTGGGCTGGCTCATCTCACCCAGGGGGTATCCAAAATTCCTCACAAGCAGCGTCATGTCTTCATGACGGGGACAGAACTTGGACCGCTCCCCACCACTGGCAAAAGTGTCACAGTGGATCCGCTTAACCCGGTCCACTACTGCCTGTGCCACAGCATCCAGAGATGTCTGCTTGGCAAACTCTGTGGCTATCATAGCTGCAATTTCCTGAGTAGAGAAGGAAAAAACAGTATCAGAGGAAGGATATTTAGCAGACTTTGAAGGAAACCTTTTCCTGACACCCAATTTAAAAGTTTTTACGGCAACTCATCTGACTTGCCCATCTCACCTGCTGATATGTGCCCTTGTGCCTCGAATCATCCCACTCCCTTTTAATGGGCTACTCCTAAGGGACAGGCGGCTGCCTAGAAGAACTGGCTTGGCAAAGCAGCTCCCATACTATTACAGACTGGAATGTGGTGGTGCAGGCATTCAACCTGGCCAGCACTGACAGCACTGATGAGGAGGACAGTCTATACAGGAGCAGCTGACACAGTTGAAGTGAGTCAATAGCCAAGGGAACGTTTCCTGTGTGAGTTGGCTCACCTGGTTGGCCTGCCCAGGCCCATGAGCAGCCTCCAGTGCTTTGTAGAGCCCTTCAGACATGAGCACCAAGAAGCCAGTCACCCCATCCAGCGAGTGCCCTCCGTGGATCTCAGGCTCTGCTATGATGGGCTTAGATTTAGCAGCACTGCAAAGAGATGGTGTTATTTAGCATTTAATGGTGACATATGGAGTGATGGTGCGAACGCAGTGATCATGAAGAAAAAGATGGCTTGAAAGCCCAAAGTTGAGTTTTCCTGACCTGAGCAGTTCAATGTCAGTGTAGCCGTATTTGACTTTGTAATCTCCAATGCGTCGAGTGCTTTCCTGACCACGAATAGTTCCCACTTGTTTTATTTTCCCTGCATCCAAGCCTGCCAGATTGAAAATCAAAAATGTTTCATTAACTTTGTGAAACTTGGAGAACTTCCTCTGTAGAAAAGAAACATCTACAGCTAAATAGAACTGTAATACAAAACAAGATGCCGAAGATTCATCAGGAGCCATACAGGGAGAAAAGGAATAGCAGTTTGTTGTGTTCCAAGGGACATCTTTTCATTAGTTGTGATCTGGGAAGGAGAGAAAAGGAGGGAGACACATGCAGCCCAACAGGCACACTGAATGCAACAGCTGGCCCCAAGACAAAGCCCACATCCTGGTCCAAAGCCACCAGCAGCAGCTGGCCTGGGCGCACAGGCATTTGCCGAAAGGCCAGGGGAACATCTGCGCCTGTCAGCTCTGGACTGTGTGATGGGAGGAGAAGGCAGGAAGGAGGAAAACATATGTAAAAGATTCTGCTGCTTCTTCCGTCTATTATTGATCCCTGTTCCTAAGCCCCATATGACAATTTCCCTAGTACACCAGACTGCAGAGAGAGGTTGCATAGTCTCCCTCACTGGAGATATTCCCGAACCACCTGGATGCAACCTGTGCGATGTGCTCTGGGATGGCCCTGCTTGAGCAGGGAGGTTGGACCAGATGACCCTCTGTGGTCCCTTCCAACCTTACACAGGTTGTGATTCTGAGAAAAGGAGAACCATCTAGAAGTGACACTGAATTTGCTCAAGTGCTCAAATTGATGTGGGCTACTCCTAAGATAAGAACAATAACAAATATTTATAAATTTAAGGGGATATACCCCTGGCAGGGGCTAGGAAGTAATTCCAGCTTGAAGAAGGTTCTAACAGTGACCATCCGGGTACAGCTACTATCTGAGACAGGACTCAGACCAGATGAGCCACTTACCTGGCAAGCCCCCTTTCCTGGTTATACCTAGAGCTAACAGCCAGAAAACACTGAGATTTTATCTAGGGATGACTGTCCTCAATACCAGGTGAAGGCAGGGGTCCAACTGAAACACTCCCTTTGAGTCAAACCAAGCCTTGCTGCACAGATGGCTCCACACCTACCCCAGCAGTAAGACACAACTCCTCCACCTGCTGCAGACCACAGCTGACTCATCAACATGACCTAGCTCATTTGCCAGCTCCTGGCAAGGGGGTACATGCCATTGCCAGACACAAACACAGGGAGGCCCAGAGCGCACCAGAGAGGTTGTGTCTAAATCACTCTCCCAGAGCACCAAACAAGTTGTCATGTGCTGGGTGAAGAGACACAAAGGCACAAGACCTCTCCCTCCCTTTCCCCAGGAGAGGGTTGACACAGGGCCCATCACGACAAATGCTATCCCCACTATGTCTTACTACTGTGCTTCAACCTAGCCCTACAACAGCCTCCTCTGGGCCCTCAAACAGCCTGTGCACATGGTCCTGTTCCACAGGCTCTTCCTTATCCTGGGACTGCAGGCAGGAGCGCTGCTGCTGTGCCAAGTTAAGGTCAGTATATCTAACAGATCCCTGTTCTCCTATGGACTGCAGCTAAATTCTGCATTTTTGGCAGTAGAAAGGCAGTCAATCTCTTTCCCAGGATTCTTTTATTCAGTCTTCTGTTTCACAGCACATATCCCTAGTAAAGGAGAAAATTACAGAGAAATAGAATAAAACAAGACCCAGTAGCTGAAATTACCACATCAACAGCCTCACCAGATAAGAATATATCTGCCAGTTGAACCTAATGAAGAATGCCATCTTAGATCTACCTAAATAAAAGTACAGAACCTAAGTATCTCAATAAGAAGAATTTGATACTAGCAATCACAAAAGTGGTCTGGGTTAGCTCTACATCAAGAAAGAAAACATGTCAAACACTGTAAAGGAAAAGGGAAATTGCCTAAAGCAAAATGTCAGCATCAAGAGTTCAATAGTTACTGATGTGAGAACAGTAAATGCCAGTGCTTGGCCTACCTCTCTCTGAAGTGAAGCTGCTTTTTCGCAGCAGCAGCTTGTACAAAGGCATATTGAAACATACCATCCTGAGGGTGCAGCATCACACAGAACTTAAACCAGCTTAACTGTGGTTTGCCTCCACAGGAGCACTCATATATTGTCCACCTCACTTCTACCCTCTGGCTGTGTGCTTCCACTCCTGCCTTCCTATCGACTCCAGCAATCACACAGCTGGAGGGCAAATCAATGCCAGTTTGGCAGCAGGACACAAAACTACCACTCAAAACTTGAATCAAAAGGATAGTTTTCTACTAGGTCAGTGAGCTGAGCTTACTCACTCTGTAGCCTCAGAGTGGCTAGAAAGGCACAAAAAGAAGGCACTGAACTTGTCATCTGAAAACATAGTGAGCTTCTTTTTGTGGTCATTTACTCTTTCCAGTGGCTTGAGTCTTTCTTGGTGCGATGTTCTCCACTAAGAACATGAAACCCAAACTCACCCAGCTGAGAGAAGCGAAAAAGTTCATCCTCATTCTCTGTCGTATGGTCCACATTGAGCTGAGTCACTTGCAGCCCATCCACCGTGGACTTGCACAGCAGCGCCCGATTGGTACCTGCAGTGGGAGCAACGAGATGGGGCACCAGATAGCTCTGCTGTTAAGAGGGAGAACATATCCCAGTGGAAAAGCAAGAGACGGGAATAAAGAAAGAAAAAGGCTCATGTACTGTCTCATCGTGATCTCCAAAAAGCAGCCTTGCTAGCAGCAGAGTAGGCCTGCTAGGCAGCTCTGCATCCAGACCTGAGCCAGTACCTCACAAGAAAGTTCTCTATTTTTCAGTGAACCTGCATTACTTCTCTCAACTCATTTTCCCTCTGTTCTTTGGTCATACAGCCAACATCTGCAGGGATAAAGAGCCAGGCTGATTTCAAGTGCTCCTTTAAGTAACAAGCATATCACTGCTTGGCCACAGACCAAAGAAACTGTCCCCCACATTCAAATTTCTTTTACTTCCTACAACCACTGCCATCCTTAGAAATGCCGAGAGTGAGCTACTGACAAAAAGCAACTCACCCACATTGGCGATGTAGAGCTTGTTGTTGAGAACGACAGCCACAATAGCCATGGCTCCTCCAGAGATCTCCTGCTCTACAACCTTCAACCTCTCCACAATCTTCTGGAACTGAGAAGGGAGCTGGTGGTGAGGGACACCCTGGAAGCCAAAATGAGGGAGAAGCTTGAACACACAGTGCACAACACAGAAATCGCAGCTGAAATAAAAATTCTGTAGGGAGGAGACTTGACATGTCTTAGCTTTGTGTCAAGTTTGTGCAAGACAAAATTTTTTTTTTTCAATCCTAGCAAATGACACGGCTTCAATAAGGTTCTGGAGCAGACAGTCCAGTACACCTGAAGTACAGAACCCACATTTGCCCAGATGCCATGCAAATTTGAGGCCTTGCCTCTCATCTGCATCATATGGCTTTGCCCTGGAAGAGCCACATGTACAGCCTGAACTCCTCCCCATGATACACTCAGTTCCTTACTCAGATTACCAAGGAGGGTCTAGGTAGTGCCAGTATGAACAGTGGGAACTGCGAGAAATGGACCAAACTTCCTGCAAGCTCCCAGAAGAGAACAACAGAGAAGTAATTTTCACTTACAGCCTCCCTTGACCAAACTGACTAATATGCCCAAACCTTATCCAGCAATCTGGAGCATGGGACCTCTCTGTCAATCTCTGCTCTTAAGGTTACATTACCTCTGGTAGCTGGGACTGCAGGCTGGCCTTCTCTGCCAAGGCATCATCAATAGACTCCAGGAAACTTCTTTCCACCACATCAAAAGCCTAAAAAAAGGCCATAAATAAAAACTAAGCTCTTATCCAATGCCTACAGACCTTTGAGGCTACCCATCCCCACCTACCTCAGACTGGCTCATAAGAGTGGATGATCACTGTACATACAGACATTCAAGGATCACTACATCACATTGAAACACAATTCAGTGCAACTAGTTAACAGCTAGTAAAAACAGCCTGCAACAACTCAAAATCACAAAAATTACATTCACAGCAATGTCATAGACCTATCTGATCTTAAGTGTTGATTTTAAGAACTTGCCTGTCACTCAAGAAAATGCATTCACAACTCCATCTCCCTAGACATTAACTTCTCCCTTTCACTCATTATCATCTCCCTGAGAGGCTGACTTGTTCCTACATGTCCAAGGAAGAGTAGCTGCAGCTTCCTGGAGAGCTCTCAGTACTGTGCTGATGGAGCCAGAGGGACAGATGGGTATGAGGCAGGAGTGAAACAAAGCACTACAGATGCTTGCCATGAGTGCAATTGCAACTACTGGCAGATGTTTCCAACCCACACAGAAACCAGATGCTGCTCCCCTGATGGCAAAAAGAGGAGGTGGGTAGTGTGAAAAGCAGCAGCCACTCATAGCTTCTTTACCTGCAGCAGAACTCGACGCACGTCAGCATCGCTGTGATCTGCATGTAGCTGGCCCAGCAGCAGCTCTGCAGAGAGCCTCTGACCCACAAAGTTGGTGACTCGGTTGCCATCATAGCCATTGAAGACACCATAGAGGTAGCAGTTGTTCTCACTCCTGCCAAGAGGGCAGAACCAAAGAGGTCACCCATGTCTGTAAGACACAGATACAAGTAACAAGTTCTCCAAGCACCTCCTGCACGCTCAGGCCCCACCCTCTTCTTCTGACCCCCGTGTGACAAACTACATACCACTTTTACCCGCCCTTGTGGATGCAGGAGTCCATCCGAAGTGCAACCCACTTACCTGAATTTTAACCAGTTATCCTCCAAAGGGTGACCCTCTGTGCCCTTGCCATCTGCACTGTAGGAACGGTTCGGAGCAGAGCCCACCCCGGAGAGATGACAGGATGGCAAGTCATCTGTCCAACTGGGCTGCTGTTCCTGGGAGACAGGAAGGAGAAAGAGACCATGTAATACCCAAGCAGCTTGAAGCAAGGATCCTGGTCCAGTACAAGTCTACACCCACTCTCTTCTCAACCCTTTTCCCTTTGCAAACAGGGCAGCACATCACCCCAGCCAATAACTTCACATTCCTGTGCTGCGGAACGGGACCACTTATCCCCTCCCTTCCCTCTGAAGCTGAGCTCTGGCTGCACTTCGTCTCTTGCTAACAAGAAACCTTAAGTTAAATTTGCATGGGAGTTTTACACTTGATACAGCACTGTTCTAGCTTAGCAAATTCCTATGGTGAATCAGACCGTCACATATCCCTGGCACGGGAGTACAGGGAAGGCTCTGGATCCCCGCTGGAGTACTCACCCAGGACAAGGATACAGGGGCCTGGTGCAGGATCCTGGTGCTGCAGCCAGCTCTTAGGGAGACAGCCCTGGGACCGCCATCTCCCTCACGGCCTGCAGTGGCCAGCTGCCCCCATCACACAGCGGGGCACCCCGAAGCCCGCAGCACTGGCACGGCCCACTCCCCCTCAGCGACCCGTGGGCCCCCCAGGCGCTGCAGAGCGGCAGGTCAGCCCAGGGTGCGGATCGCTGACCCCGCAGGGCCCCCCGCCAGCCGGAACCCCCTGCCCTCAGGCGGCACAGGGGTAGGCAGGGCAGCAACCCCGCCTCGCTGAGGGCGGACCTCGCCCTTCCCACACGGCAGCGCGGGGGGCGGGTGAGGAGGAGGCCCCGAGACACCCTCGCACCCACCTGGGGGGTGCGTGTGCGCGGAGGGGGGGAAGGTGCCACTCACACTCTGCAGCAGACTCCTCCTCTGCGCCGCCATCTTGCAGCAGGAGCGGCCGCCTCCGGCCCGCCCCGCACCGCCCCAGCGCCGGGTCCGCTCGGGCTCCGCCTCCCGCGCTGAGGCGGCGCCGGGCAGAGTCGGAGGGACGTGCCAGGGAACTGAAGTAGTTCGAAAGTTCCCCGTCGTTACACCTTCCTTCTTGTCGAGGGGAAATGCAGACATCTCCGTTCCTTACCCATGGCCTTCGGCTGTGTGAGAAAGTTCGCGTGTATTCGCGCCCCCGCGCGCACGTGTGTGTGTGTGTGTGCGTGTGGAGGGGGAGGGTTGTGAGGATCATGGAACCATCAAGGTTGGAAGAGACCTTTAAGATCATCCAGTCCGACCATCAACTCAGCACTGCCACTCTAACTAACCCCTATACTACTAAACCGTATCACCCACTGCCAGATCCAGACACCTCTGAAACACCTCCAGGGATGGTGGCTCCACTGTCTCCCTGGCCAACCTATTCCAATGCCTGACCACCATAACAGTGGGAAAAAAAAAAAGTCTTAATATCTAATTTGAATCTCCCCTGTCTCAGCTTAAGGCCATTTCCTCTAGTCTGCAGACACAGTAGGAGAGATCAGCTCCTGCCTCACTACAGCCTCCTTTCAGGTAGTTGTAGAAAGTGATGAAGCTCTCCTTGAGCCTCCTCAAGACTAAATAAACCCAGCTCCCTCAGACATTCCTCGTAAGACATGTTTTCTAGACCTTTCAGGAGCCTTGTTGCCCTTCACTAGACATCCTTCAGCACCTCAATGTCCTTCTTGAAGTGAGGGGCCCTCCACCTTGATAAGTACTCGAGGTGCAATCTAGATTGCGAATACTGAATCCTGTGAAATGGGGTCACCTTGGGTGCCAGAGAGCCCTGAGGGAGCCTGGCATTGAAATGGCTTAGCAGCATATTATGTTGCGAGCAACCTCTAGGGAAGACCCATCCCAGGTACAGCTCTCAGCTGCATCCCGCTCCATAGATGCTACATGAGGCATCCACGTGTCTCAGCTTTGAGTCCATCTCCCGCCCTTTCCCACCCTCTTTTCCAGGCCGTAACAAGGACACAGTTGGACCACGCCCTCAGGGCAGCAACAGGAAGGTGTCTAGAGCAGCTGACAGGTGGTTCTCAATATCCACCGCACTTTGGAGCAGTTCTTGGTGGTCTCAAGTGAGGAACAACAGTAAAATCACTTGTGTGCCTGCCTGAACAATACAGACAAAACCAGAGATCACTGATTTTGATCTTTAAAACCATTTCTAGGTAGACGCAGGCTATTTCCATTGAATCAGTTCAGCTGGAGCAGGAGGGAAGACACAAGATTCTCATCACTTTCTTGACATTCTAAGTTAGCAGAAAAGCCCTCCAGGAATGTGAGTGGCATTGGCTGGCAGTCAGGCTGGGCAGAGGGGGGCTTGGGGAAGAATGTGTTTCCCTGTGTGAATCATGGCTGAAGGGGCTCCAACATGAGAGACATGCAGTTTCTGTCATGGGTAGTAGCAGTGCAGTTGTGGTGAGGGTGGGAGTGTTAAGTAGTCTTGATTTCCAGCAGTGGCTTGATACTCCTTTAATGACATCTTTGTGGCAGATATATTTGAATCAGATGCACTTCAGAAATAATTGCCAGTTAATTAACCTCATTCTATGGAACGATGGTTTTTGCTGCAGGGGATTCTGCCAGAGATTTTTAGCTTCCTTTCCTGTAAATCCTCTGTCTTTTTTTTCGTTACATCTCTTTTTTCTGAATATACAAAGATTACAGATCCTTCGCCTTCACACAAGGCTCACAAATACACAGCCGTTCAAGCAGAGATAGGTATACATGCAGAATTACTTTTTTTAAAGGTTATATTGGGCAAAGATAGATGAAAATGCTAAATTTAAAACCTCGGTCTACAAACAAGTTTCCTCGTGGTTAGGCTTCTGTATAAGCTTGGTCTCACTGATGCCATTCAGAGTATTTCTGTGGATAAAGCTGTGAATAGGTATAAATAATTAAAGGAATGGGTCTCAAATCTGTATTAAAAGTAGGATGGACAGATTTCATACCGACAAAGATTTGTTTTCTTACCAGTATCAAGAAGAATTCCCAGTGCTGCAGAAAAATGCAGAGCACAGCATTGTCTGTGTCATTAAAAATCTACAGGGAAGTGTCTTTGCTTTAAAACACGATGACACTTTTTCAGCATTGCAGCAGCAGCTTATGGTTATTTAATGCCATTGAAGGCTGCAGTCATGCACCTTGATGAGCACAGTCAGACCCTGTCCTTGCTCAGAGTGCCACTGAAATCAGCAAGGCTTTGGGTGTGCTCAGAACTGCCAGCATGTATTGCACTGCAGGACTGTGAATTTAGGAGTCATTTCTGTCTTTTTCTATCCGTGAGTGCTTTTGAGATCAAAAAAAGCAAGAGTCTGTGTGAGGGTGCGATAAGACAGAATGTGAACTCAGTGAGAGAGCAAAACAACTTTCCTAAAGATACAAGATAGAAAAGCTGCCACTTTCCTTGTTTGTACAATGGCTTGTCACATCTTGCAGTTAAAAATGTGCCCTGTTCCTAATTTAAATATCTGGCTTCAGCTCATAGTTACTAATCTTTGTCATTCTGGTTTATTTTTTTCTGCCAGTTTGGGCTGGAACATAGACCTGGTGCAAAGCAGTTTTTTTCTTGGTGAAAATACTTGTGCCAGATTCTGCCTGGATATTTCTGTAGTTCTGTCACTGAGCTTCTGCCCTAACTTTGAGTGACAATTAACTACTTGGCCTGGAAAAAAAAGTGAATGGTAAGATTTAGCAAACAAGGCCATTTGCAGTGTTAAATGCACTTTTGTCCAGCATTTCACAGTTGTCCAAAGGAAAGTGCTACCAAAGCTTGTGTGCTGTTCTGTGAATGTCTGCTCACAGAGACCGAAAGCTTTGTACAGCACTTGGAAGATGAAATACCGCACCGAGTTTTTGTTGGCTGTACTGATCAAGCTTATTTTATCTTTCACTTATGCTTCTTACTTTCTATAAATCCTCTCAGAAATTACCATGCTTTATTCCCATGCAGCCAGGAATGCAGGACATTGGTCACTGAACCTCACCATCCATGCACAAGTAAATAAATTATATGATTCAGTGACTACCAGATATACGGCTCCCTCTCTCACGTTAAACTCCCACATTTCTCCTTCCTCTCTCTCTCCCTCTCTCTCCTTTTGTAATTAGTCTCATATTTTCTCTGTCCCCAGTGCTAGGGATTACACACACGGTATTTCTGGTGCCAAGCTGTACCGCTGCCTTCCTGTTTTTACCAAAGTTTTCTCTGCAGGAAAGGAAGAAGCATGGTCACTGCTTGGCTACTGGATGAAAGATGAGCAGCATGACTGAACAACACGGCATGGGGAGCGGGGAGCTTGGGGCAGCCTCGGTGCAGTGCTCTTGTAGGCACTTGAAAACCATACACAATGGGAAGCATATGCAAGATCACCGGCAGAAGCCATCACATCACATTTAGTTTCGCTCTACTGATCATCTGTGAGATATGTTTAGGGAGATTTTTTTTTCTGCCTTGTTTTAATGATAACAGAGGCTGGGGATAGAAAGGAAAGTCATGATTTTTGCCAAGGCCTGCAGGAGGTAATATGGAAAAAAAGAAGGGTCTCTCACAGAGCCAGATTGCTGCACTAGCTCTGATCCTACGGCAGATGGAAGAGTGGTGTGAGCTCCACCTTGAGGTCTCCCCATCTACCTCTGCCAGCTTCAGCCTGATGTTTCCCACAGGTACAGGTGCCCTAATGCTCCTCATTTCTCTGCAGGCCACTGTTACCAGGCATGATGGAATGGCAAAGAAACAAGATGGGGCAAATAGCACCCTCCAGAGAGCTGGAGAGCCAATGTGGAGAGCTACTGACAGAGGAAGGGCTAACAATGAGAGAGTGCTGATCCCCCCAGGAGAGAGCCAAATATCACTGCAAAACAGTTTGTATAGAGCTTTAGGCCAGCTGGATCTTTGAGGGAGGGAAATGGGGTTGTTTCAGTTGTGCCAAAATAGATAATTTTATTGAATTCCTTGATACACTAAACAAAGTCTCATCTCTTTGAGTCCTGGGATTATGTGACCTTTTTTTTAAAAAAAATGCTTTATAATAGAATTATGCTTCTGGATATCATGGCTACAGGGAGAAGCTTCAAAACATGACTCACAAGCACTTGAAATACCAGAAAACAAAATTAAAGAGATTTCAAATTATTAGAAAACACAAACTAGTAATGTTAGTTTTATTCATCTGAAATGCTTGCTTTTGGCAACATCTTGTCTCACCAGTTTTTAACTCCACCTGTTGCCAACACAGACATTTGCCTTTCTGTGGGCACAGTATCTCCACAACACATCCACCCCAAAAGCTGTGACTGTAGGAAGGGTCTTGTCCAAACAAAGATTAATCATGAAACAGATGGCTTGGTCCATCAACACTTTTGCATATAATTTGATGCGCAGTTCCAATGTGTGCACAGTTGCGTCCCCAAGAGGGGAGACATTTTGGAGGACTGGATAGAGCCTGTTCACCATCATGTGCCTCTCCTTACTGTCCTCAAACCCCACAGGGGTTGGGAAATGTGATACTCAGGAATGTGGGTGACAGACTCACTACAAAAGGATGAGAAGGAAGCTTTACCTAAGCATTAGTGTGGGATGGGATTTGGAGTTTCACTTTTATTGCAGAGACCATTGAAACAGGATCCTTTTTAGTGGTGGGCTACCTATCACTGACACCCACTGTCAGAAGTGCTTGACAGCTTGTTTCCCAGACTTTGTGTTTTGAAAACTTAAAGCACTACACCAGACACCCGAGCAACGGTCGCACATAGACGAACAGAGGTAAAGACATATCAAGGGACTAAACAGATCTGCTTCCCCAGGTGTGGAAGTACAGGTGTGTATTTTCATATAGGTTTGTATCCTATATTCCTGCATGCCCCCTTCCCATACCTCCTATTGCCATATCCATTTCACAGAGAAAGCCCACTTCTAACGTGGCATGTCAGGTTCCTCACGTTTTCCTACTGATTAGGTGAGAGACACTTGATGGTGTGTGATTTGAAACTCAGGCCAAGTAAAACAGGTAACCATTAGCTCCCCCTGAAACATCTCAATAAGGGCAGTTCTTTAGGTCTCTTTCCTCTGTTCAAGCCACTGATTGCCAGTAAAATTGTCAGCTTGGCCATGGAGGAGCACAGGAGCCAATGCTCTCATAGCAAACTTAGCTGAAAAAGCCATCCCTCCCAAAGAAGAAAAACCAGACCACTTTTTTTTCCATATAGTTTGGTTATTTTGAACATCATAACTTTATTGAGACACCAGTAGTTACCACCTTCACTTTGTTAACCACAAATATATAGGACATTGTAAACACAGGTGCTGAGGTGGCGGGGTTCGCTGTATTTGGATTTTGGAACGGACAGGGGCAGGAGGACAGGGAGGAGGGGTGAAGGGACACTCGGGCTTAGACAAGACCACTCAAGAGGATCCTGTATGCGGCAGGCCATCCATGAGTCATCATATATACGTATATATGTATAGCTTTATATTATACATCTCTTTAAATATATATATATAATATATATACTATACACAGGCAGTAATGTGGCAGGGGAAGGGGCAGGGCAGCCCAGGTGGTGTTACAAATGCCACGCAGGCAGCAGGGAGTTGTCTGGATGGTTGGTTTGAACTTCCTGCATGAGGTGGCCTCACTGGGCTCCTTGCCTTGTACCTGCTCTGGGGACCGGAGCTGAGACTCCTGTGGAAACCACTCTGCAATGCTGCCTTCCTGAGTTCTCCCTGTCCCTGCAAGGGAGCAGGGACAAAGACACCTCTTCCCCTGAGGGAACTGCCAGGAATATGCAGAGAGGAAGGGTGTGTGTGATGAGGTGATGAACAGGGTGGTGGTGAGGATATGGGTGAGCCAGGGATGGGGACAGGTCAGGAGGCTGAAGCCACAGATAAAACTGGGACAAAGTTTCATCATCCCTTTGCCCTTCAGAGCCTCTGCTTCCACAAGACACTCCCTTACTTGGGGGCTTTGTAAGATAAGAAGACATCAAGGGGACATTGTTCACAACAGGGAATGGTAATCCTCTGTAATCTGGACAAATGGCAAACGGGAAAGAAAACTGCCTTATGATTTTGCTTATGCAGCCTTCCCTCTGATCTCTTAATCTGTAGATTGGGGTTGATATCACCCACATTTAGAATATAATAGGGACATGTTCTAGCCAGCTGTTCAGGTCTTGCCTATGATAACCAGAAATAGGCAGCACCTTATCAGAAGCACCTAAGATAAGATAACCAGCCCTTTGGGTAGGTCTGTATGTCTCATCAGCTGCAGAACAGGCCAAATGCCAGTGGAAATTGCATTTTGCATTTTGCATTTTATTTTTTTATATGCAAACAAGGAGACTCCCACCCCCAGGTCTGTCACCACCAGCCCTCCACTGCAAAGGCTGAAAGCACATCAACCCAAGGAGCCGTATGTCTTCTGCCGTGAGCTAAAACAAGAAGTTGAGCATTTACTGTTGTAGTGTCCTCTGCCACACCAATGCCTTTCCTACAAAGCAAAGCAAGGAGGAGAGGGACAGAGAGATGGGCAGTAACCCAGGATGAAGCCACCTGGCTCATGTCTCACTGAAGTGCTGGCTCTGAGGGGGAAGCTCATACCTGCCTCAAACCCATCTCAGACCATCAGCTGGTTACATGAGGGAAGCTAGCCAAAGAGGATAAAGAAAACCTTGTTCATTAGTCAGCCCCAAATGGTGTTTAGTCATCTACGTAACACTGATGGGAAAAGGGTATGTAAGATGCTCCTGCGCCACACCCCAAAACAGAGCCTGAGGTAGACCCCCCCCATATATTTTCCGTATCTCTCCCTATGCACCTGGTCCCTCACCGAGAGGGGACAGGCACTGGGCAGTTCCATCGCAAAGGTACAACACATTTCTGTGCTGAGGGCTGGTTATTTATAGCATCCTGCTCCTCTCAGTTCCCTCCCCACACCCCAAATAAAAGCATGAAGGATGACACAGATGAGTCTGGGTGAGTACAACTAATTTCTCTCCTCCTCCACCTCATCATTTGTTCATTCTTCTCCCCCAGGGGGAGATGGACTGGAGGGAACTCCCCCCACAGCCACAGTCATAACCAATCCCTCTCAAAAAAGTAAACCCATCCCAAGCCTAAATATTAGGCTGAACCCACAGAAAATGAAGCTCAAGGGGCCTTCTTCCAAAAAACACCCCTCCTATTTACAGTATTGCATTCACTCGCAGCCCCTGGAGCAAGGGATGTGTACCCACACATGTGTTCATGGGGCTAGCTGGTCCCTCTCTCCTGTCTTCACCAGTGGGTAACTACCAGCACAGCATGGCAAGCCACAGGGGGAACAAGCCATGGTGACAGCCACCAGCAGCACGAGTCTGCTGGCAGGAGCAGGTAGAAACGGTGTCTATATACAGCAGAGAACAGTGCCCCACTTCCCTCTTGGGAGCCTGCTGCTCTACAGTTCCTGATCACTGTGGGGCAGCTGGGAAGGAGTCACACTGGGAGGAGAGAAGGACTGGTATCTCTTTTTCCAGAAGAGATGTTCACACTGCCACAGGCCAGACCTGTGTTCCATCCTCCTGACTCCTAAGGGTGCTATGAGAAATAGGCTGGATGCTCAGCGGGGGCATCTACAGATTTTGGATCTGCTCCCCATCTCTGCTACAGGGAGGGGTGTTGCATCAAGCGGAGTGGCTGCCTGGCAATGGAGCTCCTCACTGCTGCAAGGTAAACCCTGCGTCTTGTGCTCTGAGAGATGTCTGTGCCAGGGACAATTGTCCAGGTAGCTATTGCTGAATTATTTCCCTTCAGGGGAAATCTGGGAACCTGTCTTCACACACAGACCTTGCTTCTATCGTAGAACAGAGAGTGGGCTTCCACAGCTGTGCTTTTACTTGAAGCAAGATCATGAGGAATGTGGAATGATATCCAAATGAGCTCTATCGAAGAGTCACTGCTGCCACCTAGGCGAGGCTTTAAAGTCAGCCAGGATCTGATATGCTACAGAAGAGCACTAAGGCATGGTCTATGGCAAGTACAGAAAGACCAGTCCTCAGAGAGCTCAGCCTGGCCCACCCAATTCTCTGCACACAAAGACCACCTCCCCATCTGAGTCGGAGGCAAAGTGCGGCTGTGCATGGCAGGATCCTTCCCCACTTGGTTGCACCCCTGTGCAAAAGCCAGATGCATGCTGGCCATCCCAGCAGCAGCATTTCTTTCCAAGTAGGGTCCTGCTCCATTCCCATGTGTGCTATGAAGATGGCATCAGCAAGAGGCTTTGCAATGTTGTAGCAGAGGAACAGAGGAAGGTAAAACTGTCTTTCTCCTCCTTCTCCTGCCCAGAATGAAAGGACAAAACTCCTCTCTCCCCCTCGAACCAACCCAGCTGGGGTTGAGGATTCTCATGGGCCCCAGAAGCCCATGTCCTCCACCCTTGCTCCCCCGGGGGCACTGTATCTGGGCCCAGGGACTGGGCATGGCTCCCCTCCTGCCTCATCAAACACTGGTCTGAGAAGAGCAATGAGCAGGATGTACAGCTGAGGGGAACCACCTCCACCTTAATCCAAGGGGGCTGGATCTCATGGCACTGTGCTCTGCTCTGCTCAGTTTCTTGCTGTAACCTGCACACATGCCTGTGATTCCTGATTGTACCTGCAGATCTTCCTCTTTTCCTTCCCATTTTTTCTCTTTTTTTGTTCCCCCCGCTCCAATACCACTTCTTTCCAAACTCTCTAAACGTAAAGCACCCGTCCCTTACTAGCACATGGCAGAGAAAAGCCCCCATCTTTACTGTTCCTGCTGCCCTCCAGGCCCCATCCTCACACTTCTGTATGCTGACTCCAGCACCACTCCCCTTCCTGAGCCACTAGGTGCTCCAGACCAATCTGGATGCTCCCACATCTACTCCAGCCTTTAGCGACACCATCTCCTCTAGGAAGGTCCCCAGTCCCTCTGATTTCTTCCCTTCTGCCTTCAATACCCTCTCCCCTACCCTGCTGGTACCAATAGCCCGTCTCCTGCCCACCAGACACACTCTGCCATCTGCAGCAAGGCAAGAGGGAGAGGAGGAAAGGGGGGACCTTCCTGTCACAATGCAGATTTGGGGAAAATTTGTTTCTGGCAGGTAGCTTGGGGGGAGAGGAGAAGGAAAAGGTGATGGGGAAACCTTTTTTCTTTTTTTTTTTTTTTCTTTTTTAAAAACAATAAATAAAAACAGATGACCCAGAAGGCTGGAGCATAGCTGAGAGCCACCTCTAGTACCTCTATGCACGTGTCTGGTTTGTGCCTCGGCTTTCTGCCAGCAGTGGGAAAAGGGGCAGAAGGGAAAGGGGAAGGGAAAGGGGCATCGGTGGCTCAGTAGTTCTGCGTTTGGTACCCCTGTGTCTCGGTGTCAAAAGCATCTGCTGGAGGGGGCTGCTGGTATGTCCCCACCGCATCTGTAGCATCCTCCTCGTTAGTGTAGGGAGCATAAGGCATGCCGGAGTCCTGGCTTGGGTCCATGTAGTCCTGGGAGAAGAGGGCCGAATCGGCACCCAGCTGGAAACGCTGATATGCCAGGAATGCCTGGCCCACCTTTAAGGGAGGAGGTGGAGGGAAGAAATGGGAAGCAGAGAGGGAAGGGAAGGGAAAAAGAGGGGGAACGTACCGAAAAAGAGAAACAAACAAAAGTGGGGTTAGTAGTGGTTACGGATTAGTGCGCGAGGCCCGCTGGCAGAGCACTGGTGAAACACCCCAAGAGCATGGAAGTCCAGGCTGTCCCACAGAAAGCATGAGCCTACCAGGAGAGAGGAGGGCTGGGCAGGGATGTCTGCAAGTGCAGCTGGTTGTGTGCAGCCTGCTAGGGCTCCCTGCTCTCTCTGGGATGTAATGGTCACCTCCTGCCTGGCAATGGGGTTTCACCAACATGGCACAGATCACAGAGGCTCAGTTGGCATGTGCTTATTCCATTCCACCCCTCCTGCCTGTGGGAAGGCAATATCCACCTCAGCAAAACCACTGTGGGTTCAGCTGCCAGGCTGGATGTAAGCTGCCATTTGGCTTGGAGAGGGCAGGAAGGAGAGCAGGATTTGACACAAAGTAGTGAGGTAGAGGTCACCCCCTGTAACCTCTTCACCAGTCAACGTCCACATGGTACAGCACAGACCTTGGGATGGAGCAGCAGGAGGCAAGGTAGCTGCTTCCCACACCAGGGGGTGGTCAGCAAACAAACTGCTGCCTCCTGCCCCAGGCACTGCAGGTGCACACTTTTTGGTGGACTGAGGGAGCCTGGGCACAGGGTTCAGCACTGTGGACCCCAGCAGGCATGGTTTGCTGTCCCAGAGGATCCGTGATCAAGGTGAGCAGTCTAGTAGGTGATGGGGGGAGAGGTTTTTGGGGAGTGAGGTCTGGAAAGAAATGGAAGAGATAAAGTGGTGGGGGCAGAGGGCATCTCCTGGCTGAAGTATTAGGTCTAGCAGTCATCTAAAGAAAGGCACAGTGGTGTTACAGAGCATTAGTTAGGGTATGGGTGAGGGAGAGAAGGGAGCAGAGGAGGAGAAGAAATTGCCAGTTCCAACTCTCCAGAAGGAGATCCCCCATTCAGTGGATAACCACTGGGACGGACACTCCAGTTCAGTGGCCCATGTCTTCCCATCCCATGCCCTGCAGTGACCACACACCCAAGGTCAGGGTACTGGAACCAGCTCTGCTCAGTGACCTCCTCCAGCTGCATCCCGCCACCCCTTCCCCCAAATTCTCCCATCATCAAAGGGCACTAAGGCAGCAAGGATGGGGAGTTAGGGAACAGGGTATTGTATTCCTCCTGAAAATTAATGTCTCTGAGTCTCCGGAAAGCCAGAAATGCGAGGCTGCCCTGTGAGGAGAGAGAGGGGTGTGGGAAGGAGAATCAGTAAGGTAGAGCAAATCGGTGCTTGAAATAAAACCCCCAAGGAATAGGGGGAAGAAGATGCCTGCTTAGCTGCTCACAAGCCTGTGAACTGGGGAGGACCAGTGCAGGTGATGGAACCTCAAAAAGGGTCCTGAGGGACCCCTTGCTAAAGCCTTCCTCCTTGTCAAACTTTCAGCTGCAGCCTGCAAGGGGATTTTGGCAGCACTGAAGTGCAGGACACAGCTCATAAAGGGAACAGACACACTTCTGTTTCTTGATCCTACTTGGTGTGACCTTCCTCTCTGACAGCTCTGTGGTCTTATGGCACCCTTCCTATCTGGACCCTGCCCAATGTTAAGGCCTGTAGGAAGGGGAGAAGACAAAGCCTTATGCTTTGCATAGAGACAGGGTTAAAATGCTCTCCTGCTTGGCACTACCCTGTCACTTCAGAAAAAAATCACTTGTGCTTGGTGCTTTCAGAAGCAGGAGAAAATCATCAAGGATATTTATATTGCACACAACAGTTTTTCCAGGAAACTAGCAATAAGGAACTGCTGGGGAAAGGGCAATCTTAAGACAGCACCATCACCTTCCTAAGAGACAACCCAGTGAGGCAGTGCTGCAGACAGACAGCCCAGAGGGATGCTCATTGCAGCCTCTTGTGGCCAATGGAGACAGCTCATATGACAGGAGCACAGCAGGGAGGGAGATGGGTACAACCCCTGGCCTGCAGCTCCCTTCTCTATTTAGTGTCTGTGAGGTGAAAATGCTGTTGAACTCCTCTGACACACAGGAGAAACAGGTTAACAGGTTGTCCAGAGAGGTGATGGATGCCCCATCCCTGGAAACATTCAAGGTCAGACTGAACTGGGCTCTGAGCAACCTGATCTAGTTGAAGGTGTCTCTGCTCATTGCAGGGCAGTTGGACTAGATGGCCCCTAAAGGTCCCTTCCAACCCAAACTATAGTATAATTCTATGATAATGGTGCTTGGGGAGTAGGCTTGTCCATGGTCATATTGGAAGTCTGTCAAGGACACTACTTAATAGGATAGGGGACTCTCTTTCCCACTGCGCTTGTAAATGCTCTAAAGCCTTCTCTGAGAGAGTTTTTGAGTCCTTGGTTCCCAAGTTTACTTCCCAACCACCTCCCCTCCTGCTTTTCCTTCTCAGAAGCCATGTGAACTGAGATCCCACAGGGAACCACTCTTAGCCAGTCACCTTCCATTCCCCACAAGATAATACAGTACAGAGGACATTTGATGCAACATCAGGTCTCTGTACTCACCCAGGTGAAGATGGAGAAGAACGAGAACGTGATGGCTGCTCGGGCTGCATCCCCTCCCTCATTCAGTGGGTTGTCCTCTTCTTTTGAAGCTTGCCACTGGTTAGTTAGAAAGCAGAAGCCAACGAACCACAGGAATGCCCAAAAGGCTGGAATGGACCACCACGGACATGCCAAAGGGGAAGGACAGAAGATATGTGTGAGCAGAACATATACATATCACATTTCTTTGGAGATTTCAGCCCTCTGAGAGCCGTCAGTATGTTGCAGACTGGGCCAAACTGACTGCACAGCCAGTCTAAGCCCAAGTGAGCTGGTAAAGCTCACTGATGGCTACATTGTCAAGGTGACAATAGGTGTCTGCAGCAAGTGCCTCTGGAGAGTTCATTTGATTGCCTTTGGTTTGATCACAGGGCTTGCATTTGGCCTTGGGAGGGAGCCTGAAGGGCTGTCTGAAACAGCCACTGCTTTACAACCTTGTCCTGTAAGGACAAGCAAAGAGCAATTCCTTCCATGGGAGCTGCAGAAGAGTGGGAAGCAGCCGGCCTGCAGTTGCACAGAGACTGACTTCTGTCAGGACAGCACAGCTCAAGGACTCACATCAATTAAAGGTGCTGGAGGATCATTAACATGCTGTGCCCCCAGGAAAGGGGTGAAGGCAAAGGGTAGCCTCAAGAGGGAACTTACTGTCTTTGCCAGGTGCAGGCAGACACCCAGCAGTAAGGAAAATGGACATTCCTAAGGAGCAGCAAAACAGGGCTCAGTCATTCCCCTTCTCTTGTTAGCTGTACAAGGGACTGCCGGGCAAAGGGCTAACTGTGGACAAACCTGCAAGCCCAATGTCCTGAGCAAGTTCAGACGCTTCATCTGATCCTGCCCTCCCTCCATTTATGGCCCCTCTGGCATATTCTGGGGAGGGCCTGATGTTGAACAGTTTGCCTGAACGGAGTAAGCCACGAGAGTGACTGAGGATGACAACACGAGAGCAAAGCAAAGCACCTCCTTGTGATCCTGCTGACTGGCCTTACACACACACATACACACACACTGCCACTCTGTCTGTCACTTCAACACACCACGGGGGATGGAGAGATCTGACTGTAAGTTAGAATAAGCCTCATGGATGCATGAAGTCCTGAACAGTTATTCATATAGGGAATGCCAGGTAGCCTAGGAGGACTGGTTAAGTCAGCCTGCATGAATCCCTCAACTTTTTTTTTATGTTGAATCACTTGGAGCTGGAAAAGGAGGAAGTACCATCTCCAGAGGCATCCACACTTGGTCTTAACAAGCACAAGGATGCAGGGAGCCAAGACCTGCTGATCCTAAAGGGTTCCCTGAGCTACACCTATGGAGAACAGCTGAGAGGCATCAGCCAGATTGTCTGAGAGGAAAAGAAAGGTAAACCAAAGGAGAGACACAGAAAACCTGAGAAAGTAAGGAACCTAAAGACCTCCCTGCAAGGAGGGACCTGACCTGAAGGGCAGCAGAAGCTCCCTACCTCTCTCTTGCCAGCAGAGGAGAGAGGCACTAGGGCCAACCAGCTAGGAAGCTCACCCGAGACTCCGATGTCCGAGAGCACTGCCTTCTTGCGGTCCTTGACGCTGCTGATCTGCGGGAAGTAGGCATCCAGAGCCAGGTAAAGAAGGCAGCTGAGGAAGGCGAGGACACCCACGGTAATGCCATAGTTGCAGGCATTGTGATTGCGGTTGAAAATGCAGTGCTCTTCTGACTCGTCCAGGCGGTTCACGTACCCTTCATTGACAATGGAGCCAAACACCACGATAGAGAATATCTGGTGGGGAGGGAGGCAAGAGACATGTCAGGGCAAGCCCCATCTCTCTGGACCAGCACAAAGGAGCAGGGGACAGACGCTCTTCGCAAGCACATCTCTGCTCTGCTGAGCTCCTATCCCGCTGTCTTGCCTGGGCTGTAGCCACAGGGAATTTACTGAGGAGATGGTCTCATTTTATTTCTGAGGATTAACTTAAAATAGGACATTTTTAGATTGAACCTTTTTATCCATCTGACCTAAAGCGATGCAAAGCAGTTGCAATCTGGAGTAAGGGTGGCTTCCCACAGACACACAGAGAGGCAAGATGGAGTGTAAACTGGGATATGATTTTGGTGCGGGTGCCTGCATACAATGGCTTTCAAGTAGAGGAAATCCTCTTAGTCTGCACTTATTCTCCCACTCACTCCTTTCCCTTCAAGGGATTAATTGTTTCTACCATGCATTTGTTCAGTGATTTTATCTATCAAGCTCCTATGCTCTTTTACCCATCCACCCTCCCCCAGTCCACAGCCCGGCTTGCTCTGCAGCTCCATTCTGCTGGGCCTCCGTTCTTCTCATCTCCCCACACATCGTACACCTCTCTCCACCAGTTTTCCATCAGCTCAGTCCGTGACATCACCTATCCTTCTGCCCACTCACCTGCATGCCAACACCCTCCAAGCTTCCCCACAGATTTTAAGGGCCAAACATCCTTTCTCCAGGTCCACCTGTCAAGGCCACTGTGAGTCCTCCCTACCCATCACCACCACTGCCACTGCATGTTATTTTAAATCAGGTAGAATTAAGGATGAGTCCAGGTAGAAATGCCCTAATCCACAGTTGCTGGTCTAATCTTTGCTCACAGGCTTAGCCTTCGTCTCCTGCCACAAGGCTGTCCCTCTTTGACACAGCAGGTTCACCAAAGCAGAGAGCTATTTACAGCACCCCCCGTCCTGCATCTCAAATAAACAGCTTCCCCTTGCAGCCACAGGAGAAAGAGGAGAAGATCAAGGCAGCATGTGGAAGGTACCCTTGGAACCACCACCGAGTCCCCAAGGAGAAGCAACACACAAGAAGGTGAAGAGGCCAAGTCTCCTGCAGAGAGTGGAGCTGGGTCTGAGTGTTTTCTAGGTCAGAAGGACCCCCGTACCACTTAACCCAACCAAGCACCAGAAGACAACCCAGAAAGCAGAAAAGTAGCTTTGTGAGTTCAGGGAAAATTATTGATTAATGATGACCCAATACACCACTTATCATTGGTGGGGTTGGTTGCCTGAGATCCACAGCACAGACCTCTGCTATTTGGCCTGTGGCTTCAAGAACGAGAGGAAAAACCTTCTTCACAGTCCCCAGCAGTCCTTGGGCAGATACTCAACACCAGCTATGCTTCATGTGCCGAGCTCTAAAAAGTAGCCACTGACACAGATATTATTTTTTCACCCCAAGACTCAGAATTAGGTCACACTTGGGTTGCTGAAATTGGGTGTATCACACTAGAGCAAACTAAAAAAAGCTGGGAGCTGGTGTTTCGAAGTTCAGAGACTGTATGGGTTCTCTGAAAATTCATGAGAGCTTTTTAAGCTTAGAAGTAAAACAACTGATTTGTCCTCCTCCTTCTTGAAAATTGAGATTGATCATATTTTGCAGAAACTTCCTGTGAAAATTAAATAAGAATCTCTTCTGCCAGAAGCAAAGGGTTGGTCCTCAAAATTTCAGCCTGAATGGTTTGGCAAGCAGCAAAATTGCACACAATTACAGCCAGGCTCTTTCAGTGGGATGTCTCAGACATCTTTACAACAGGCTGGGCTGACAGGTCTGCCTGGGACCACTGACAGTAACATCCTGTTCCTCTGGCCTGAGGGGGAGCCAACAGATTCCTGAAGTGATATCCCAACATGAGGCTGTGGACAGCACCGATGCTGACACCTGAAGTACCAACCTCCATATATTTACCAAGTGTGTGCCCCGTTTTCTGCATCACTAGACAGAAAGCTTATCTTCTCTTTGGAAGATAAGGAACAGCCTCAAAAGTGGCATAGTCTGGTGTTCAGTTTTGGTCTAGGGCTCAAAACTGGTAAAATGTTGATTCCCTGAGTCAGGTCAACAGCTGTATTGTGAGTCTCTGCTTACTCATTCGAGATGAATGAACTTCTGTAATGGCCTCTCCCCAGAGACACCTCTGTTTACTCTGCTCATATCCTGATACACATCTTCCCTCTGCTCTTATCTTTGGATTTACTGCTTGGCCTGGAAGAGCTCTCAATTGCATGTGAAAGAAACAAAATAATTCCTTTTTGCATTTGCTCTTTCATATCTTTTTCTGCTGGCACGTCATAAAGGCGCAGCTCAGAGTCACAAGACCAAGGAACATCTCCCTCTCCCTAATTTTCAAGCAGAGGCAGCATTCCTAACTTCCTTTCTCCATCTTCAGTCAGCCAAGACACCACAACTTCTCTCCTATGAAGAGAAACCTGTTTCACAGCCTGGAGGTGCCCAAGGTATGATTTACAGGCAAACATCTAATTTCAGATGATCTTAGGAGTTTTCTGGTGAGATTCCACTAAACGTGTTCTCACTTGTGAGCAGAACAAGACACTGCAGATGCTTCTCTGTCCTGAAACAGCTACCTCAAAGTACTCTCTGTCCTTAGGGAAGCTTTCAATGGACCACAGCACAGTAGCTTAAGGGATGTCTCCTTCTATCTGTGTTTTCCTCACCACTGGCATCAGCTCTGGTCCATGCTCCACTCCTCGGCACTGCAGAGAGGGCACAGAGAGGCCTTGCTTCCTTTGCCAGCCCGTCGCCACCCTGATGGCACAGCAAAATGCTGTGAGGACCCACTGAGCACAGAAGCCTTGAGCTGGACTGGATAAAACCAACTGGGCAAGAATGGGCAGGCTCAAACCAGAGGTTCCAGAATGACAGGCAGAGCTGGAGAGCAGAAGAGGCAATTGCTGCTGCTGCTGACAGGCAACATTGACTGTTTTATTCCTGTGATGTCTATACCCAGAAACTATTGTGACAAACAATTTTCTAAAAAAAAAAAAATCATAATTATGAGAGCTCAGATCTTGCAGCCCTAAGGAGAAACTGTTGCACACTTCATCCATGCTGATAAGGAAGCAGGTGGGTGGAAGCTCATTGACGTGGCAAATTATCTTAGAAAGAGCAAATATTTTTTATTTCCTTGATTTCACAATCCGTACAAAGATGATCCAAGCCGCAAGTGCAGCATGAATGACAGCCTGGATTATAAACAAAGCACCAAGTTTTCAAGAATGAAGCATTTACGTTCCCATTCCCATCACATCTGCAGCACTTCTGAAGAAATGCCAGCAACCAGGAGCACTGGCACATGCCTCTTACCGCCCTGCATTATCACTGCTTCTTTCTTCTCCCCCCATTTGGCAATCCTCACTGCACAGAGTCTTGCCTTTGGCCACTGATAAAACGGTCCGGCTGCAAACATGAGGTGAGGAGAAGATGGCAGGAATCCTCTTCTGACTGAGCACCGAAATGCAGGCAAGTGGCTTGTCTGCAGGCTGACAGGAGGCATCCCGAGGCTCCCATAATTTCACTCTGCTGAGGGAGGTACTAGCCACTTTCCTGTGCTTGGTGACAAAAATCAGCCAGCCATCCCCAGCTTTGGGCACCTGAGCAGCCTCATTTCTTCAGCGAGGCTGCTTAAGTCAGCTAACAGGACTTGAAGTAACTAGATTTTTTGGTTAAGATTTTTATGTTTCTTTAAGCCTCCAAAAGCAATGTTAATTGGGCAGGTGTGCAGCCTGTCTGGAGGTACACATTTAATAACAGTAACATATTACACTCAAAAAAGGGACAGAAAACAGCACTTGGAGAAGATCTGATCAAGGCTGACTAACTCAGCCCTGCTCCTGAGACCCAGCTTTTCTCCACTTCACCTCTCCTTAAACATTACACCCACACAGGTTGTTGCAATCATTTTCCTTGACTCCTGTTTTCATCCAAGAGCCCCAAAGACACCAAGTGAAGCCAAGAGCCAGGTGCACTGCAAAGCTGACAGAGACAGAGCAACTTGCCAAAAGACGCAGCAAAATAAACTTAATGCTTAGCACTGCAGGGAGGAGATGGGGAGAAGCTGAGAGGTTTCCTCTCCTCATTTCTCATGGGGCTCATGCTGGCCATTACAGGCATGTAAGGGCTCATTACAGCGAAAAAAGTGCAGAACAGGCAAAATTCTGCATCTTAAAAAAAATACCTTTTTTTTTCCTCTTGCTAAACTAGCTTATCTGATTTTGCCAAAGCCAAAGGTGAGAGGTGAGCCCTCAGAGGAGAGGTTCTCAAGTCCCTCCCCACCTCCCCAGTGCAGGCTCAGCCCTGCAGAGAGCTGGGCAAAACCTCCTGAGCATCATGTGAGGCTTTCCACCACACTGCCCATCCCCAGCCGTGCATCAGATGCTCCTGAGCATCATGTGATGGATGCAAAACACAGCCAGCCTCTGGCAGTGCACTAGGATTTTCCTGCTCCTCATCCCAGGAGTTTGTCATGCTGCCTCCTGACTTCATCCCCAGGATCCCCAGGATGGCTGTGGTGGGGATGAGGCTGAAGAGGGTTTCTGCTGAGCTGCCTGCCTGGGCTCACTGCAATGCCCTCCAGCCACAGCCTCTGTCGCACTGCATGCTTCCTCTCCCTCTCCCATACGCAATAGGACAAGGGGGCACGGGCTTAAGCTCTGCCAGGAGAAGTTTAGGCTGGAGATTAGAAGGAAATTCTTCACAGAGAGAGTGGTCAGGCATTGGAATGGCCTGCCCAGGGAGGTGGTGGATTCACCATCCCTGGAGGTTTTTAAACTGAGATTGGACATGGCACTTAGTGCCATGATCTAGTAAACGGACTGGAGTTGGAGCAAGGGTTGGACTCGATGATCTCTGAGATCTTTTCCAACCCAATTGATTCTGTGATACCCCCTTTTTATCCTGTTACAGAAAGGAAATAGTTGGTGACATAATATTCCTTGCTGTATTTCAAATCAAATCCCCCCTGGGAAGGATGAAGCAATAACCTCTTCTGAGTCTGATCTGGTAATGACCATGAATAAATCTGTTTAAAAAGAAAGCAAGAGCAGGGGAGACTGCAAAGGACAAACAGAGATGATCTGTCTTTCATTTTCATTCAGCCACTTGCAAATGGAATCTCTGGAAAGCTTTGGAGTGCCCTGCACAGGCATGGATTATTATTATTATTATTATTACTGTCATTAAATCTACTTCTATTTAGTTCATTTCGAAGAAAACATATGCAGCTTTTGAGACGCATGGGACTGGCAGCTTGGAAACAGGCGGCCTCTATTTATTCCCTCCAGCCGGCACCACACAGGCAGCAAACAACTCCTGCCCACGGTCTCGACAGCGTGTCTGAGCCCTGTGTGGGTGCTGGAGGGGGCCAGTCTCCCCATATACAATTCCTCTGAACATGGGACAGGGGAAGAGCACAGCTATGCCAGCACTTCCCCCCCAGCTCACCCTCTCTGGCCATCAGCCACATGGCACCAGCTCTCAGCTCACCAGCCGGGGCTGAGCTGGAGCAGGTGACTGAAGGGAGAAAGGCTCCGAATCCCTAATTCCTGCCACGGGATCTGGGACTGGCTTTCCAGGCCAGCCAGCTTTTTCTTTCACACATGGTTTGGCAGCTGACAGGCCAGCTATTAACCCTTCTACCTCCCACCAGACCTGTGCCCAGGTTGATCTTCCCTGCCACAACACCCCAAGCCCCGGGTGATGATGGAGCAGCTATGCCTGCAATGCTGGGTAGGAAGGAAGAACTCTGCCATTGGAAGATGCCCATGGTGTAACAGGAGGCTGAGCCCAAGAGGCCAACCTCAGGAAGCTCCATCCAGTCCCACAGGTCTCACGCTCTTCCCCTGGTGAAAGAGCATCTTCTCTCCCATCTATGGGACAGAATGACAACCTGACTAATGACAACTCCCCACGACCACACCTCCGTGGTGGTATTCATGTCTTTTGTAGTCCCAACACTGCTACATTGCACCTTTTTCCATAAGGAAGAGTTCAGTTTTCTTTCTAGCAACACATCTCTCCCTCCTTGGCTTGGCTGTGCCAACCTAGACAAAGAACTGCACCTACTGCCACCTGCACCTGCTCCTCTTGCAGCCTCATGAGTCCTCTCTGCTGCCTTGCCCTGCCACAAATGTTTGCCTTGTTCCATCACTATGCAGTTTCTCTGCTTCTCACCTGTGTGCCTCTCATGTTTTGAAACAGCAGATTACATATGATTATCTTATTTTTTGTTCATGTTTCTGACTGTCTTTGATTCTTATGTGCTACTTCTCAGATCTTTATCTGCCAATGCCGTTAATGAGAGATTTGTTCCTACCCTAAGATTCTTCCTGGAAATGGTATGCTGGGAATAACACAACCTGCTGTATCCAACCTGAATGACCACGCAACTGTGCACACTTACTGTTTATCTTCTGACACAGTCTCTCACCCAATCCCAGTGACAGCAAACTCCCAAAAACCCTTTTGAAGCAGACCTAGGGATGAGCACTCGAAGAACTGTACCTAAGGCTTGACTGAAAGCACATGCTTTGAACCTCTGTGTGTCTTTCATCATGCACCAATGTATCAAACAAACACAGAGCCAGGGAGCATGGTGGAGGAACACAGGCAAAGAGCGTGAGCTATGGTCCAGGAATATGGGGAATATCTCAGCTAAATTTAATTGGGACAGAAAGAAGGTGGGAGCCCAGTTGCAGCTGGTTTTGGACTAATGAGGCCCCCAAGCTCTAAGGCTCAGTTTAACTGCCAGCACAAGCCCACACTGGGTGTCCTTGGGAAGAAGCAAGTGGTGTTGTAAACCAGGCATGAACATGGCAAGCCAGGCTGGCAAGGGAGGAGATGGGGCTCCCTGCCATGCTGTCACTTGTGCCCATTCACCTTGCAGGTGCCAGCCTGTTGTGAGGCCAGGGATGTGGTTCTTGTCCTTCACTGCCTTGTCTGCTCAGCCAGAGCTGCTTGGGATGTACCATGCCTGTAGACACATGGGACAGCACTTTCTGTCCCAGCTCGAAAGGTCTGCACACTCCTACCAGCCAGGGGACACAGTGGCAACAGCAGTAGATAATGGAGGAGAAGATGGAGGGCAGGCAGTACCTCCCCTCACCAAATCTCCCTTCAGAGGGGCAGTAACCTTGGCATCAAAGTGGGCTCGAGACCTCAATCTGTGTAGTAAGTTTTAATGGGCTGCTTTGTCTGTGCAACTGTGGTTGGAAATACTCTTACTCAAGCCCACATCCAAGAAAGCTGGGCCTGCTTCCAAAAAGTGAGTTACTTTTGCCTTGTTAAGCTTTTACACCAAGCAGCGCATCAGTTTCTCCAGCAAGCAGGTTTCCAAGCAGACAGGAGCACCTGGAACAACCTGTTTTGGTTAGCATTTTACTTATTTATGGCACCAGCACTACATCCAACGCCTGCGGGTTGCAAGGGAGCCATCCAGCTCCCATGCGCCAGCTGCGGAGAGCACTGTGGGTCCAGGCACAATGGGACTCGGCAGGGATGTGCTCACACTCATCTGCTTCAAGAACAATCCTGGAGCTGTACAGCTCCAGCTTGGTGTGGGTCACCCAGCTCCATGAGCTCCAGCAGTAGCACCAGTAGCTCCAGCTGCTGGGTCACCTAAACAGGCTGAAGGCAAGTCTATATGCCAATCGACCCATGCACCCATGCCTCGTTGCTGTGGGGCACCAGTCACAGAGTATTTTGAATAGGAAGGGACCCACAAGGATCATTGATTCCAGCTCAGGGATGGACCCCATGACCTTGGCATCGTTAGCACCATGCTCTTACCAGCTGAGCTAAACAGGTGTAAGATGCAGCTCAGCTCTGAGTGCACACCTGTGTTGCAGCTGGCAGCAGGTGTGAAGCAGCATGGTGTGGAGCACTGCCTTGAAAGACAAAGACTGGGAAAAAAGTGCAGTGGCAACATCGCAACAGAGTAAGTTGCTCAACTTCTCTTGACTGCCTTCACTGGAAATAGGGAGGGAGTTGTTCTGCTCTTCACTACAGAGAGGTGAGGAAGCCTCTGGGATCTTCCAGCAACACACTGCTTCTGTCAGCAAGCTTCAGTTCAGCCAGATCGGACAAGTCCCCTCACCGCAAGATCCAGATGCTGTTGGAAGCATCTTCAGCAGAGATGCTCAGGAGGGATTGCTCCATAGGGCTGTTTCCTTGCTCTGCAAGGCACTATTTCATCCAGGCAAGCACATCTGGGATAGGCAGCAGCAGAGAAATGGCTTGTGCTGAGGCCAAACATCCCAACCTTGACACAGGTGCCCTGCAGGACCACCACTGCTCACCAGCACCCATAGGTGGCAACCTTTCTATAGGGAGATACATACTTTTCCATCGTGCCCGACCTTCGAAGCACCCATGAAACCTGAGCTGCCTCACAACACAGTCATGGTGGACTGATGCTCCAGAATTACTAACCTCTTTCCATAGTTCAGTATTCTCCTTGTCAAATTTATCTTGTCTCCTCTTCAGCAAGGAGCAACATAAATAATCTTCAGTCATCTCATCTGCTCCTGATCCTACAGTTCTCCCTAGAGTTCTGCCACCACCTCAACTGGGCTACAAACTCCCTGGGCAGGAACCAGTTTTGGTGTCTGTTGGTAAAAAGCCATATGCTTCCGTGCCATCATGAAGTCTGCTAAAAGGCTGCATGACCCAAGAACAAGGTCACTGCCTGAGAAAGCGATCACGAGAATTTCTGCTCTCAGTGAAAGCTCATCACGTGAAACAGGCCAAAATGAGCCTCCAGCTTGCCCTGGGGAGACAATGGACCAGTCACAACATGAGCAGGATAAAAGCAAATGAGATTTCAGGAGATGGCGGGCAAAGTACTTCCAGTGTGTGCAAGAGCAGGTGAAAGAAAGGACTCTCAGAGACCACAGGGAGGGAGAGCCCTTTGCCACCAAAAAAGTTTGGCTCACAGAGCCTAGCAATAGAAAACCTAAGTACAGATGCAATCATGATCTATAAATACACTCAGGGGAAAACACCAGGGAGGGAAAAGCACCATTTAAACTGAAGGGCACAAGATCACAAAAGCAAATGGATAAAACCCCAGCCATGAATAAATTTACGGTGGAAGGCCCTGACCATTGGAGCCACTGAGCACTCTCCCAGACAGTGCTCAAACTACAACTAAATATATGGGGTAAGCTTCTGGCTCCCCTGTCTTGTGAAAGACAGAGGCTCTGGAGGACAGACAAGACCAAGCCAGTGGAAAAGCAGAAGGAACGCATAGACTTGCACCATGATGGCTATTCCAGCCTCCCTCACTGGACCACTGACCTGGAGCTCCTCCAGCTCCTGCAAAAGGACTTCAATTTCCACGGCCAAGTGAAGTGCCTGGGGTAAATCCCATCCTGTCCTCTGTCAAGGTCAGATGAGCAGGGGGAAACAGCGCAGGGTCCCAAGGAGATGCCAGTCCCTGGGAAGTGCTTCTTGCCTGGGGAGACCTTGCAGGGCACAAAGCTGAGCTCAGCAAGCAAGCCAACAGCGTACTCTGAAGGAGCCTAAGTGCCTAATTAAAAAACATATTTCTTGTTCTCTCTCCCTCACTGGCGCCCGCCTCTGGGAGGCCAAAATGAGGCAGTGTTTGGGTAAAGTAGAAAAAATCCACCAGACAGAGTGGCAGAGAGAGAAAGAGGAAATTCTGCCACAGAGATTAGCAGTGGGAGAGCCTTTGTAGGTCACATCATGTCCATCATCCCTGGGCATGCAGGCTGGCTCCACTCCAGCTGCCCAGGAGCGGGGGGCACACATACCCCCTCGCCTGGCCCCCAGCCACAGCCAGCCCGCTCCCAGCGTGATGTGCCGTAGTGTAAACAAGCTCAGGCACATGGACAGACAGACAGAATGCCCACATTAATCATGTCCTTAGCTGTCTTGGGGCTCTACAGCCGCCCTCTGAGTCACGTCACCCCGAGGGNCTTCCATGCGCATGTGTCTCCTCCACTCTCTCTCCCTGCCCTCCCTTCTCCGCTACCGGCCGAGACCTCAATCTCTCCCCCGCCAGCTCAGTGCTGCAGCTCTCTCTCCCTTAATCCCAATGACCTTCTTGCACATATGCGCCGGCCCCACGGGTAGCCATGGGATCGGCATCACGGGAAGAGGAAGAGATCTTTTCCTGACACCTCCATAAGACCCCCCTTTCCCTCTGTCCCCTTCTCCACAAATTATGGAGATGAAAACATTACAAGGAAGGGAGGTTTGGGGGGGGTGAGAGGATTAGGGTAAAACACAGAGCAGCATTCGGCCCCCATAGCCCCCACAACTCACCTCAGCATGGCCTGAGCCCAGCATTTCTTGACCCACAGGGGAGCCATCCCAGGACTGCAGCATCGCCCCCTCTCCCAGGTTCCCCCTGTCACCCCACATCCTGCTGCCTCCTGGCATCTGCCAAAACCCCACAGGCATGGGAGGGTGAGAAGACACCCCCCCCACACCCCCAAACCAGCAGGGATGGAGATGGGGTCATGGTCATTCATCCCTTCCCCCCCAGGGAAGAAATCCCCAACCACACTGCTCTTGCCCCATATGGCCCTATATCCACACATTCAGATATGTAGCTGTACATCTATGTGCATGCATATATGTGGGTATATATGGAGTTTTATACATACATACATATAAACCCAGAGACAGATCCATATATCCAAACACACCTGCACACATATATATATAAAACAGAGACAGAGCCATAAACAGCCATGGAAGTATACCTCCACATCTGTGTGTGTGATGATCTAGGATGTGTGGAGACATATCGACATACGCATACACATGCATACATAAAGCATATAATAATAAATATCTAATACATAACAGCATATTATTATAATAATATATAATGGTATGTGACATACGGCATACGATCTTTATATATGTGTGTGTGTGTGTGTGTGTGTGTGTGCAGGTGTGTAGGAAGGTCGGGGTCGGGGTCGGTGGGGGGAGCCCGCGCCCGCGCCCCCGCAGCCCGGCGGGACGCCCCCCCGCCCCGGTGCCAGTGCCGGTGCCCTCCCCGGGGGCGGCGGGGCCTTACCCAGGAGACGAACCGCAGGAGGGTCTGCGGCTGCCGGATGAAGGCCTGCGGGTCGAAGGCGCCGCCAGCTTTCCCCGCTCCGAAGGCGCCCCCGTCCATGGCGGCGCGGGGGTGGGCGGGANCGCGCCGGGAGCGCGCACCCACCCCTTCCACACCACCACCCGCCCCTGCCCCGCCGCCGCTGCCGCCCGCGGCACATCGCGGTGGTCCGGGGCAGGTCTGGGGGCAAAGCGGCGGTGTCCGTGGGGCTGCAGTGTGCGGGTCGTGCTAGGGGCGCGGGCACTGCGGGTTGCAGCGTGGAGGTCTGCGGAGCGGGAGGCGAGCAGCTCCCGGTACAAAGGCAGCCCACCCCAGCGCACCTGGGGGAAGATGCACGCTTTGTTTTGGTAGGGCCTAGCAGAAGCGCGGGGCCAGCCCCCCAGCCGCCCACACTCTCAACTTGGCCCCAGTGGGGCCATATCTGGAGTGCTGTGTGCAGTTCTGGGCTCCTCAGTGTACTGAGAGGGAGACAAGGAGCTACTGGAGAGGGTCCAGTGGAGGGCCGTGAAGGGTCTGGATCATCTCGTGAGGAGAGACTGCAGGAGCTGGGCCTGTTCAGTCTAGAGAAGAGAAGACTGAGAGGGGGTCTCAGGCATGCATATAAATATCTCAAAGACGGGTGTCAAGAGGATGGTGCCAGACTCCTTTCAGTGATGCCCAGTGATTGGACAAGGAGCAATGGCCACAGACTAAAACACAGGAAGTTCCACCTCAACACGAGGAAGAACTTTTTTACACTGAGGGTGGCAGAGCAGGGGAACAGCCTTCCTAGGGAGGAGACATTCAAAACCCACTTGGCCACATTCCTGTATCACCTGCTCGAGGTGCTGCCTTGGCAGGTGGGTTGGACTAAATGATCTCCAGAGGCCCCTTCCAACCCTAAACAATTCTGTGATTCTGTGATGCNGTCTCATGAATGCATATAAATATCTCAAAGACGGGTGTCAAGAGGATGGTGCCAGACTCCTTTCAGTGATGCCCAGTGATTGGACAAGGAGCAATGGCCACAGACTAAAACACAGGAAGTTCCACCTCAACACGAGGAAGAACTTTTTTACACTGAGGGTGGCAGAGCAGGGGAACAGCCTTCCTAGGGAGGAGACATTCAAAACCCACTTGGCCACATTCCTGTATCACCTGCTCGAGGTGCTGCCTTGGCAGGTGGGTTGGACTAAATGATCTCCAGAGGCCCCTTCCAACCCTAAACAATTCTGTGATTCTGTGATGCTCCCCCATAGAAGCTCCCAGAGAGGGATAAGGCTGGACCCTTGGATGTGGCCCATTATCCCAGAGGTGTGGTCAGTGCTGCTCCCCCACTGGACACCTGCCCCCAGGCAGAGGTGCCTGATGAGCCTCAAAATCACACTGCAGCGAAGTCTGGGGCTCTCATTTGCAATATCCCTCACCCTGCCCACACCGCGTCCCTGGGAGGGGGCAGCAGGAAAAGGCCCTTTGTGAACATGGGGAATCCAGATTTTGGAGAGACTCCCCAACTCTGGGAGGCAGAGACTGTAAGATACACACCTTGCACTCCTGAGGCTACGGTCTTGGGAGTCACCTGGACTTCTCTGGCACCCAAAATACCACCAAGGTCACCGGCACAGCCAGGAAGGGATGTGTGAGGACAAGCTATCCAGCCTTAGGGGCAGTTCAAGCCCGTGCCTTTTGCATACAGTAGCTGCATCCCAGCGGTCTACTGGCTGCTGCAGAGTCCCTGATGATCTGTATTAAATGGACTAAAGTGGAAAACAAGCCCTTGGATTGTAACATGGTTCCCTAAACTCAGCAGCAGAAGCCAAAACCATGCAAGAGCTAGAGGCAAATGTATGGGGGAGGTAAAAGAGCATTTAAAGCTGGCCCACGGTCACCCATTTGGAGTTGCAACCCAAAAAGTGAGCAGCCATTCCGTATCATTTGTAGGGCTCCTTTTGAGGGGCAGGCCGGAGGTAGAGGATGGACACTGTTCCATCACATCCAGCCATAGAATCCTAGAACGGTTTGGGTTGAAAGGGACCTTAAAGCCTATCTAGTCCAAACCCCCAGCAATAAGCAGGGGCATCATCCCCCTTTCTAGGGAACCAGTCTGCCAGGTTAGAGCAGGCAATGAAATGTCCTTCAAAAACAGCACATCTTGGTCTGTATGGGCTTCTTCATGCAGGTTTGCACACAGAGTCCCTCCAGCAAAGTCTCCAGCCTTGGGTTTTACTTAACCTGCAGTGACCGGAGGGGAGGAGGGAGGGTGGAAGGTCTCTGGGAGTTGAATAAGCATGTTTAACACCTGGATATGCCCTCCTTAATTATTTCACACTAGGTGGGTAACCAACCTCCCCACACTGAATGGCTTAGCTGTGTTACACCTGTGCAGCTGGCTCTATAGGTTGGTGTTGTTTAATTGATGTTTGCAGTAACTTGATATAACTGTAATGCGCAGCACTACATTGCATGTTACAGGTCAGCATCCCTGCTGCGGGAATTCTGTTGGCTGTGGTGCCATGGTCCCTGGCAGGGAGGGAGGAGGCAGGGCAGGAGTCATCCCTGAGGGTACCAATCTCCCCATGGTGGGGTGCTTGTCAAACACATCCTTATCTGTAAGCCCCAGGAGACAGTGGGGGCAAACTTTGGGTGCCCCATGTATGGGCAGCTCGAGACCACCCAGATCTGGGTTCCACCGTTGTTGTGGCCTTGAGTGTGCACCCCCTTTCATACAACAGGCTGTGGTGGATTAAGGCCTGTGTTTCTTATAATAACACAGACTTATCTACTGATTCCCAATTTATTCAGCCTCTGGATGTTGTGAGGCAGGATGTTACTACTCAGCAGTTTGGTTATTTTCCACAGATAGCCTCATTGGTGTGTCTGATACCATCTCAACCACCCAGCATCAGCTTCCTTGCTTTGCTTGTGTTCTGCATCCTCACCCCAGTGAGGGGCTGTAGGTAGCAGGATGTGGCCATCAGCTGAACCGGCCAGGCTCTGAGGTTTAGCAGCCACCTGGGTGCCTGATGCCATGTCTGTTATCTGAAGCCGGGGTTCAGCCCACCTTACCTGAGCTGAGGCTGACCCAGAGGCAACGTGACACCCTGACAATTAGAGCAAGTGGCCAGGAGTTGTTACTCCAAAGCATGACTCCTCTTTTCTCTTCTCTCCCAGCTGACAGGCTGCATCTCCTGCATCTCCAGTGATGTGAAAAGTCAGGTAAGCACTTTGTATGGGCTACACTAACCCTTGGTGGTCCTTGAAGGGACCACGTCTCGCAGCATCATTTTGTTGACACTTCCTCACCTGGTCTTTAGCCTGCCCTGCCCAGCTGGTGGGCAGCTCTGCTCAGCCCTGTTACCCTCTCCTGCCCCTCAGATATGGGTCCACTCCAGACCATTTAGGGTGGTCCTTCTTCCTCTCCTTGGCTGAGAGATGCAAGATTCTGGCTGAAAACCAGAGCTACTCCAGGAGATGTTTCAGCCAGAGCTGTGCAGCACATCAGTTCTTCTGTAACGTGTTGTGCTGTGCAGTTCCCAATCCAGAGAAGTCTGAGAGAGCTGCTTCATCTGGGTCCTGTCTGATTTCCCGGTGTCGATGAAGGGAGAGTGAATAATTTATCTCCTGTCTCTCAGCTCCTTCCCTGTTCAGGTTTCACTTCAACTTTGCTTCACCCCTGCCCAGAAGATATGTAGCACCAGTTTCCCATGCTGGCAAGTTCCTGATGTGGCCCAAGCTATCCAACATCTCCCAGAGACACGGCTGGTCCTCACGGTGCTCATCCATGTGTCAGAGCTGCAGTAAGTGGAGCAAGAGAAATAACAGCATGAATAGCAACTGGTCCAGGCAGGTTCCACTGAAAGCCTTATTTTCAGTTCCTCTCTCACAGCGCAACTTCAGCACATACATTGGTTTTATTGTTTACTATTAATTCAACTGCAGCACACAGAGGCCCTGATTGAGTTTGGAGCTGTGCTGTACCAAGCACCGTGGGAATACACAGCAGGACGTGGCCCCTGAAGAACACACAATCATGTCCCTGCATGAAGGAAGAGAAGTTATTTGATACCTTTTTCTATTTTGAGATACATGCAAAAATTGTGGGATGACATTGCTGGCAGTGAAGCCTATTTTATCTAATTAATTTCTTTTTTCTCTTTTTGCTGTGTTCCTTCACATTACCCAACATCATTCTCAAGCTGTGATGTAGATTTGTCAGGTGCCTTTTGCTCAGGTTCACCAGAGCCTCCCATGGCTGTAGAGCTATTTGATAAAACCAGTAAAACACTGCATTGGGACACCCGATCTAGGTGGGCACTTGCTCCCAGCTTGGAACCAGCATATTGTTTTCGTGGAAAGGAAACCTCTGGTCTGTTCGAGGAGGGAGCCTGCCGTGGGACACACTGTCTGGCATCACACAGATGTGAAGGATGACACGGGGACGTCATGGGTTTGCATAACACTATAAAGAACCACAGCCAAACATTTACGTGAAGAGCTGCATGTGGTTTACTACGTTTCTCCCTTACCCTGCGCTCTTTTAAACCCCAGTGCCACATTAACTGTTACAACCCGTGAGCGTGGGCATCGAAGTTCCCGACAAGCCCCAACAGATGCTTCCATATTTCTGCCTTTCCGCACATCGCCGCCCGCGCATCTTTCTGGCCCCGCTCGCCACCCGTAGCAGTGCGCGCGCACCTCCGGCCCTCTCGCGAGACCTGGCGCGGGGCGCTTATAAAGACGGCGCGTGGGCGGGACGGTCCTTCCGGCGGGCGTGGGGACAAGATGGTGGGTACCCGTGCTTGGCCTGGCCGCGGTGTCTCGCTTCATCCTTCGGCATCGCTGCCACCCTGGCACCGCCGGCCGCACGGCCCCGCTGCCGCCGCACCCAGGCCCTGCGCGACGCCCTCCGGGGCTCATTTCGGGGCGCGGGCGAGGAGTTGCCGCGGGGAGGGAGGCCGGGGGGGGCGCGGGGTCCGGGGAGCGCGGGCGGCCGGGGCGTCTCTTGGTGCCTCTTTTCCTGGGGAGGGAGATGGTGGTTCTCTGGAGATCTCCCGTAATAATGTCATTTTGGGGCTGTAAATCTCGCTTGGGGTAACACGGTCGATTACTTGTTTATACTAAGACTTATTTTTTATTAGCTTCGTGGTTAGGTGTGCAATATTTAATTTAAACTCGGGTGTGAGATTGGATGCATAGTTCTTTTTTTGGGCTGAGAGTTCTCCCGATAAAACCTAGCCTTACATGGCAGCGAGATTGTAGAGGGAGGCTGCAGGGGTGGGATTCAAGGGGAAAACCTTTGGAAAAAATAACTTCACTTCCATCCAAAATTACTGACTCGAAGGAGGATGTCAGTAAGCTGTTTTACTGAAGTTTTTCAAAATGGAATTGTTTCTGTAACACGGGTTACTGATTAGCTGAAAGATGTTGAGTGTTCTTCTGTGCTCTGTTTTCTGGATTTGTGGGGTTGACTGAAATTATGGTGGCTTGCTGTGTTCCCCACTTACAGTGGGACTTAAAATAAGCTTGCAAGGAAAGGGATATTAAATTTGGGAAGGACATAGTTGGGGCATGAGGATTATATTCTTATAACATAATGTAATTCAGGAGCCGAAGAGCTGATAGTGAGAAGACTTTTTAGAATGCTGGTTGTTTGGTGTGTACATGGTATTCATGTTTTCAAGCAAGGAGAGAATTGACCTTTGAGTGGGTGTAAGCAAATCGCAGTAACAAGCACTAAGTGTTTGTTTTCTCTCCGCAGTCTCACCGCAAGTTCTCGGCTCCAAGGCACGGCTCCCTGGGGTTTCTGCCCCGCAAGCGCAGCAGCAGGCACAGGGGCAAGGTCAAGAGCTTCCCCAAGGATGACCCCAGCAAGCCTGTCCACCTCACTGCCTTCCTGGGGTACAAGGCTGGCATGACCCACATTGTCCGGGAAGTTGACAGGCCTGGGTCCAGTACGTATTAGTGTTCCTCTTAATGGGGGAGGAGTGTGTTCGTGGATGGTGACAAGTGGCCTGTGCAGTAGCAGCTCTGGATTTTAGCCCTGGCTTCTGCCTTCCATGCCCTTGAGTGGGTGTATGAAGCATCTAAACCCCTCCCACTTCCATGTGACTGTTGTCCCAACAGCAAGACTTCCATGTCTGGCAGCCTGTGGTTAATGGTTCTGTTCCTGATCTGTGCAGGGACCTGGTTTGGTTTAGCTGTAGGATAACAAGCTCCTTAGGATGGCTCTGGTTGATAGAGGGGCATCAGTCAAATGCCTTGGGCATTTTTTTGCTGATTGTCCAGTCCCCAGTGTGGTTCTGTTACTCACTTCCATCCATTTTGCCTGTTGGGATTTGATGTCCTTTCTACTGAGTAAGCCCCTAAATTTTTGCATTTTGTTATCATTTATAGTTAGTCACTGTACCACATATCATCTCTGAAGAGAACTTGAATCATTTTAATCTTTCATGTGAAGGGCTTGGGAGTGAGAAAGAACAGGTGATGTTTAGTAGCTGATGCTGGTGTTAATTGTGCTGAATTTCTGTCTTCCTTCAGAGGTGAACAAGAAGGAGGTGGTGGAGGCGGTCACCATAATAGAGACCCCTCCCATGGTCATTGTGGGCATCGTGGGGTACGTGCAGACTCCCCGTGGTCTCCGTAGCTTCAAGACCATCTTTGCTGAGCACATCAGCGATGAGTGTAAGCGTCGCTTCTACAAGAACTGGTAAGAGAGCAGGGCCTTGGCTCGTTGCTGTCATCTTGTGCCATGGTTTATGTTTTTTCTGCTGGGTTGCAGATGATGCTCATACAGCTTTTTGAAGAGGCTTTTCAGCAGTTAGTATTTGGCCTTGATGAACTGGCCTAATGATGGGGTAGACTGTAGGGATTTCTCTGAGGGTGACAGCATGACGTTCGTGCCCTTCTTAGCATGGGGGTGACAGTTCTGGTTTTTGCCTGAGATGTCCTTAACAGGCTACACGTGATGATACTTCGACGGGCGGACATAAGGAAATCGCCTCTGGCGCTTGTTGTTGAGTGTCGAGTCCTGACTGTAGCCCTGTTTTCTCAGGAAAGGGAAAGACAAGTGTTACTTCTGATTGCTGTTCCAGGCACTGTTGTTGTGATTAGAAGTATGTGCATTTGCCTGAGTGTGGCTCCAGCGTGTCTAGAGCTCACAGCCTGTTTATGAACTTGGCAGCCTGAAAAGACGTCAGAGTTGAGCAATAAAGATCTCAAGGGTGTTTCAGTAATGACCTTGCTGTTGGGCACACAACGGGGGGAAATTGTGGTATTTTGAAGCAGATGGCAGTCACCTCACAATTGCTTTAAAGGTCTATTTTTTTTCTTCTGTTACTGTTCAGCATCTTTCTACAGTCTTTTGTCTTCTGTACTCTGAATGTTAATCTGCTTTGGAATTCATGACAGCTCCGCTCAGGTTTGGCAATTTTGCCACTGTCTGATGAGCTCCAGGCTCCTCTTGCCAGTGGAAAAGTCATTAGAAGCTGGCAATGAGCCCAAACTGCTAAGGTGGCAGCTCCTTCCGCTCGTCCCCACTTGCCTGGGGATTGATGAAGGGCTTAGCCAAACCTTGTCTCTGCTCTGCTTCTGAAGGCACAAGTCCAAGAAGAAGGCCTTCACCAAATACTGCAAGAAATGGCAAGATGAGGAGGGCAAAAAGCAGTTGGAGAAAGATTTCAATAGCATGAAGAAGTACTGCCAGGTTATTAGAGTCATGGCTCACACTCAGGTAAGTTCCTGCAGGACTCAGGTATGCTGGAAACAGCTGAGAGGGCCAGAATGAAACTTGATCCATCTCTAGGGAGATTTCTGCCCTCCCCTGCAGGCTCATGCTGACTGTTCAGCACAACACAAATTGATTCTGTACAGAGCCGTGCTCACAGGGTGCTTGAGCAGCCTTGAGGGCAACTGCTGGCAGTCTTCTGAAGGAGTGTCCAAAAGAAACTGAACTGTAGTAGGAAATTCTTGGGCGCAGTCCCTTTCTGATACAATGTAGACCCAGACTTAATTCCACCTACAAGTAAAACCAGGCTGAACACTAAACTCTGGAGTTTGTGTGATCAGCATTGTTTCACTCTGCATTCTGTCTAAAAGGCAAGCACTCAGAGACATTTGGTGGCTCCTCTTGCTGAGCTGGAGGAGGTGTACTGCTGAGTGGTGTGGTAGTGTCTCTCCCCAGCTGTCAGTAATCTGCCAGGTTTTCTTGGGACATGCAATTAAATCTTTTGCTGTAAATGCAGTAAGATGTTTAGTTATGACGTGGCTAATTGCACTGGAATTAGTTTTCTGTATTAAACAGCAAAGGTAGTATATGCTTGCCAATCCCTCTCCACTAAATACAGTAGAAGTAACTGTAGATGTGACCATACACAAAGTGGCGTTCAGTGTGGCAGACTTTATCACAGAATGCTTTGGGTTGGAAGGGACCTTAAAGATCATCTTGTTCCAACCTCACTGCCATGGGCAGGGACACCTTCCACTAGGACAGGTTGCTCAGGGCACTATCAAAGATGACTGAACACTTTAAGGGAAGGTGCATCACTTGTTGTCTCCTGTCTTTCCTTGTTGGAGTATGGTCGGTAGTTGCAGGGTTGGAAATCTCTCTGGTCCTATGGGTGGCATATAACTTCCAGATGCAGTGAATTGACATTTGAATTGGAGCCTTTCCCCTTAGTGTAGGGCCTTGTTGAAGTTTTCTATGTTGGAAAAGGAGATATATATATATATATATATAGTAAGAAAAACTGATTAGGCCAGGACTAGAAGGATACTTATAAAGTCCATCTTGGAAGAGCAAGATCTGAATTTCCTGCTTTCTGTTTTCTAGATGCGTTTGCTTCCCCTGAGACAGAAGAAGTCTCACCTGATGGAGATCCAGGTGAATGGTGGCACTGTTGCTGAGAAAGTGGATTGGGCCCGGGAGAAGCTGGAACAGCAGGTGCCTGTGTCAACCGTCTTTGGCCAGGATGAGATGATAGATGTCATTGGAGTCACCAAGGGCAAGGGATATAAAGGTAAACGTGTGGAAGTTCTCATTGTGATAGGATACAGGTTTTAATGAAATCCTAGCCTTGAGTTTTCACAAGTGTGTGTCCCGAGGGCTGGGGAGGTAAATACGTATTGCTGTCACAGTTCAATGATGAGACCATGGAATGAGCGCTGGGCACAGCGCCTGACATCTGTGAGGAGTCATTCCATGCTGCCTTCCTTCTGAGAACACAACCTGGGGACAGCTGAGGGGGGAGCTTCACTAGGAAATTAATTCCTGGGAAGCTGGGTTTGGCTTCCCTTTCGTTGCTTGGGGACTGCAGCTTGAAAGGCGGCTTAAACTTCGATTTGGTGACAGCCTGACAACACTGCTTTGGTTCCTTGCAGGCGTGACCAGCCGCTGGCACACCAAGAAGCTGCCGCGCAAGACTCACAGGGGCCTGCGTAAAGTGGCCTGCATCGGCGCCTGGCACCCGGCACGGGTGGCCTTCTCCGTGGCCCGGGCTGGGCAGAAGGGCTACCACCATCGCACCGAAATCAACAAGAAGGTTTGTGTCTCTGAACTGCTGGGAGGAAAGGAGAGCTGGCTGATCTGACTCGCTCTGTGACAGTGAACAGAGTGGAAAGATTTGCTGTGGATGTTTCGCTCTGTTAGAATGTCGTCCTGGGGACAGTAACCACAGTCTGTTGTGTTGACTAACCATAAAATTCTTGTACATTTTTAGATCTACAAGATTGGCCAAGGTTACCAAATCAAGGATGGAAAGCTGATAAAAAACAATGCATCAACTGATTATGACTTGTCTGACAAGAGCATTAACCCTCTGGTGAGTTGCTGCACCTCTGTGCCAAGAGTCTGCTTATGAGCTGCAATTCTAAGGGGCAAATGGACCTGGTATAAGTTGCAAAATGACTGAAGAGCTCTCGAGATAAAACTGCTTAGTCAGTCTCGGTATTGACTTGTATAACTTGCAAATTGAATTTATATGGCAGTAGTACAGAGATGTTTGTTACAAACCTAGGAACTGTAAATTTACAAGCAACTCAGCAAGGAGAGCAGCATTTGCTCTTTTGTCAGCTTCTTCTGCTGTTCTTAACAAAAGTCTTACAGCAGGAAATAAATTGCTGTATCAAGATACTTGACCACCGAAAGGCAGTACTGGAAACAGCATTTCAGTAAATGTGGGAGTGGCCAAGGTCCAGAAATGGGACAAGAACATCAAACTGTTGGCAGATGTGATCTGCTGGTCCTTGTTTTGTAAAGAGCACTAACTGTTCTCTCCTTGCTCAGGGAGGTTTTGTCCACTACGGTGAAGTGACCAATGATTTCATCATGGTGAAGGGCTGTGTTGTGGGGACCAAGAAGAGGGTCCTAACCCTGCGCAAGGTGAGTAGTGCAACCTGCTGTCACATGGGCTGGAACAGCTTAAGTGAGCTGTGCCGCCTCTGGTGCAGGCATGTTTGCAGCTGCTGGGAGTCATGCAGCCTGCTGGAAAGAAAAGCCTCACAAACCCTCCTCATAGTAGTGACCTTGGGAGTGGCATGAGGTCCTTTCGCTGGGTAATTCAGTCCAGGGTTGTTTAGGCTTGGGCATTCTTATGGACCATAAGGACACTGGCAACCTGACTAGGGCTCACCTGCTGCACGCTGACCAGCCTCGGAGGCCAAGGGTGCAGGATAGGATAGGTCATTGTCAGGTGCTCCTTGCACATCATGGCAACTGAAGTCTGAGCAACTGAGGAGGTGTTACACGTGGAGGTGACAAGGAGTAGCCAGAGTACTTGCAGTCTGAAAGGGTGCTGCTGCATACTCACCAGCCATCCCTCTTTGTAGTCCCTGCTTGTGCAGACCAAGCGCCGGGCCCTGGAGAAGATTGACTTGAAGTTCATTGACACAACCTCCAAATTCGGTCATGGCCGTTTCCAGACAGCTGAGGAAAAGAAGGCTTTCATGGTAAGGACACTTCCTGCTATCTGTGTTGTGTATCACCGTATTGTCTCTAGTGACAGCTGATAGCTTGACCTTCGGGCTGTCACATGGCCAAGATTTACGTGAAACAAAGTGTGTGTAGATTCAGTCGAGAGGCCTCCTGTCAACTTGGTCATAACTGCAGCGGGCCTGGGGTCTCACCTCGCCTCTAATAGCACTTGGTGTCTGTGGGGTGTTGCCATGTTTGAGCACAAGTGGTGAAACATGGAAAAGGCACTGCTCCAGCTCTTATAAGAGCAGCTCTGGAGTATGGTGCTCAGTGGGTGGCATTCCCAGTTTGTCACTTGCTGGAGAAAGCAGCTGGGATTGAGGCCATTGTCAGGTTGGAGGAGTGCCGTGCTTGTGCCTGCAGGAGCTTCCCCACCAGGTGGCACCAGTGTCGCTGCTCTGGCACATGCAGAGTCATCTGCTCGGTGCAGTGCGGCTGCACCAGTTTCAGCTCTCCCTGCAACCTCTGCCCATGGAGAGGGGGCTTAGGGCTTTCAGTGCGTTGCGACACAGAGGGCTTTTATTTTTGCCTTGATTTCTTCACAGCAACAGGAAGAGAAATTACATCATTGTAATGGGGATGTGATGTCTTTGGTGCAGACTGCTGTTCACATAGTTTGTTTTTTGTTTTCAGGGACCACTCAAGAAGGATCGTATCGCAAAAGAGGAGGCGGCTTAATTGGGTGGAATGGTCCTGTGGCTGGTGTGCTCTCAGACCAGAAAATAAATATTTTAAACAAATTAACTTTGGCTCTTGGCTTATACATTACTGTGTCAAGTCTGGTACTTACTGTAAGTTCTACCTATATGGGACCAACCAAACCAAAGAAGCAAGTAAAGGTCAAGTTTGTGAATATCCACTTTTTAGCAGGGTTCCTCTAATGAGAAAGAAGCTGCTGTTGCTGGTTTTAGAGAGCAGATATTTTGAGGCAGAGCAAGGCTTTTCTGGTCGTGTGAAATTATAAAGCAGCAGGAGCCCTAAATGTGTTTGCACTTACTGAGGTGTTACTCCACATGTTAATCCTCTGCTGGATGGCTGGAGAGTTCCATGTCAAATGGGTTCTTACCTTAAATAAACTATTCCAGACACTTGAAACCACTAAATTTTAGTTAGGTTACTGAGCCTTGTTGCCATGGAAACCTTCCAGTTTCTGTATGACAGGGGCTGTAGCCTGCAGGATTTGCAGATGCAGTTCGTTGCTGTTCCTGAGAGCAGCAAAAGGCAGCAGGTACTGTGACAAAGTTGAAACTCAGCAGCTGGCTATTCCTGAATCTGTATCTGACCTGCTGAATGGTGACAGCAGGCCTGCATGGATGGGGAGGAGGATGACTTCTGCATCCCACCCTCTGAGAAGGGGGGAGAGGAGTGACTGCCACTGGTGATGTTACTGCCTGACTCAAAATAATGAGATGGTTTGGTGTATCCTTCACTGCCCAAAATTGGAGATGTGGCCACAGTTGAGGCAGTGACTGCAGACCTTGCCACTGCAGTGTAGTGTGGTCCTGAAACAGACCTGGCCTTGTGCTATTTGCTCTTCACTGAAGTGCGGAAAGGTGGGATGTAGAGATTGATTGCCTGTAGAGATGCATGAGAGCCTTCCAAGAGTTAAAAGGTGGCAAGAAGGAGGAAAAACATTTACCTTGTTTCCCTAGAAACCAGACAGAGTGACTGCACAAGCTGGCTGTCTTGCTGTCAGCCTCACTTAACACATGAACCTGCTGACTGATTTCAGCCATGTGAAATAAGGGTCTCACCTGCTAAATTTTTTTTGCTCTCAAAGATCTCAAATCAGCAGGTACATAGAGAATAACATTAAATTAGTATTCCCCTGATACAGAAAAGTGGAATTCCCAACCTCTGTCCATCCTGAGGCTGCAGATTTACGGGCAGCTCTGAGGAATGAGGTCTCTCCCCCACTGGTTAGTGAGCCTTAGATGGGCTTTTCAGTTTTTAAAACTGGTATGCACTAGGAGCAGCGTGGCTCTCAACCAACCCTGAGTGACACGATCAGTTACTTGCATCCAAGGGAACTGGGATTATCAGGATAAATGAGTGTGTTCAAGATGAGCATCCATG
>VYXB01002220.1:0-10492 GCA_013397135.1 Pachyramphus minor
CTAGACAGCAGAAGTGTATGGAGTACCGTCTGACTCCCCACGTCCCCCGGACAGACTGGAGATAATGGCAGGTCCAAGCAAACAGGCCTCGGTCTACACCAGCAAAGACCTTCTGCGGAGAGATCTGTTGTCCTCAGCAACCGGAACGAAGAAGGACAAGCTCTCGTAACTGCGCTTTATTTATATGCTGTGTTACGTTAAAGGATGATATGGAATACTTCCTTAGATTCCTGACCCCTGTTGCTAAGGAAGGCCTAATAAAAATCCAAAAGCCAACCCACCTTCCATCCAATTCTTCCTCAAGAAGCTGTGAAAACACCCTCAAACTGCACAGGTTGTAATAAAACTATTCAGACTGGGAGTACTGGCCTGACCCAGTCCCTACCAAACTCACACAACTGTGAGTTTGTGCAGCGTAATGCAGCAGCACATGGAGAAGCCTGAGAAAACACATGGGACACCTTAGTTTGGGTTAATCCATTTTGGTCAATCCATCCTACTCTTTGGCTAGACTAGTTGTCCTCAAATACAGTCTTTACTAATACACCTCCCTGACATTTCTGACCCTGAGGTAATGTCAATGCCTCTTAATTGCACAGGGTGAGTAAACTCCAAAATGCCTTCAATGCTGCCTGAAAATATAGAAAAGTCTCCCAAGAGGAACAGCACAGTTTACAGACAAAAGCCTTAGCTTGATAAAAATTTCCTTGAAGACACAGTTTAACAAGGGAAAGTGATGGATTCTGCACCTGGGATGGGGCAACTCTGGATGTTTTTAGAGACTGGGGAATGAGATACTGGAAAGCAGTGCCAGGAAAGGGACCTGGGGGTCCTGGTCAATGGCAAGTTGAATTGAGTCAGCAGTGCCCTGGCAGCCAGGAGGGCCAACCCTGTCCTGGGGGCATCAGGCAAAGCATCACCAGCTGGTCGAGGAAGGGGATTGTCCTGTTCTGCTCTGACCTGGGGCAGCCTCACCTTGAATATTGTGTGCAATTTGGGGCACCACAATGTAAGAAAGATATGAAGCTGTTAGAGAGTGTCCAAGGGAAGGCAATGAAGATGGTGAAGGGCCTTGAGGGGAAGCTGTGTGAGGAGCGGCTGAAGGCGCTCGGTCTGTTCAGTTGGAGGAGACTGAGAGGAGACCTCATTGCAGTTACAGCTTGCTTGTGAGGGGAAGAGGAGGGACAAACACTGATCTCTGCTCTGTGGTGACCATTGTCAGAACCTGAGGGAATGGCATGAAGCTGCGTCAGGGGAGGTTTAGGTTGGATATTAGAAAAAGGTGCTTCACCCAGAGGGTGGTTGGGCACTGAACAGCCTCCCCAGGTCAGTGGTCACAACACCAAGCCTTACAGGGTTCAAGAACCATTTGGACGATAGTCTCAGGCGCATGATGAGACTCTTGGGGTTGGTCCTGTGCAGGGCTAAGGGTTGGACTCCACGATGCTCATGAATTCCTTCCAATTCAGCATATTCTCTGATTCTGTGATTTCAAGTGGGCACTGGTCTGATAAATAAAGGTAGGATGAAGGAGATAAAAAGTGAGATGGAAGGCACACAGATGCAATAGGTAGCCCTCATTCAGCTGACACCAAATATCTATCTGGTACTCACTGTTTTCTTGTGCATTCTACATAAAACGTGCAACTTACAATATAAGTGGAGCACACACCTGTCTATGAAAACTCCACGGCTGGCTGCACACAATGCCTACTTATAGTCAAAAAAACCTCTAATTCAGATGTACCTTTACTGAGTTTGGAAGGGTGACATGCTTCCGCTAACTTACAAATATTGTGGGAGTAAAAAACCCAGCAGCAACCCATGAGCAGAGAGGCTTGGGTTTGTGCCCATGGGTGGAGGAGAGGCTGGACAGCAGCATCATCTCACATGAAAGAACTCATTTTAAGGTCCTGATGGTGCCAGTTGCTACTTCTGAGATCCTGATTCATGTTCTTGACAAACTACACCTGCGCACAGGGCAGATGGAACAATTACCATGAACAACAGCTCACAGTTCATGCTTGACAGCCTGCCTGGCTCTGTTGGTGCCATTTATCAGGGACTGAGCTACAAAGCACTTTAGCCTCTACCCTCAAAAGCAACTGCAGAACACTGACCTACACGGTCTTCTTTCTCTGCAGCATGCGGGAAAAGCTATTGCCTTTGTGGGCAGAATTGCCTTTCAGTGTTCCTCATGTTATGGCAGATACAGCTGCACTGCATATTTTTTTGGACTGAATCCTTCTAAAAACTCTCTGTATTGAAAGGGCTCTTATGGTCTTCTTTTTGTGATCCTTGTCATTAATTATTTCCTGGTACTTTTTTCTTTACCATGTTAGAATGCTTCTAAGATTGTAAAGCACTATGTTTCCTGGTCCCTTTGTGTAAAATCTTGTTTCCTCATGGGCAGCATCTGTTCAGGTGTTGTTTTCAGTAGATATACAAATTGTTTCAAAAATTACTTCTGATTTGGGTATAACAGCAGGAATGGGCAGGAGATCTCCCTCCCTTCTTTATTTTCTTCCAGATTGAGATGTAAAGGGGATTTTGCTGCAGGAGAAATCTCAGAAGAAGCCTCTCCCTCCCTTATCAAACCAGTCTTCTTACCCGCTACACTCCTTCTTTTTCTGATGGATGACATATTTTTTAAAATAGAGGGTTGAATATGTTGATATTACCAAGGCACTCAAAACACTATGGAATTTTTGCACCTCTATTTCTGTCTCAGGGTTACAACTGTGAGATAGTTTTCAGGATTTTATTCCTAATAAAATGTTGCTGTCTCTCACTGGATTCCTTCATTTTAATTACTCAAGGAGACTAATGAATTTAAAGAAAAATTCTTTCTTCATAGAAGTCATTAAAAATCACTTAGTGCGTGTTTAAAAGAAGCTCTCTTTTGCTCACCCTTCCTTCCACAGACAGCAGAAGAGAAGGATTTCCACATCCTTCCACGTCCTTCCAAGGCTCTCATATGCTAAAGTCTCACCCTTGCATGAACATGAATGACACCTCTGCAAGCAGCTGCCATGTGTTGGCACTCTTCTCACTGCACTACATGAATTGTCATGTCTGCTCCCCCTCACCCCTTTGGCTTTTTAAAACAGAATCATGGAGTCACAAAATGAATCAGGTTGGGAGAGACCACCAGTGGGGTCATCTGGTCCAACTGCTGAAGCAGGGTCATTCTAGACCACATTGCACAGGATTGCATTCAGCTGGGTTTTGAATATCTCTGGAGAAGAAGACTCCACAACTCTGCAGGCAGGCTGTTCCACTGTGATATATCACCTCCAAAATAAATAATTTTTTTCTTATATTCAGATGGAACTTCCTGAGTTTTAGTTTGTTCCTTGTCCTTGTTCTTTCATTTGCTCCTTGTCCTGTTGCTGGGCATCACTGGAAAGAGCCTGGCCCCATCCTCTTGACACCCTCCCTTCAGATACTCACATGCATTGGAACTCAGGGAGTTTACACTCAGGGACACTGATAAGGTCCCGTTTCAGTCGTCTCTCCCTCAGGCTGAACAAGTCCAGCTCCCTCAAACTTTCCTCAAAAGAGATATGCTCCAGTCCCTTCATCAGCTACACTGCCCTGTGCTGGGCCCTATACAGTAGTTTCTTCACTCTCCTAAACTTGGCAGTCCAGAGCTGGTCACAACACTCCAGGTGAGCTCTCACCAGGCTGAGCAGAGCAGCAGGATCGTCTCCCTCGACCTGCTGCCAGGGCTCTTCCTAATGCACCCCAGGATTCCATTGGCCTCCTTGACTACACAGACACACTGCTGGCTCATGGACAGCTTGTTGTCCCCCCCTAGGTCTTTCTCTGCAAAGCTGCTTTCCAGCAGGTCAACCCACAGCCTGTGCTGGGGACTGGGGCTATTCCTCCCCAGGCTGTTTTTGTTGAATTTCAGGTGGTTCTACTCCACTGATCCCTCCAGCCTGCCATGGTCCTTCTGAAGGCCTGCAGCCCTCTAGGGTATGGGCCATTCCTCACAGCTTTCCATCATCAGTGAAGTTGCTGAGGAAGCATCTGTCCCTTCATCCAAATCACTGATGAACAAGTTAAACAAGATGGGGCCCAGTATTGAACCTTGGAGGACACCACTGGTGACAGACTGTCATGGGTTTACTAGGGACTACATTTTTTCTTTAACTTCCCCCTCCACACAATTACTATAAGTTGAGAGAAGTTTTATACAGACAAAACAGAGGCTTGTCGTAAGGGAATAATATTAAGATTTATTACCAGTAAGATAAAACTAAGCAATAATATATACTAAAACAATTCTAATTAAGCTTGCTTATATTATGAAGAGAATGTTAGGTTGTTATTTGCATGATTCAGTTGGTCTCAGGTCCTGCAGTTCTCATTCCCTTGCCTTGGGAAAGGGAAGGGAGGTGGGGAAGGCCCCCATCCACTATGGGCCCAGGCATCCAGCTGGGTGCCAGGTCCAAACCATCACAGGTGTTTACAAAAGTATCTCTCTCCCCCCTATATCAGTCCAGGGGGAGAAAGTCTCTTCTTTTTGAAGTAATTCTGCAGTACTGTAAAGTCTTTCTTCTATTATCTCTAAGACGACGGCTCCAATTTGTTTTAGCTGGAAATCTCTTTCTCTCTCTTGGATGCATTCTGACTTCAGGACTGGACCTGCCCCTCCTCCATTCGGGTCAGAACAAGAGGCCAGGAGAGCACACCCGGAGTCCTGAAGTCTCCCGTGGACTTCAAGGGGATACTTGTTACGTCTGCACCACAGGCTACAGGGAATGGCTTTGAGTCCTTCCTCTGTTCCATGGAGGTCCCTTCCCACTAGAGACAGTCTTAAATAGACCTCTCCTTGTGGGTTCACCCAGGACCACAGCTCTTCTCTTCTCTGCTGTTCTTTGGGGTCAAAAGTAAGCTGCACCAGCATGAATCCTTCACTGGGACTACAAAGTCCTATTGGAACAACCTGCTCCAGCATAGGTTCCTCTCTCCATGGGCCACAGGTCTCTAGCACGACTCTGCTTCATCTCAGGCCTCTCACAAGGGTCACAGCCTCCGTATGCTCTCATCTGATCTGGCTTGAGCTCCTTCATGAGCTGCTGGGGGGTCTCTGCACTACGGAAGCACCACTGGGAGTCGAACCCAGGGTCTCTTATTTATCAATAATCTTCTACAGGTGGCAGGGGTTTTTTTAACTTTCAGTCTTTCCCCTGCTGGAGGGAGAGAGGGGGCCTCCCCTAGAGGGAGAGAGGGGGCCTCCCCTGGCGCTTCTCTGCTCTCTCCTGCTAGACTGACCTTGGAGTACTTGTTATCTCAAATCCTCCTCTGCTCTCTGCCGGGGCTGAAATCCTTCTTGCAGCGTGTTTCAGCCAGGCAGTTTCTTTCTGGAGTTTGTTTCTCCACTCTGTTACATGGCCCATCCAGGGGGGGCTTCAGTGTTACACCTGCCCCCAGCCCAGGGCCACGGGAGGGGGGGCCTGGCCCCCACTTCGGGCGCCAGCTGCCTCCCTCCTCACATGGCTGCTTAATTTCTTCTGTGCGATCACCTTCTCTTCCGTTTTCTTAAATATGTCATTAGCAGAGGTGTTACTAAAACTTTTGATTGGCTTTGCTCCGGAAATCTACCTGGGCCTGACTATTTCAGCCCAGGGCAGGGGTTGGTAAACCCACTACACAGGCCTCCAACACTGTACTATTAACCATGGACCTCTGACATCTGCCATTCAGCCAGTTCTCAATCCACCTCACTGTCCATTCGTCCAGTACAGTGGCACCTTTTTCCCCTCAATCAAAAATCTACAGCCTATTCTGGACTAGTTTTCAGGAGGTCACAGTCATGCTTTCCTTTATCCTGTTCCTGTCATGTCTGTCCCTGAAATGCTACACATGGTCAGTTTCCACCCTATTAGCACTACAACTCCCAACAAATTCAGTTTGTTTGTCAATTTAAAGTTAGTAAAGTACCGAGTCTAACATGACCAAAAATCTCACAATCCAGAAACTGTTGGGCCTCTCAGTTCACTGCAAACATTTTAGGAAAAATTTCTTCACTGAAATGTTGTCAAGTTGGAATAGGCTGTCTAGGGAAGTGGTTGAGTCATTATCCCTAGAGATACTTATAAGATACGTAGACATGGCACTCAGGGACATGGTTTAGTGGAGGATTTGTCAGCACTATGTTAATGGTTGGACTCAATCTTAGAGGTCTTCTCCAACCTACAGGACTCCATGAGTCTATCATTCTGTGATCTGGGATATATTAGTGAGATAATGCCCTGAAATGGTCATTGAATGAGAATAGCAGCCAGCAATTAATCAATTTCAAAAGTGATTATTTCAAAAGCTTCTGGGGGGAAGTCTTGTGCAAAGGAACCTCATGTCAATGGCGAGTTGAATGTGAGTCAGCAGTGCCCTGGCAGCCAGGAGGGCCAACCCTGTTCTGGGGGCATCAGGTAAAACATCATCAGCTGGTCGAGGGAGGGGATTGTCCTGTTCTGCTCTGACCTGGGGCGGCCTCACCTTGAATATTGTGTGCAATTTGGGGCACCACAATGTAAGAAAAATATGAAGCTGTCAGAGAGTGTCCAAAGTGCCACAGAGACAGAGAAGAATCTAGAAAGGAAGTCATATAAGGAGTGCCCAGGGTCACTTGGTTTGTTGAGCCTAATGGAGAAGAGACTGAGGGGGGACCTTATCATAGTCTACAGCTTCCTACAGTAACAGGATCTGAGGGAATGGCATGAAGTTGTATAGGGGAGGCTTGGCCAGGATGTTAGGAAGAAGTTCATCACCCAGAGGGAGGTTGGGCACTGGCCCAGGGAAGTGGTTATGCCATCAAGCCTTCCAGAGTTCAGGAAGCATTTGGACAATGCTCTCAGGTACACGGTGTGACTCTTCAAGCTGTCCGGTGCAGGGCCAGGAGTTGGACCTTGATGATCCTTGTGCGTTCCTTCCAAACCAGGATATTCTACATTTCTGCGTTTCTGTGAACAGGAGAATTGTTCAGCTGTCACCATACACAGGCATATGTGTCCAGACATTCCTGGATTTCAGAAATGAAGGATGAAAACTGTACTAAACCATGTTGCTAGAGCATCTCTTTCATTATCCAACCAATCTTTTTGCTTGTAACTTTGAAGCCCGGGGTTAAGAAGAATGGGGTTAAGTAGGAGAGGTGTGCAGGCAGGAGGAAAAAGAAGCACAGTATCCAAGTAAACCATGCCTTGAAAGGAAGATATGAGTGACTGAAATATGATGAGCGGGGATCTGATGCCATGAATGGCATGGCCTGCAGATGGTGGGATGGGGAGATGACTAACAATTGGGTGGGCTTTGGTAGGTGGATCCTACAGTAGCTGACATTAGAAATGAGCAAGGAATTTAGTGGGAGAGACTGAGAAGACAGATTGGATTTTAACAGTCGACTGAGGATGAAGAAAAATTACTTAGAAAAACATGTCTTAGTAAAAACAATTATGATAGTAAAAGAAAACAAATCAGAAGAAACAAGGTAATATTTCAGTTTACTTCATCAAATAAGAGGATTAAATTAAATCAAATGAAATTAAAGTAATGTCTTGTGTTGCAAGCAGGGTTAATTTGCTTGCAGGACAAGTTCTCAGCACAATAAAAATACACCTTACCTAGGGAACAAGGACAGGTCACCAGTATCATTCATTTGCACCTACATTTTGCTGTCCGTAGATCCAGCCAAATTGTATGGTCAAGCTGTGTGTTAGTCCTGACACTCTAGGAGATGTTGGAAAGCTCAACAATGTTGGAATTTCTTCTTTCTTTTTCACTCTTTTTCCAGATCCACAAGTGACTGTCCTCTTCTCAGCTGCTTTCTAAACATGTCACAACCTCTTTTGTTCTTCTGGTATGGGTTAATATTAAATGAGAAAACAATTTGAATGTGAAACTACAGTTGCTGCTAGCAATTTTGATTTTCCTAAATTCATGGCATTGGTGTTAGGGAGAATTCAAAGGGCAGACTACATTGGTAAGGTTGTGGTGTATTTAAGTAATACACCCAGTAACACAGTCATAGAAGATCAAGCCCCATGGCAGAACAACCAACATCTAAACTACTCCTGGGGAACATTTCTCTGGTTTGTTCATGCAGGGCATCCAGTGAGTCACAGTCCACCACCTCCTCAGGACTCCTGTCAAATGACTGCTTCAATTGCAGTGTGTAGTGATGGTAAAAATATGAAAAGGCTTTTAACATATAACCTCTATTTCTGTCCCTACAAATTACACCAATTACTTTTTGTTTCACTTTGCTTGGCTACAAAATGCAATTGATGATCATCCTCTTCAATCCTTTTTATACGTCTGAAGATTTACCAAGTCCTGTTCAACCACTCCTTTTTCTAGATCAAACTCAAGCCTTCAGAACTCATGTTTTCTAAGTCTTTTAACATTCTCCTCTTGTCTCTCTCCAATTTGTCTGTATCTTCTTAAAGCCCGGTGCACAACTTCAAGAGTTACTATAATATGACCTTACCAACCTTAAACTCAGAAAAATTGTCTTTTTTGTTTCACAGACTTTGCTATCAATAAATTCAAGAACAAAATGTGGCTTTTCACAACAATATCTTCTAAAGAACCTAAGAGGCACTGATATCTCTTCATCCTTTTCCACAGTGCTTTTGCATAACCTCTTATTGTCCAGTTGTAGTTGTACATTTGATTTTTCTTTCAGTACTGAATTCCATCTTTTTGATTCAGGCCACTTTTTGAGTTCATTATGAACAACTTCATGCCAAAGAAATAAAAACATTGACATAACTATTGGATTTTTATCAAAATATAAATCTGTTCTTGAAAAACAAATTCCTTACCTAAGTTAGGGAAGCAAACACAAGAAAAAAAATAGATAGTTTAAGGGTTTTTTTTAAAGGTAAACATGCTGACCAACTCTATTACCATGTCAGAGCCTGCTCTCATAGCATCTTAAAAAACCAAAACAAAACATGTTTCCTCAAGATCATTAGTTTCATTACATCACTTAACAATAGTTCCTTTTTTCTGCAGTACTGCACTGTTGTGAGATGGTTGTCTTAGCAACTGAAATCTCTCTTAACTCAAGCTCCCATTCCTTAATAATAAAGTCATTATTTGACCCCAGCTCTTATCAAATCATGCAGTGATGTTATAAAATTGTAGGGGGAAAGTTTTCCCAAGAGCTTATTCCAAAACCCATGAAGATCAGAAATTATGCCTCTTTTATCAATTTTAGCATAAAACTCATTCTCTTGCCTTCATTTTTTCAATGGTTCTCAGCAGCCTGAAGGACCTTTTGCTGAATCAGCCAAAGCTTGCTTGGCATGTGATAGCACAGCATATAATGTTTAATATCAAAACTCCATCTCCATTTACCAGGACATCAAAATTGCCAACACATAGCAAATAAATAACTTCAGTACAAGTTAACTTGTATTATGCATACTTGGTTTCTCTGCATATTCTAAACAATTTTTGGCAGCAACATAAAAGAAGTCAGGCAGATATACGTGAAAATTGAAAAACATACACAGAGACTTCAGTGTGAATGGCAAGTGTTTGTTCTACATTTCCAATTTAGAGAATAAAAAGGAACAGAAACATGTGGTGTCCCACATGTGAACACTCCAAATTAACCAGTACACATCAAATCTTATCTTTAATATCAAATACTTCCAATGAGCAATTTATAATTCAAAAAGCAGCTCAGGAGCATGGCAAGTAACCATAAACAATAAAACCTAAATATAATAATAGCATCCTTTATAAACAATCAAAGAAAACAGAAGTTCCTAAAATCTGCTTACCTAGTCTTCTTTCATCACTCTTCCCTCAGAGAAGGCCTGACTCACCTTCCTGTGGCAATTTGCCACTTCTAGTAAATATCTATAAATATTGAAGATGCCAAAAATCTCAAAGAAATATTTGGTTTATAAACTGGTTCAATCCCTCAACTTTAGAGACTAAATGTCTGCATAAAGGGAATAAATGTACATGCAGATACTGCCAGCAAATTATTGTATTGCCTGCGTGGGGAATAAGAGATGAGTTGTACCTTCATCAAGTTTTGCAGGAAGAAGTCGATTTGCAGCTTTTGTGCTGACGGGAAGACTGAAACTGCTGGGGCTAAGTTAATGTTCTGTGCCTATGTGGTAACTCTTCCATAGGTAGATTTTTATCTAGCCACAGTAATACAACTTCTACGCTGATTTTGGCTCAGGGCATAGAATGACTGACCCCATATCTGCTTCCAGAATACCATGTAGACTTACCTTCAGAAATTAATCAGCGACAATATTTTAAAATTTTATTTACATGCAATAATATTTTATTAAAATACAGTTCAGGCATAGTTGGACCGCCAGTAAAAAATCATGTCAAATCAACATGTGTCTGGGTGCTCTTTCAGGAGGTAAATAATCTCTTAGGATTTGTTTTCATTCATTTTGAAAGAATGACCTACAGACAGCATTTTCCTAATTGCAATCAATCCTTG
>VYXB01002220.1:10548-49941 GCA_013397135.1 Pachyramphus minor
GTCACTCTGCAAGCCTGCTGACACTGTCCAAAAGTCTCATCCAGCACCTTTCTTACGTGCATAGCAAGAGTGCCATGAGAAGGCACATGGACTGTGTGGAAGACCCCTAACAGTACCTCAGAACACTCAGGAGAAGCCATTCATCCCCAGTGCAATGTTGGTACAAGCATGCCAGAAATTAAGAAATGCTATGCATTGAATCCCTAGAAAATCACAGAAAAATTTGTATTGGAAGAGACTTCTGGAGGTCTTCAGTGCAACACCCTAATTTTGAAAATCTCTAAGGTTTGTTGGTACCCATCCCCCTCGTCCCTGCTTGGGGTGATACTGATTGCAAGTGAAGAAAATTTTTTTTCACTGTTCAACCAGATTTTTCCCTTGTTGCAACTATTTCCCATTGTTCCTCATCCCCTCAGTTTGCATGTCTGAGCAGAGTCTGCCTCTTTCTTCTCTGCAACTTTACAAATGGGCAGCTTAAGACATGAATAAGAGTCACAGAATCATAGAACATTTTAGGTTGGAAAACATCATAAAGTCCAACTACTAACCTATACTGTCAAGACCACCATTAAACCATGTCCCTAAGCACCATATCTTTTAAACACCTTCAGGGACGGTGACTCTACAGCTTCCCTGGGCAGCCTGTTCCTGTGCCTGGCAACCCTTTCAGTGAAAACATTTTCCCTAATATCCAATCTAACTCTCCCCTGGTGTAACTTGAGGCCATTTTCTCTCACCCTGTTACCTGGCTGAAGAAACCAACTGCCCCCTGGCTACAATCTTCTCTCAGGTGGCTGTACGGAGCAATTAGGTCATCCCTCAGCCTCCTTTTCTCCAGGCTAAACACCCCCAGCTCTCTCTCTCTCTGGGGGTGCTCCAGACACTTGACCAGCTTAATTGCCCTTCTCAACACACTCCAGCACCAAAATGTCCCTCTTTGCAGTGAGGGGCCCAGAACTAATCTCAAGGTGAGGCCTCATAAGTGCCAAGCACAGAGGAATGATCACTGCCCTGCATCCTGCTGGCCACACTTCTTCTGACAGAAGCCAGGATGCCACTGGCCTTCCTGGACAGCTGGGCACACTGCTGGCTCACATTCAGATGGCTGTCAAAAAACACCCCCAAAATTAGACTTCTTCTTAGCATTTTCACTTCTGTGCTAAACAAATCCTTCTTCTCACAGTAGATACTATATTCTCTGCCAACCTCCTCAAACTAAACCTTATCTTCTGCTGGACTTACTCCAGTTTCTCAATATTTCATTTGCACCCTAGAGTCCAAAATTTTATATAATATTCCAGATGAGGCCTCAAATCTGCTAAACAGAGGGGAATAAATATTTTCCTCTATATGCTGACTACACTTTTCATAATGTAACACAACACATGGTTATCCCTAAATGCTAAATACACCTTTAGCTTGCTGTCCACCATTGAGTTCCTTTTTTGCAAACGTCCTCCCTATTCAGATGACACCCAGCCTAAGCTGTTGTGTGTGGTCACATAGGCAGGATTTAACGCTCATATTTTCTGAATTTCTTGAGGCCTTGTCAGCTCATTTTCCCAGATTATAAAGTACTCTAAATGGGAATCCTGCCCTCCAGTGTATCATGATGTGCTGTCATCCCTAATTTGTCACTCACATTTGTCCAGTCATCCACATCATTGATGAAAACATTGGCTCTGGTTTTGACTCCAGAGGAATACCACTCTCTGAAAACATTAACCTCTAGGCTCCCTTAGAGCACGTCTGCAAAGGGATCCACAAAGTCATTTCTCTTCAACTCCAGAACGGGCAGATAGAAGATGTAAAGAAGATCCTATTGTCAGCTCTCTTCTGGTCAATGAAGGGAAACCACGTGTTTCAGTTACATGAGGCGTGACAGAGGCTGTTCGTGTACTGGGACCAAAGGCTGTTAGCCAGGATCTGGCTTTGTCATTATGTTGTTTCATAAGGCTAGCATTTCACCTCAAATTACACACATTTATCCTACGCTGATTCACATTGTTCTGTATGACTGTTTAAGAACAGATTGTGGTCTCATATGAACCTTGTGTAGTTAACCGTTCATCATCTCTAACATGGGTCTCTTACAGTGCAGGTTTCCTGCTCATGGGCAAGTCCAGCCTGGGGTTCATTACCAGATTGCTTGTGCACCCAGCATTGATGTGCACAAACACATATGGGAAACTGAAGTCCTCTGGGAAACATAGCACACTTTCTGTTCTCTCCTGGCTGATGGCACTTCAAAATGTGTGCCCCCTGTCACCTACAATCCCTTGACTGTTTTCTGGCACTTAGACTCCCACAAATACACTCTGAAGAGAGAATGAGATGGTGAAGGAAATAGGAAGTGGCTGTTTAGTACCAAGGCACAACAGGCTGCAGTGATCAGGTGCAGGATTCACACAAGGACTGTGGCCAACAACGTATTTTACACTCTGACCAGATTCTTTTATCCTTTTCCCTCCCCATCCATTCCCCACACTTGTTATTCCAGCATCCACAATAATTCCCCCTTCCTTTCTTCAGCCCTCCACTTGAACACCCCATGAGAAGTAACATACATTCCTGCTGTTACCTTGAAAAATCTCTTACACAGTCCTACAACACTCTGAAACAACCCATAGCAAGCTTTCCCTGCCTATCTCTCCTGGCTAAACTCTTCCAAGGCTTAGAGTGGTTTCTGCCCACCAACCAGTGAGCCAACTGCTCTCTGAACTTCGGTACTGTCTCTGCTACCTCCTGTTTGTCAGGGTTTGTGTATCTAGGTGTGCATGATTAGTTTTCCTATTGTTTGCCTTTTATACTGAATAGCAATTAGCAGGATATGCTTACAAACTACATGCCCTCATATAGCCTTCCACAGGCACTTTTTTACATGGCATACACTAGCTCAGGTTACATAAGGAAGGAGAAAAAAAAACATTTCACAGATGGAAACATTTCACAGATGTAACACACACAGAGCAACATACAATGGCTTGCACACATCTTTCCAGGGCTTCAGCATTTCTTTGGAGCATGCAGGCAACACTTAAGGAAACACGAGAGAGCTTTCACAGATTCGTCTTACGCTATAGGTATTTGTTTCAAAAAAAATTGTGACTTTTATGGAAACATCATTAAATATTCTTCCTGGCAACTAGCAAAAATCTTTGCTGTTCAGAGATAGTCTACTGACAATTTCCAGCACTCTTTCCAAAAGAAACACAGAATTCAATTCACGTCTGCATTATTTTTCAGTCCTTCTCAGTGTTACTGACTACGTCTGCCCTAAGATAAAGGAAAGGTAACAATGCCTTCCTGAGAAAAAGAATTAAAAAGACAGACATTTCCTTCACCTCTAGCATCACTTCAGCCATTCTGAAAAAGTAGCATGATAATACACCATCACATCATTCAGGACAAGATAAAAAAAACTTTAAAAGCAAACACAAACTCCTCAAAGGAGGCAGTGAAGCAGTTTTCCTGATTAGTTGATGACACGACTTTTATCCTAGAGTAAAGTGCAGACACTTCACAAGAAATCTGGAAACACAAAACATCTTTAAGACCATCTGAAGACAGATCTCCTTGAAAATCACACTGCGGAGGTTAAAACTCCCATCATAAATGCAACTCTATATTTATCTTGTCCGAATGAGCTGGAATGATAGTGAGTCTTACAAAGCATATTGCAGACACAAGCCACTTAACCCCCATGGCCTCATCCTGCATAGTACATCCATATTTGTGCTGTTCATAGAAGGGGAAATGAAGTGCAAAAGGCATTTGTTGACTAAAGACCTCACAGAGAAGAACGGTGATGCTTTTCTCAACTTATGTCTGCACAGTGGCACCTAACATTAACAGGCTTGTACTGTCTATTGCTAAACATGGAACTCTGTGAAGCTTTGCAGTTCTTTGGAGAGGTGTGATGACTGTGATGTGAAAATGGTTTAAGAGGATGGATGCTGTTTTTTTCATTCTTGAGCAGTTTCAGACAACAGAATCCACAGAGAAATTATCTACAGCACTGCAACAGCCCTAATTTCCCACTCAGGATGAAGGCAAGGAGGATTCAACAGCTATTTTTCTCTATAAAATAATTCTTGTGCCAAAGTGAAGACTTTTAGAAGAGCTCAGAAGGAATGAAAAAGAAGGGATCAGAAAACCAGCAAGAGAGGTTACAGAGGGAAGGGAATCTGCTGAGCACCTCTGACCATGTGCATATATTTAGGGATTGTAAAACCATTCACTTCAGTAATTCCATGGTGGAAAGCATAATCACCAAGGGACAGAGAGGTCATTACTTGGTAAAATGAGGGATGCACCTGGTACATTTCCTCCCAGCCTCAAAGGAGATCACTAGGTTAAAATGAGGGCCAGCTGACACAATTATGTGGCAAACAAGCTGTGGCAGGGATATTTGGAAAAAGGCAAGTCTAACTTGCCCACAGTTTGTTTTCTGAGGAAAACAGCACTCCCTGTTACACCCACAAATTGTAGAGAAAGCACAGCCAAACTAGGTAAGACAGCAAGGCTGGCAGAAGACAGGCACATGGGCACCTGACATTAGTAGTCCAGCCTCCTTGGAAACTAAAGGGTTTTGCGACACAGCATGTTAGATATGCCAAACACCATGATCAGCATCCAGAAAAGTGTGTGTCAGATTGTTCTGGCATTGCCATGAATTTTTGCTGCTATTGCTGCGTCACTGATGTTTCAATGACCCTCGTTTCCCTGCAGAAATATCTGGCAGTAGGATAAGAACAGGAAAAATTGCAAGAAGCTTTCCTTTTCATCTTTCACAACAAATATGGGTGCTCTCCAAATCATACAGCTATGCTGTAATCTGCTGAATGGATTAAATTTTCATCGTTGAGCTCCACCCATGCCCTAGAGCAAGGAAATCAGTCTCCAAAGGCTGCTGATGCCTAGAAAGCATACTCTTTCCTTAGGTGGTAGGGATCCCTTCTCTCCCATTGCACTCTCTTCTATATCTTTGTGTGCAAACTGAGGTAGGCAGAAAGCCACAGTAGGAAACATAAATTTTACCCAGAAATAGACAAAATGTTTGTTTCCCAGTTCTCATCATATTTCGGTAGTGCAGACTATCTGCTTGTGTGACAGAGAGTTTTCTCACCTTTAACTCATTTACTGGGATTGGCAGCCTGTGTCCTGGCCACCCCACTGCCACAGACAAGCAGAGGTACTGTTCTTATTGCAAGTCAGTGCATCCAGCGTGGATAGAAAAGACAACCACCAAATGCAGACAAACTATCCAGCTCCACCAGGAACTCACACGAATTCTTCAGTGGCACAAACCACGCAAATTCAGAGGTGCACGTTCACATACAGTTCTTCCCCCATTTTCTTCATTTAACCTCACACAGCTGCCATTGACCAGGAAAGGCAAGTGGTGAACACAATGGGCAGTGCAAAGTTTTCATCTGCTTTCACTTCACAGGTTTGTGAGAGTTTTGCTTCTCTCAAGCAAAGCAGGAGGAAAGGGAAGGGAGGAAGGCGGCTAGTAAGGAAGATGAGCTGGGGACACGAAGTGAGGGGGAAGGATTGTAGTGAGATGGCTTATCCAGCACTTAAAAGATGGGTGGAGTCCTTCTAGAAATACAGTTTATAGTATCATTCATTAGAATGCACCATGTCTGAGTACTTGTGCATAATAACTTGGTCCTCTGTTGTGCCCAATCACTAACAACAGCCAGATAAAGAAAAAATATTTCTAAACTTGAAATTAGTATCAACAATGAGCAATCCCAATCCCGCTGCTGAAAATGTACACTGAAGGAAGATAAGTTGTGTTGGATCCCATCCTGCCTTCTAAATCCGCTCAGCTACTAGAACTGTGTGTTTAGAGGTGTAGAGCAGCAGATACAGACTGTCAGTAGAAAAGCATGCTGTCAGCCTAGCAAGAGAAGGCAACAGCCATCAGCCATTGCCCTCTGACTGAATTAAGAACAGTACTTGTCTTTTTTCACCTTGACTCCCTAGGAGCTGAGTCTTCCTGCCTGTGAAAAAGAGCTCCAGAGACAGACTGGCAGAGTCAAAGCAAAATCACTGCCTCAATGACCACACACTATCAGATGAAAGCTGGACCATGAGAACAGCTTTAAGCTGTTATAGTAAGGGATGTTTTAAAAGAAAACGAAGATCATGGGCTTTAATATTTATCATGGCTGAACCTGCAGTTTGATGAGGGATGGCAAAGGTTCTTACTTCAACACATTAATTGCACTCTTACTTCACTCATAAACAACCTGGCATTGGTGATAACAAAATTCTCCATCTCCTGAAAATTGATGGCTAGATGTAAGATAAAGAGGCAGGGGAATCCAAAACACTTCAGAAACATGTGTAGGCCTTCACTGTAGGATAATATTGCCAGGTCATCAGATTTGGTTTTATCCTTCAGAAGTCTACATAACCAAGTCAGATCCTTTCAAGAGGTAATGACACACATTCTTCTGGAATTCTGCCAGACCTGGGTCCAACCTCCTGTGCTCACTGAACTTCCTGTTGGATGTTCATGTCCTGTGAATGTAGTATTCATCACCAGGATGAACAGTGTAAGGCATGTCATCCACTTATCACACCAGGCCCTTCAGAGTGACTGGCAGACATCTCATTGAGAAAAATATCCCAGAGAGGGGCAGTTACTTTTCAAGTCTTAAAAGAAAAGAAAAGGCCTCGTAAAATGTCTTTATGTAGTTGTTCAGCAGGAGGAGAGGGTAGAGCTATTCAGTTAGAATGATGACTGCCTCCTTAAAACTTCCTCAAAACCCACTTTCACCCCTCAAACACTAATTACATAAAAAGGACAGTGAGCCTATATGTCCCCTACCTGTGTCTAATGGTATTTCTTCCCCATCTGGTCTCCTTAGCAGACAAAAGCAGAGAGGAGGAAACACAAGCAACAATTCTCCCAGTGCTCCCAGCTGCTGGAAGACAGTAAAGGACATGTTTCTGCAGAATAACATCAGTTTGAGTGTTGCCCTGCAGCACAGTCTGGGAAAGCGGCAGAGGGTGGTGTCACCTTTATGGCTGCAAATGCAGCAGGTCTCCTTGCAAAGAAAGCTCTGCTATTTGGTGTAGGCGTCCTTTGCAATATATTCTGACCAAATTTTCCTGTACATTGCTGAAACAGATATAAGGTGGTTCCTGATGGATGAGAAATATCTTCTGGAATGTGGAACTACATATGCAAACAGAGTGGCTTCTGAATAGTTACTCACAGGAGTTTCTGTGAGAACTCAAAAGTTCTTCAGGATAAAGGCATGTGCCCCCTCACCCCACTCCCAGCAATATACACATAAAGACATCATATTAACAGTGCCTTTTTCACATGAAATAGAGCTGAGACTATTTACTGTTGTGAATCACTCAACATTTTACTCAATAGAAAATATACTCTCTCCAACTGTCTTTTTGTTTTGCAATATTCCACACAGCTCCAGCCTCTCCTTTTTTTTTCACTTCTAAACAAATAATAGCTTTTGTAGACAGGAAAAGAATAATGGCATTTAAGTGATTACTTTTAATTATGCAGAGGCTATATTCTTACTTAATGTAAAAGTATGAGCCATTGTTCTCAAAATCTACTTCAATTCCCCAAATACCTTAATTATAGTTTACCACATTCTTAGAGTCATTACTTCTCAGAGGCATTTTTGAAAGCCAAGCAAAATAAAATGCCTGTTGTTTTCTTGTATTTGCTTTTAATTATGTATGATGAGAACATATGAAATCACATGGAAACATTTACCAGCCTGTTTCTACAAAAGTTGCCTGGATTCTAACATTCATGCTGTTTGCCATCAACAAATGAGGATTTTATCAAACAAGCCCTGCACCCTCCCCCTGCTGCTCACACTAGAGGCAGTAGGATCAATAAGCAGAGGAGAAAAAAGAGTTCACAATTCCCTCCATACTGTGTCCACACTATCAAGAAGAAGATAGAGGATAAAGTACTAGATCCTTTGGTTGGGAAAGGTTGAAGAACTTCACCCTGGATGCAGTGATTCCTCATTTTATGTTTCAGCATCCATCCTGCTGAAATTTATAAATGGATTTCCTTTTGTCAGGAATGCTGCTGGCCTAGAGATGATGCTTTCTCAGCTCCTTTTAGTTGAAGGAGTGATCTGAATTTGGCAGGGTGCAATTAAACAATCCTATATGGCTAGTACGGGGCTACACACCAGCCACATCATGATCACCAACAACTTTTTCAGCATTGGTGGTAATGAACGTGGAGCTCTCTCTCTTTGTGTCTCAGATATTAATACTCTTTCCCTTTGCAAGGAGTTAAGCAACAGAGCTTCACATCAATATAGCATAACATGACACGTGACAGCAACACTTGCCCTGCATGTGGCAGAAAGTGCTCTATGCTCTGGAGTTGCAGAAATAAGCAAGAGAGTCAAGCAGGACTTTTTCTTGCTGATGTCACTGGAGGTAGAAGCAGTCCCAGAATTCTCCACAGCTGTGGAGGAATTGATGATGGAGCTAGCTACACACACAGACCATTGTCAAGAGCTGTGCATACCTCTGCTTAAAATCACTCTTAACACTCTCACCAGAAAAAGTGAAACAAAGTAGCTGGCTGTGGGCAGCATGTGATGTTTGAAAGTTCATAACATTGTCTAATTAAAAACAGGACTTCTAGAGAAAGTCTCCAAAAGCAGACCTCCTCAGGGAAGTGGATTTCCAGCCTCCTACCCTGGCCATTTATTCTAGGGACCTACTAACAAACATAGAAGGATTCTTGGTGCAGTTGTAGAAAGCAGGTTTTGTCATTCTCACTGGATTTAGAGAAGGGTGAGCTGTGCTGAATCTTCAAAAGGAGTCACACACAAAATCACAAAAGGTGATGGAGGAGCAGGCTAGCAGCAGAATGTAACTCTGCGATCAGGGCAATTTTTCTAGACCAGACCATTGTCAACCCTGCTAAAATACTGCCACTGCTTTCATGATATGAAACACTGGAGCTGTGCCTTCATGGTAAAACAGACACTGTTTCAAATTGGATGGTTTTTTCCCTTAAACTGAAGAGTAGGCTGTACTCTCTTAATTTGCATGTGAGTGAAAATTCAAAAGTCTTGCCACTTTGTATGATGGGATCCAGGCCACATGACCCAGACATGATCAGAAAACAACCCTGCCTTTCCACTACCTTCTTGGATACTCAAGACCACAAGCAGCCTCTGTCACGGTGACAAGCTCTCACAGCACGACAGAAAGGTGTTGCTCCTCTGTTAAGTTTTGTTACAGTTTGACCAAGGGTAGATGTTGCTGGGCTGCACCTGTTATTTTGGTGGTTGCTCATTGCTGACAGGACAAAAACCTGACCTGTTCTGCACATCTGCACATGGGTGAGAGGGTGGTTGAGGGCAACTCTCCTTCATGGCACATCACCTTCCTCACACTCCCAGGGCCTGGGAACATTATTCACTGGCCTCTTAAAAAATATGCAATGGACGACATGTTAAGGACACACTATCTCAATCTTTCCTTTTCATTCTCTCTCAGAAATGTGTGTTCTTTCAAGATTTTCTGATTATAGACTTTCTCACCTTTAATCACTCTTTCTTCCTCCTGTGGACTCTCCAGTTTGTTTCTAATTTCCTAAAAGGAGGCGTCATCAGTGTCGAGTACAGGACAATAATTGCCTTCTGTGCTGCAGAGAACCGATCTGCTGTTAACTGCTTTGAGTACTGCTGGCATACTAGGAGGAGAAATACTTTGCTTTGCCATCAGCTTCATTCCAATCAGTTCTAAGCCCACAGAGATGCAACCAGAGGAGAAACAAGACAGACAGTAAAAGGGGTAGCTATAAAGAATGGGTGAAAAACTTCGTGAAGTGAATAAAGGGGATTGACGGCATAAAAATGGCAGACAACTCCATAAAAGGTGTGCCTGCCAGAATAGAGGGCAGTGAGAAGCTGTCCTGCTTAGTGTATTATAGGAGCAGAAAGGAAAAGACAGACAAAACCACACTCCTCAGTTTTAAGCTGTTCTCCATTTACCAAGGTCTCACACCTGGCCTGCTTTGGTGTTTGTGTCTGTGAGTTTGGGAGCTTCTGTTTAACATCTTTCTCTGAAACCACTTAGTTAGACACCATACTGCCTCCACCCACAACATCCATATAGAATAGGAAACATTCTGGTGGGAGATATCTGGAGTTCCATTTTGGTCATGTTGCATTTGACAACACTAGAAGATGTCAGAAAGAAAAAAACAAAATGCCTTCCTGCATGGAGCGAGAGAAGCAAAATACAAGGCAACTGATTCAAATTAGAAAGCTAGGAGAGAGTTATCAGCAAAATGAAAACCCCCATCTTGCTTAAAGATAAATCCATGCCAACAGAGGATGGAGAGAGGATGAAAGTCCTACGAATATTCAGAGAAAGAAGAACAGATAAGGACGAGAAGACAAAGAAAGAATCAGCTTCAGACACAGGTAGAGTATTCATGAGAGAGCAGAGTTCCAAGCACCACCAGGCATTTGAAATCTTAGTGAAGATGGCAAATGCCAGGATGTGGGCATATTTGGATACTTGAACACTTCTGCTGTGTATCTACTTGAAAGATTAATTTCTCTGAGAATCTGGACATTGAAGTGTTAAACCATAAATTCCCTGCTCCAAAAAGCAAAGGATTGCTAGTATTGAGAAGCTGCCACTGATATCATTAGCCTATGCCAAAAGAACTCGAAACAATTTCTTTCCTTGGGGATGTAATCTGTGAGTAGCAAGGTTGAGGAGTGTTTAACTGGATCTTACCTGTGAATCTCTTATACTCTTGCTTTGTGTGGGAGTCTCACAATCACGTCAGCTCCATTTTTAGGATTTCTATATCTTCTGCATGTCATGCTGTTGCTCAATAATTGTCAGTGTGAAGTTTTTTCAGGAAATAATACTGTTTATTCTCTGTGAGACTTTGCATGTTGTTCTTCATATTTTATAAGCCACTCTGAGTCACTAGTGCCTAAGGGACAAAGGCAAAGGGAATAACATAAGGAAAAAATAAAGACAGTTGCTTGACATTATATTTAGTTAACAGAAGCAATTACTCTTAGAAATTTAAGGCTATATTTTTTCTTTTGTGGACCTAGTAAAGTTTTTCTTCAGGGCTGTTGAGAAAAAAAGAAAAGAATATTTTCGAACATATAACTGAATTCCCTTCTGTAGCAGGGGACAGTTCAATGCCAATCGGAAACAATAGACCAGGTGTTGGAGAAGCATTGTAATGTCTTGAAAATATTTATGCACACTTAACTATGCTAGGCCATAAACTAGCAACTGTAAAGACTATTGCAGAGTGACAGGTGTAATGTGAGGACAAGGACTGGACAGCTTCTGTGGTATTTCAGATAAGGCTTTCCACAGTCCTGTTTTTAATAAGACTCAGGCATGAGCAAATAGGTAAAAATCTTTCTTTGCACACCAGATGGAACTGAAGCCCTCCCTGGAGGCTGATACACCCAAACCTTATAGTGCATCTCTGAGCCACGGTTGATGTCCCATGCCAAACTGTGACTGAGCTGAAGTAACGCAGACAAACATCCTTGCTCACCTCACGTCTCCCTGATGTATGCAAACCATGGTTTTGCCTGTAATGGTATCTCTTTCAGCACTATTTCTGACTGGGACTTCTTAGTGTTTTTATTTCTTATATGCTTCACTGGACAATGAGCTTCTCTTTAGTTACCATGATTAAGACAAAACATTGTCAGATATTGTATCAGGCTCTCTCATGGATCTCAAGTTGCTTAATATTTCACTGTTAACCTCACACTGAGCCCCCCGAACTCTTAAGACTCTTAGCATTTTTTCCAGAAATACCCCTCATCTTCCCTCAAAGACAGCATAAAAGAGACACCCATTCTTCCATGGCTTTGTTGTCAAAAACACATATTCCTCTCTTTTAGGCTGAAATTCTGATCTGACTTCTAACTATTAGCTCCCTGTATACCTTTGTTTTCTACAGAAAAAACACCCTTCTGGTACTTTTGCTCTAATGTCACTTCAGACATTAGAGGGAGGGAACATGAGGGGAGACAGAGATCTCCTGAATGCTTTCTAAGCTTGCCTGTACAGGGCCTATTCAGGCAAGATGATCTGAATTAGTTCTTGAAGTGACATTCCTTTCGGAAATAAGCAGACAGAGAAAAAGGCACTTCAATTAAGTTCGGCTTCCTTTTCTGGAGGAATGAACTATTTTATAATGAAGTACAGTCATATTTTCTGAATGATGGCCTGTAAAAAGCAAGCCATCCCAGCTTAGTCTTTCTAAAATTCATATTTATAGCTAATGTAAACAACAGTTCCAACTACTGCAACAAAGGAAAGGCTCAATTTTTGCATTTCAAGACAGTTTTTGCCTCTCTCTCCCCCACCCCCTGACTACCACACCATTTTCTCTTTTCTGCAGTATTTCCTGTGGTCATGGCAAATATTGTATTCCTGTACTGAATTTTCAGTATCACATTTCTAACCTTCATTTCTCAATTGCCTATATCTCCAAAGACAACATTAGATCCACCTGCTGTGGTGTTTTAATATTTCAGCAGTTTCATTCACTCTGATCCCCAAACTATTTTCCAGGCTGCAATCCCAGACTCTGAAGGTAAGGCCACCATTCCCTGTCCATACATGCACAGCCTTGCACTGAAGAGCACCATTTGTCTTCAAATGATTAGCTCATGAACCTGATTGGCCCTTTTGTGCAGTTTTTTTGCCCATGGTTTTACAAATATTTGCCTGACATTGTGTCAACTGTCCTTTTCAGCGAGTTTGTTTTTTGCTTCAGGTATTAGCTTAGGCTCAACAGCCAATTTTATAAAACACACTGAAACAATCCATATTTATCATAGCTTCCCTTAGAAACTACTTGTGTCAGCTAGCCAGTTTTTATTGCCTGCACATTTCAGAGTCAAATAGTTATGAAATGTGTTTCCATATCAAAAAGTTAATGGTATGAGAACAAAATCATTACAGAGAACCATATATATCCATAGCTGCCTTCATCAACTAAATTTGTAATCTGAGGAAATGAAATAAATTCTGTTTGACAAGTTGTATTTTGCATAAAACTATGTTGACTGACATTAATTATATTCCTACCCTTTACATCTCTACTAATTGAATCCTGTATCAATTTTTCCTTTGTTTTCCTCAGGACTGATGTCAGTTCAACTGGTCTACAAATTCCTGTGTCACCTTATTTGCCTGCTAATAGCCAACCTCTAGTCTTCAGATATTTAGTCAGTGTTCCAAGTATTTTAATTTTTTTTAATTATCAATAAAATATTTGATTATTTCAGTGAGAGAGGGGGAGATACATTTTTCTTTTCTTTTGGGATCATGGAAGAAAATTACTTAGACTACTGACTGAAAATCCCTGTCAATTTATCTTCAGCTTTCAACAGAGCAGGCAGCATTTCATGTTTCTTCTTCCAAGTGCAGGAGACAGAAATAACTGGAGTACTTTTAACACTCCTATATCAGAAACATCTTTACCATTCTTATGTCGGATCTTGTGTTGGTCTGACATGCCTAAAACTGATTTGGTCTACCTAAGCATGAAATTTCTTCTGATGACCCTGGCCTTCCTCAAAGACTTGTTTATGACTCAAAATAACCTGCTTACACAGTTTTGCACAACTTCCTCATCCCTTTCCCATCCATTTTCTATCTTCTGTTTTTTCTTCATCTGCAGCTCTCACTCATTGCTATTAAGAAAGCACTTACACAAACCATCCTGGATTCACAGCTTTGAGGGCCAGCAAATGCCTTTTTCTGAGATCACCACATACCTATCAAGAACTCTGTCCCCAATATTACATTAATGTCCAGTTCTGGATGGTTCTTATGTTTGCTTTGCTGTTTCCCCTCTTATCCACTAGCAGGATTACACTCTCTATGCAAAATTATTACAGGTGCTTTTCTCTGGTTTTTTTTCCCTCACCCCCTAAAAATCCATACTTTCCCCTTACACATGCACAGCTGCAGCACCCTCTTCCTTACGTCTGTTTTGACATTTCCTTGCTGTGTCTCTCTTTCTATTCCCTGACTCAGTATCAGCCCTACATATGATTACAGTCTCTTGCTCACTCTGTTTGTCGTTTAATTCACACTCTCTGCCACCCCACAGAGATGCCGTGACGCAGGGAGACATTATTTCTACATGCAGCAAATCCCAGGCGTGGTGTGCTGCTCTGCTCATCTCACAGCAAACAATAAGGCTGGGAATCTAGTGTCCTTGCAAGTGCTTCACAGATAATGTGAAAAAGCTGCTCCAAAAGTGTCGTTGAGGAAGCACAGGATGGCTAAACTTCATTCTACTGGCATTGATGTTATTGTTTTGTGAAATGAATGAAAATAATTTTAGGAGCTTTCCATGTTTTTCTGAAGTTTAAGAATGAGGTGTGGAGTATTGCTGTTTCAGAGAGAGGAGGTTTGGGAGACGCTGTGCAGGAACATGAAAAATGGCACCTAAAGATAGCCTGTGAAGATATAAATATCACATTTGGAAGCTTTCTCTTTAAAAGATTCCCAACATTGACTTACAGATATATCTCCCAAGGCTTTGATTGCTGCTGTGGAGACATATTTTGCTGATGAAATCAGTGTAAAATATGTATGCGTAATTTTCAAACCTAGATTTTAAACTTTCTAGTATAGAAAATTCATGTTCTCAGAGGATTCCACAGTGAGCCCCATGACTTGCTTGATGTAACTCATCTGAACTCTTGTCTGACTTTGACCTTGGCTCCCAGTTTTGTAAGGACTATGGAGAGCTTTCATGAAAGTTCACGCCCAAGTACATAATGAGAGGACACTGTCACATCTGAGGGATCTTGTAAGTAATTAAAAATTGTAAACATTTCTTTCTGCTTTTCTTGGAAATTATAAACTTTACAGCAGTTTTTGATAAAATTCCAAGAACCCATTTCTAGAGACTGGACTTTACTAATTTCTTATCTCTTGTCCTTATAATCTCTGCATACAAAAGCCCATCTAGTTCGTGGTAATGGACAACTGTGTGTAATCTCAGTGCAGCTCCTAGAAATTCTGCGTGGTAAAGGGATCCTTCTGTGAAGAAAAAGTGATACTTCTACTTCCAAAGGGAAAACCTAAGTTGTCACCACCATCAGAAACGTGCAGGGTCATCCCTAATGACCAAAGCAGTGTGCCTGTTACTGGTCTGTACCAGGGAAACAAAACAGGGACCATGGCTTGTAGCAAGAGCCCAAAAGGCCTTCAGCTGAGACCATCAGAGCATGTAGAGCTGGAACATAGATGAGAGTAAAATGGTAACCCTGGCAGTGACTTGTAAATGAAGTCCTCTCTTGCCATAGGAGTTATGCTGTGGTAAAACCAGACCCAGGACCCCAGGCACATCTGTGGGGTCCAGCCTATTTGGGGACTTCCACAGAATCTCAGATAACTTTTTCTTTGATTTCAAGAACCTCATCAGCAAAAATCTCTCAAGTCACTTTTCAAATAAATTTAATTCTAGTTAGATCCTGTGGCAGAACTGAGTGAAAAGGTGACCCCACTCCTAGCAGATCTCAGCTTTATTTTAGCTGGAAAGCTGTTACATCTCAGCCTCTCTCCAGGCTAGCTGCTATTTCTAATCTGTCCAGTGCTGTATTATGTCAAAGGTCATTATTTATTCAGAAGAGCTAGAGGGTGAGATAGCAACCCGGTTCTGTGACAGGGATCAATAGGTGTCCCTCTATAATGACAGCAATTTTTTTTTTCTTTTTAAGGCCTAATTTCTGAGCACTTAGAGAATCATTTCTAATGCTGCACCATTAGCGATTGTTAAAAACATCAAAGCACTACTAAATGATCTACTAAAAAATACTATTGTTGCAACTGCTATTATGCTAATCTATGTATGATCTTGTTATTCTACATAGTCACAAACTCCCAGAACTAAAGAAAGCTAACTGCATTAAGACAAGAAAATTAGAATTTCATGGAAAATTAGTTACCTCTTAGTATAGATAGTTTTATTTTCTGTCTTTACCTTAACTTTGCAGGCCAGTGACTTCTTTCTCTTAGTTGGTTCTGGAAAACAAGAAATGGAGATGCAACACCACCAATTATACACAGCTGCAGATGTCACTTTCCCCTCAAGAAGAGCAACAGCCACCAAAATTGCACCATTAAAAATTGCCACCTTGTTTCTTGGCCAAGCAAATCGATAAATCCACTGGTTCTATTACTATTACTTCTAATAAAAATTGCCTTGTACTGGTGGAAACAGGCAAGAGAGAGAAAAGTTCAGTTTATTTTGGAAAAAGAAAACAAAACAAACCCCAGGGAAAGGTCCAAAGGGAGAAGAACAAATCTTGCATTTTTGGAACCTGGTGCAATAGAAGTCCCATCAATCCATTCGACAGCCCTGGGGAAACAGCGTCATCTTTGGATCGCCCTGAACATCAGAAGTATTCTCAAGAATGACTGAACAAGCCCAGAGGCCAGAAACAGAAATACAAAATGCCTATATACTTTTACTATCCTTTCTGTAAAAAGAATAAAAAAGAACACAATTAAAAAAAAAAAAAATAAAAAAAAAAAAAAAAAAAAGAGGCAATTGCATCAAATTAGGGTTCCGTATTTAATGAAGAGAGAAGACATGATTACCACAAGGTCAAGGGAGTAGGTGCTTACTCTCTGTTAATTCAATCTTTTCTATTAGTACTTTACAGTAGAATATATGCTAAAATCCCTATAAAACTGCACAATGATAACAATGGCTTTTTGAGTGCCACAGGTGTGGAGACACGCCAGAGGAAGCTCAAATGGCCCTTAGACAGGCTGCTATCTATACTCACAAGAGAGAGAGACTACCAATAAATATTGTGAAGGTAGAAAATCCAGAGAACAGAATTGCACTTGTACCAGGCAGAGCTAGCAGAAAAACCTAGGAATAAGGCAGCAAACAGGAGAAGCTGCAGCCTAGCGTGTGCTTTACTTTGGGTCTCTGAAAGGATCCTGCATGCAACAGAGTGAAACAAAGCTGTCCAGTCATTATTGCTCCCATTGGTACATGAGCCTGCAAGCCAAAGAGGGCAAGAGTTGTTTTGTCTCCAATACATAATAAAAATAAGGAGAAACTCAAATGTGAACGTTCATGAGATGGCACTTTGAGAGGGTGGGAGGAGGAGGAGGAGAGAAATAGGCACTGATTTGTGTTAGAAAGTTGCCTGTGGCACTGCTTAAACATTGAGGAGATTGGTTCCCCTGGGAACTCCATTCAAAAAGGGCCAGGATGGAGGGGCAATATTCTACACCATGCAATAGCAAAATCAACTAGAACTGTTCTCCAGAGAAAAAGAAAAAAAAAACAGAGCTGCACTCAAGAAAACAAACAAATACAAAAAAAATCACAGATTCTTCCAGAACTGAAAACATTTCCAGATTAAAACGAGCCAATACATGTCTGTGAGGAATCTGTATGCAGGTGCTGCCCAGGAAATAGGGCTATGGGCCCATACACCCTCAGCAGGGTGCAGAAGAACCAGGTGTATGCTGATTTGAGAGGGACATTGGCATTAGATAACTCTGTCCAGGTGTAGGCGGAAGTGCAAGGCTGTTGCCTGGTCTTCCACGACAGCACGCAGGGAGATGTGGCTCTCCCCAACACAGGGATGCAACAAACTGCAGGTGATTACCAATCAGCTACAAACGTAGCCTAAACAGGTAGCTCAGACCATGCGTGGTGCTGTAGACAAGTACAGGTGAGATGAATCCTAAACCTACAATTCTCCCTGCTGCCCCCAAGACCTCTTCCTCTCCAGAGTAAAGGGCAGCAGGGAGAAACACAGTGACTCTTTTTCTTCCAGTCTCCAGAATGGCAACCTGGTCCTGGGTCACTCAGTCTGGGATTAAGGCTACAAGACGACACTTAAATTGGGAATTAAAGGCTGAGATTATTATCACTGTTACCTGGGATGCAGCCTACAATCCATTAACTAAAGGAAGAGTTCCTGTCAGGGAGATGGGTGTTACAGGTCAGACTTCAACTTTGCATTATCTGTTTCTCAGCACTTAGCAATAACTTTGCATTAGTGTATTTTTGTATGTAATTGCAGAACTTAATTTATTTCTCTACTAATTATACTGTATTTTTTGCTAATTTATCTTACAATTTTCTATAATATTCCTCCCACTACTTAACCTACTTAACAAATTTCAACTCCTTGCAACATAATGCATATAAAATTGATTTTAATTTCAAAAACAGTGAAAACATTTTTATTCTTTGTATTTTTATTGCAGATATTTTAGATACTTTTCACATACTGGAAATCAATAATGCATGCTCTGAGATCAAATACAAAGCTGTGATCCTCCAGACTGAGCATTTTTGCTTTTGAATTCTTAAAATGTATTATCAAGGGAGATAATCAGTTAAAAAAAAAAAAAAAACCAAAACCAGATACAGAAAGAGACAGTCCTTTGTTTCTAATGTTTTATTTGATTCAAATTTTCATTTAAAAAATAAATTGGCCAGCTGCATTGCATATTCTTAAGCATTAATCAGCCAAATATCCAGTGATTTCTAATATTTTGCTTAAGAGTATGTATTGCACCTGCAATATGCGTGTTTTTAGGGGATAAAAAAAAAATTGAAGCACTTTACTTTCTACAGCTGAGAATAAATACTGCCATACTGCATAGCTGAAATGCAGGAGCCAACAATGGAATTATAATAATATATAGTAGGTTGAATAGGATCTAACAGGATGGATGTAATATGCACTCACACATACATGAAACAAATATGTGGATCAGACAGAAGATGGGAAGAAAAAAAGGTGAAGTATTTAAGAACATTGGCTGACCAGCAGTTTAGGTTGCTGAAAACGATGACCTGTATGTATATAATCTACTAAATAACACTAGCAATAAAATATGTGTGTTCCTATATCAAATCAGGCTGGGGTACAAAGGAAAAGAGACAGGGAAAATATTTTGCAGTGTTGATCTTCATACCTGTGCACTTGTCACTCATGAGTTTGCTATGCACAAATCTGCTACTAGTAGAAGTGCTCAGTCCAGCCCTACTGCTAATTCTTTTCCTGTTTGAATTAAATGAGCATGCTAAGAAAGGACTGAACATGCATCCTTGTCTCTGCCTTCAAAGAAAGAAGTCACAAGTGTAGAAAACAGCCAGCTGATGCATTTTTCTAGAAGTAACACCCACCAGCCTCTTGCCTTGGAAAATAAGTTAGCCCAACATCCTCAGACATAAAAAGAGCTCAGAAAACAAATGTTGTATGCACAACTGGTGGGGTTTTGAGCTATCTTACTGTGGACTCTCTGTCTGCCTCTGAAAAAAAAGAGCAGAGCCACTCAACACATTCCTCTGCTGGAATTACTGTTTTTAAATTAAAATGTGATCTAATAAAAAAAAGTCTTGGCCTGAACTTGGCAATGTTTTCATAAAGTTGTGCTTGTTTGACCAGAGCAATGCTTCAGACAAGCGAGTTTAGCACTTGGTTTATGATGTTGTTTTCCCACATCACATTTTTTTCCAGTTGCACACATTCCTGGTTTACTGCTGAAGGGAGAGCTCCCTGCCCTTCCTTCTAGAGAAAGGATCCCCTCAATGGGAAAACAAGCCACTGACTTTTCACAGGTGAGCAGGGAACAGGATGGGCACAGGACATGTTGTCTGTCACATGCGGAATTCATTTTGGTAGCCTGACCTGAGTGTTTAACTGACTCCCAAGCCCTGCTGGATGTCCTCTGAGAGTGGCCCCCCAAGTGGCCTTACTTCTGGGGGCTTCGTCATGATCAGAAATTCATATTATTTAGTGTTCATCCAAGAACATCATATTTGTTATCTTCAGCTTCACAACTTGCCAACTGGCAAAGAAAAGGAAAGGCAGGGTGACAAAATCATTTCTCTAAACGTGACCAATTTTATCATGGATAAAACTGACTGTGGGGACTCTCTGTACAAACTCACAGAAAGTGAGGGTCTTTGAGAGGCATTGGAAAGGAGCTGGATGCACTCTAGGGTCCAGCTGGGCAGGTTCTGTTCTGTCCCTGCTGACAAGAGAGAAAATCCCTATGGAGGTTCATGCCCCTTCTTCTGATAAATGCCATTTACTGATGAGGAAGCAGCAGAAATCCCAGAAACAGTCAGCAGGCTGAGCCCAAACAGAAGGTAAAGTTTTGAAAGCAGTGGAGTTTGCTGCGTCATGCTCTTTGGATGGATTGCCTGGAGACTTCACTTGTACCTTAACGATCGGAACTGCAGCCTGAAGCATTGGTGTGGCAATCTTTGTAACAGCACCAAAACAAACCCTTACCAAGAGCAGTGACATGAGGGAGGATGTCACTTGCTGTGCATGACGCCAGAGTATTCCATCCCAGACACTTACCCCTGCAAAAGCACTGGCACCCTCAGCCAGTTCCTGACACCTGTGCAGGAAAGAGTGCTTTATGTTACTAATGCAAAGGGAGGAAAAACAGAGCAGTGTGAGCGCCTAGGAGAGGAATCTTCTTCCCCTCCAGCCCCAAGCCCATGACTTTTAACAAAGTCTTACAAATCTGGAGAGACATAGTCATGATTTTTGAACAACAGGAATATGTAACTGATAACCTCCATCCCCTCCAGCCTCAGAATAGGGGACCAAAAAGCTGAGTAAGTGACTATTGAGTCATTAGGATGTTTCTCTATAGCCCTGCTTTCATGGGTTTTCCTAAATTTTCCAGGTTTTGCTGATGACTGCTCTAGAGTTTACTTGTCATATTGTAAAAAAATTATCCTCTTCCACCAAAAGCAAGCAAGAAGGAGCTTCTGGCAATGAGGATTTAGCAACTAATTATAAAACTGTCATCCAAAGGTTTTCACAAGATCAAGCTAATACCCTCTTTTATTTTCTTTTTGTAAATCCCTACCTTGATTCTAAATTTTTTTCTTCAAAAATGTTATAATTAGCTCTATGTTTGAATTCCTATAGCAAAATCATAAAGACTACAATACTAAGAGGAATTACCATGGGATGATTTCTAAGAAAGTATGTTTTTATTGGGACCAATTAAGTTATTTCAGTTAATTGTTAAGCAAGTGCCTTAGTGAGCCAGAGAAAGTATCACACAAAAAAAAAGATTATAAAACAATTTGTGTGCAAGACGTTGAGGGGGGGGATTAATTTTTAGAGGCGTCTAGGTTTTTGTATAACAAAGAAATTAATCCTATGAAACATCTTATTAGTACATTTAACTTTTTTTTTCAACAAATCATGTAGCTTTTGCAAGTTTATTGTGCACTGTATTTGATGAAATCTAGGCTTTGGTGAATAATACTGTTATGGTAGCTATTTTTTTCCTAATAATACACTTCAGAAAGCTATCAGCTGTATGAAAACAAAATCCATATAATTAGAAAAGTTCGTGTAACACCAGTTCCCTTCCCATGTTCCTAAGTCACACACTGACAGTAAAAGAGAAACAGCGTTTCCCCTGAAAGGCTTTAGAATTCCAGTGCCCACAGCGACCTGGCAGCACAGCCCAAGCCTGGCCCACCCTCCGCCTGCACGGAGGCAGCCGTACCACCTCTCCCTCACCGCTTCCATCCCACATGGGAGAGACGCCAGTCCCTGGCCCCTCCCGCATCCCTCCTCCCAGCCACCCACCCTCTGTGATGACTCAGAGCTGAATACCTCAGACAGGGTCATTAATAAACCCAGCTGAAAAGTACTTTTGGGTGGGAATCTCTGAAGCTTGCAGTTTAATAATTCTCATGATTTACTGGTGGGCTTTTTTAAATTAAAATTCTAAATCTTAAAAAATAGTAATACGTCAGTGGAAACCATTCTTGCAAAAGTCTTCATTTTTTTTTCTTTGCTTGACATTTTTAATATCAAAAAGTGTGGTATTTTTTAATTTTTTTTTTTTTTTGAACCAAAACTGCTTACCCAACATTGGAAGGGACTTCTGTTTCATAAGAAATGAGGAAACCATGGCAACCATAACAGTTGTTTGCATTTGGCTAAGAAACCAATTTTCCATTGAACAAGCAATCCTGGTAGAGGGTTTTCTCCTAATTTTGAACAGGAAGAGCCTTCCTACCTAGGACCATGTGAACCAGATTGCACACTTAATCATGTATCTCAGCTAACTAGATGGACAAAAAACATTCATAACCAGAGAACAGCAAAACTTCCACAAAAATAAGTGTGGGATTTCTTTGGCCCCTGGATGTTGGAGGATGAGAGAGTAAGGTGCCTAATAAACTACACCTGTTACTCAGTCTCTTCTCTAGGCAGCAGTTCTTTCTCATGTTTTGTATTATGAATGGAAAATAATAAAATAGGGCTTGCTGTATGCAACTGCTGGGTGGTATTTATTTATAGCTCTACTGGGGATAGTGTGACTGGCTTGGCAATGCAGTATTAATCATCCTTCCAGTGAGAAGCTGTAATGTATTCTCAGAATAAGAATTAGGCATTAAGAATTTTATTGTATCTATTTGGGAAAATTATATGCTGGGCAGAGGGGAGTGTGGGGAGGACTGTGCCCAGCACATCCTAGACACAGCATATGCTGCAGAGGGCAGGACACTCTCCTCTCAGCTAGCCAGCTCTGGTGGGTGTTTACAGTGGACACAGCAGTGCAGGAAGAACTAAGCATTGCTTTATTCCATGTTCTGCCTTCCTCTTCTGGAGGTAAGGCCTTCTTTACTGTAAACAGCCTTGGAGCAAACTCAAGACAACCCAGCAATCATCCTCCGTTCCAGGCAACAGTGGAGGCCTCTGCTCCACCACAGAAAGGCCAGATGTGGTATTTATTGACTGAGGCACTGGTATTGCATGGCGACCTGACAATAGGAGAAAGACCTTATGGTTACAAAATGGGAGCTGAAGTACTGAATAAACCTGAAAAAGGGTCTTGAAGCACTAGGAGCTATGCAGAGGCAGGGGGGGAGGGGGAGAAAAGCGGGAGAGGGGAGGNAAGCTATCGCATAAAGCTAAAGATGAAAATGGGCAGCCCAGACACAGCCGAAACTGAGAAGAGGTGGACAGGGAAAAACAGCAGCTCAAATTGCAACCACAAAGCCCAGAGACAGAACAGAACAGAGTAATGCAGCAGGGGTGACTAAAACCAGGGTCATGAAGCAGCGACAGAAGGTGATGCACAGCCAGAGCAGAACAGAAAAAGGCCCAGCTCCCACCAGGACACCCGGCCTCTCCTGTGAGCAAGGATGCTGGACAGGGCTGGTGGCTCTACACAGCTCCACAACGGTGGGGACCCAGGGGTACTAGAAACTTTGAAAATCAGAGCGAGTGATATTCCTGCAGTACCTGCCTGTATTACAGGACATCTGCTAACTGCAAGAATGCCCTTATTACCACTGCTGACTACGAGGTTCGAAAGAAAGCACCAAAACAGCTCCCAGCCACTTCAGGCTCCTGACACACTAGAGGTCCCTTTTGAGAGCTGTAATCCAAGCAACTCATTGACGAAGAGCGAAAATGAGGATCAAGTCTACCTGGTCAGGCCTCTAACTTCAGAAGTGTCCAGCCATGGTTTCTTAATTTGGCATTTTACCTTGATTTGCACATCTTAGCGCACACTTGTCTCAAGCATTCAAAGAGTGCAGGTCTTCCCTGCCTTCCGTGTGCACACATAGCTGCCCTCCAAGCTGCTCCAGGGAAAAAACCTGCTCCCACCCCAGCAACCATGTCTACAGAAAACACAGCATCAACTTGAAGCCCCAAATCCCTCTGTCAGTCTCTCACAACTGTTGGCCTACCTGCACTGCCGCACTGACCTCTCCACCAGTATTACAAGAGGCTGCAGTGTAAGCATATCCCCGGCACCCATAATTGCCCTTGGAAGTCAGAATCCTCAAAGCTTGTGCCCCCCTGTGCACAGCTGGAAAGTCATCGAAACTCTTCTCTTACCCCAGACACCAGTTCAAAGCCACAGCAATGCTAGGAGCCTAAAGTAGGGCTCAATTTTTCAAGGCAAATTAAGGGATGATGTAACTACACCGCTGTGCGAAGCCTGCGCTCTGGGGCTTGATACATGAACTGGAGGCTCTCAGGTGTCCTCTAGACTACTGCTGAAGAACTTCCTTGTGGTTAATGAACCCTAGCAAGGAATCAAACCCCAAATGTTAGGCTTGGTTGGTAAGTAAGCATGGAATGAGCGGAAAGGGAGAGCCAACAGAAGAATACAAGCAATAGGAAGAATACAAGCAATAGGAATATAATTATGCAGTGATTCATCTTGCACACTGGGAGGAGGGGGGCAGGAAAATAGGGGGAACCAAGCCTTTTCTATATTTCATTTTTTTGGGGCTGGGGTGGAAAACTGCAGAAGGTAATTTGGAGGAGTGATTTAAAGGAGACACATAGGTGGATATCCCACAAGGATCAAAGGAAGTGAAACAGCTCTTTGATTCTGCATGAGCAATACAGAACTGTGCTTCTGCAGCATGCAGTGAACACATTGCTGAGATTACAGATTCTAGGGGCTTAGCAGGCATTTACAATCTATCCTCTCTCTTAGTAGCACTAACCTTCATGAAACGTAGAAGCATTCACCAACCTTAAGGAAAAACTGTAGGATGAGAATTTTCGCAGGCAGCCCACCAGTAGCCTATAAATATATCTGAGTAGTGACAAAGGCAGATTTTAAGCACATACAAAAGATTGCAATTGGGAGATCTTTACAGCATTGCAGAGCAGGTGAACTGCTTTGAAACCTCACATTGTCATTTTGAATTAAATGCTCATACCTACTGTATTTATCAAGGCAAATTACAGGCAGCTGTTACTGGCAGCTGGGGAGAGTGATACAGAGCACTCTCCCTGTGAACTGTGTGTGATCAGCCCAGTGGGATATGAGTGATCAGAACTCAGGAACAGCATGGTTTTTCTACAAGTCCATCACTCAGCTCTAGCAACAGGGCTGCAAATTGGCAAAGCAGCAGGTTTGCTTTCTCTTCAAGGGCCCCAAGCTCACTTCTATGGCCATCCTTCTCTTATGACCTCCTGCTTCACCTGCTGTAGATCAACCTCAAGAGCTTTCAAGGGCACAGATATGCCCTCAAACAGCAGCTTTCCCCCTTCATTTCCAACCAGCAGGGCCATGACACACACTGGTTGAAGACACACCAACTTTGGCAGCTCTGCACGAGCACTCACTGGGACAGCCAGAGGTCCTCACACTGTACAGGTTGCCAAAGTGTACTCCCCCTTTTGGGCAAAGGCAGGTAAAATTCACATCCAGGTCTTATGGCAACATGTCTGGAATCATGTGTGTGTTGGTCAGTTGTTTAGGGCATGGCTCTTCTACTTCTAAGCTTTCTTAAAAGACATCACAGTGAAGAGATGGTAAATGAATAAAGGTTGATTTTTTTTATGCCTGCACCAAATTAATTATAAATGAGCAGCAAAATAAATCCAAGAGGCTATCATCCCATCTACCAATCAATAAGTTGAAAGTATAAATAAACTAGAATGATATAAAGTGCCTGTGGCACACATACAAACCCAGTGTGCTAAAAAAGGAAGGAAAACATTTCCAGTCTTCATCTGGAGAGATGCCACAGATTTCATCAGGCTAAGCTGAAGAGGAAGAGTTTTGCATGATTTTTACAGACCGAACCTCCTCTCAGCAATCTGCCTCAGGAGGAAATATTTTCTCATAGCCACTAAGAAACGTTGTTAGTCATGTGCATGCACACATACATCAATACTAATGACTTCAGCAAGGGCAGGAGGCTTATCTTCAAATAGATAGAGAAGTGTTTGCTTGGATAAGAACCTAACTTAACAAAGACAAGACATTGCATGCATCAGTTTACAGCAAAATCCTAGTGCAAAGTGGTTAAAATGTGTTGTGCAGAAAGAAACAACCAGATAAACATCTGCACAGTGATACAGTGAGAGCTGCAGCCTGAAAACAATTTTTTTGTTTCGTAATCCAGTCCAAGAAGCATTTGAGAGGTGTGAAGGAAAGGTACCCAAGATAGTAACACTGTTCCTGGTCAGTGCCAAACTACCACACTTCTCTCTTGGTAGAAAAGAGTGACAGTTCAGGAACAATCTCCAGCTGTTGCAGAATCAATCCCTGTGGCACCCAAAGTTGACTTCTCCTCCCTCTGAAATGACTGAAATGCGCTCCCATATGCATGTCAGCACAACTGCTAAACTCCCCACAGAGCCCATGCTGCTCAGGCCAGGTTCATTGAGACCCAGTGGCTGGCAGCTCCTCGTAAAATCTTCTGAAAAATTTATGACCATCCTTGCTTCCCATATAGAAACAACCAGCAGAGATTTCATATTGTGCCTGCATTTGCCAATGAGCTGTACATATTGAGCAAAGACAGACATGCAACATCATCCACCACAGTCACTTGCAAAACACAAGGCTTGAAGATGTTTCCAACAGTCCCAGAAGGCTCAGTTTCACTTTGTGTTCAGTTTTTGCCTCTCTATTCTGTACTTCATCTCTAAGGAGTTCTCTTTATTTATGGATCAGTTTTTCCTTCTGAAAGCTGAGCAAGGCTTTAGCAGACCAAGTGTGAACACACAGTTTAGTGTTCTCCAGAATAAATGAAGAGAATTATTATGAGCTGAGAGATGTCTGTGGTAAACCTGAGCCTGCACCTCAGACACAGACTCTGCCGCCTCTGCCTTGAAAACAGACAAGCTGCAATCACACACATGTACTTAGCTGGGACCTCAGCTTTCATAACTTCATCAGCCAGTCCCCACAGACCCTCATCACTTGGCTTTACCTCCAGCTTCCTAATAGTTTTTCAGAAATTTGTTACCAAGCCCTGAATGCAGCAGCTGAACTGGACAAGGTACAGACAGTGTCTACTTTCTCTCTTTACAAGACACCTTGCTTTTGGTCGGGCAAGTCCAAGAAATACAACACAGTGATTGATAATTCACTTTGACAATAGTGCCTTGCTCACTCCCCCACCTCCATGCTTCCCACATTGTTCTCAATCACAGAGAACATGCGTGTGCTTCCTTTCAGTTTACTTTTAATTTCCCTTATTTCAGTGTTACTCTTGAAATTTTTTGCTCTTTCCACCCCCTCCTCCAATTCTAAAATATCTACTTGATGCTATTTCTCTGTCCTCGTTACTCTTCACATCTGTGCTTTACAATAAACCAGCTACATTAACCATAGAAAGAACTGTGCTCCATTTACAGGTAAGGACAGAAGCACCAGCTATCAAACACATGAGGTATCCCCATCATGAAGCTGTACTTGTACTGCTCATTTAAGGGCCACAGATTGATCAGTGCCATATCAAACAGAAAGGCCTTGTGTAAGGGAACCCAAATCCACCTTTCTCTCTTACTTTCTCCTTCTCTCCTCACTTCCTTCCTCTTTCTCATTCCATTCTCTCCTCTCTCTATTACCTTTAAATACTGTTTCATACACCACTGGATTCATTGCTGCTAGAAACTCACTTTTGTACTTCCTACACACACGCTGGACCTCATTTGTTACATGTTTTTCATCTGTGTCAGTCTACTGGTACATCCCAGAAACAGGGTTTTCATCTCCGTGCCACCAAACAAACAAATATTTAAGTAACAGGCCACAGCTTCCTCTTGCAGCTCAGCACACAAGTCATTTACCTTCACTGGAGCCGTGCTGGTTTATGGCAGCCAAGACTCTGACTTACTTCTACCAACTTCATTGAGGTATTCCTTGTCACTGCACAGTCGCTGCCTGGGTCAACCTCCTTGACAGACTGAAATCATCACACAACTAGCTGGTCCCATTAACCTGTGTTCATGTTAGTGGGTCAGGAGTCCCAAACAGACATGTTTTCCTTGTGATTCTTCATGGGCTATAGCCCAGCCACTTCCAGCCACCTTCTTCAGCACCTCTGTCGAGGAAGGAAACTAGAGTCAGCTGAGGCCTTAAAACCCATTTGAAAGGAAAATATGACCATTACATAACTTTAACACTAAAAAGCAAAAGCAGAAACAATATACCAGTCAGAGAAAACATGTTTGTATATAAAATTTTATGCTACATATGGGTACATGTCTATTTACATAAACATAATGTGTAATTTCTTAATTCCTGCAGTTTAAAATGCACTTATTTTGCCCAAGAAAGGCACCCAACAAGATCAGTTCCATAAAAACTTCTCTTTCATATAAAACAGTGATTTACAAAGTTCGACACCTAATAGGATGCATAACAAATAAGGGATAATGCAGAGGAAAAGGATCTACCAATTGCCATTGGTTGGACACTGGGCTGAATCAGATGTCACCTCACCTCCCAGAGGATACTAAAAGAATTAAAAGAAAGGCATGATGATATTAAATTACCTTAGTAAGGTGGGAGGAAAAAACCCAAACCAACATGTGCCCTGGTTTTGGCCAAGGACAGGGTTAACTTGCAGTAGCCAAGAGAGAACACACCTGAGGGACTGTGACTCTGACGGAGATGTTATTTGATATCACCTCATCAAAGAATATCTCCGTCCTGGTCACGCCTCCTTAGCGTCATATCCTGGGGTGGGGAATGGGGAGAAGGGAAGGAGCTTCCAAGAAGAAGGGCATGGCTTCCAGTTGAACAAATCGTGGTAGGAGGAGGGAACCGGTCTGCATTTTTGCATGAGAATTACCCTTTCTTTTGTATACTTTTGTTATTAATATTGTTCGGTGGCTTTTTATCTCACTGCTTCCACTAAATTGTCCTTATCTCAACCTGTGATCCTTGCCTTTTGTGCTTTCAGCTGGAGGGGGAGGGGGAAGTGAGCAGCAACACGGTTTCCACGGGACTACTAAATGGAAGAATAGCATTCCTAAACCATGACAGCATGTTAAAAATGAAGAGGGGAAATAAGCCAGCAATATGCCATCCTGCTTCTCTCAGGGCAGAAGATCAAAGGGACATTCAATGAAATTAAATTTGAAATTCAAAACTAAATAGGATAAAATATTTGTTCACTTCCTGTGTCATTGTGGGGTAGAACTCAGGGTGAAAGGCACTGCACAGGTTACTTAGCCTCATTTGATTTAGAGGCAGAGAGGCAGAGAAAAACACCTTTATCAGGGAGCTGGAGAAGGTGATGGAGCAGACTCATGTTGAAATCTCAGCTGATGCCAAATTTCACAGAACAGTCATTGTAGCAGTGCCTAGCAGTATTCCAGGACTTATGGGAAAGGGATCAATGCTTGGGTCTAGGGACTTCTCATCTTGGTAACATGACGGACAATGGGCAAAAGTTGAGCAAGAGTGTTTCAGACCAGGTATAAGTAGAAGGGTTTTGCTTAGTGGGCTGAGTCTCAAAGACAATATGCAGTCTCAAGCCTTAGAGTTTTTCAAAACCTGACTGGACAAAGACTGAGTCCCTTTGAAATTGAAGCATGCCTCAATCCTCATAGTCTTAAGGATTTAAAGTCATAGGTGTAAAGAACATAGAGCCTCAGGAAGGCTCAAGACATGGACACCTGCAGGGCCAGTGGTTTCCTAGCCCGTCTGCTCCAGAGGGTGCACTCCAAAGGCAAGCACCCTGACAGATGTTTTTCACTGCACCTCTTCTCCTGTTATAATGTTGGGTACACACCATTGGACCCTTAGGGTGGTAAAGCCATGCAAATGTAAAGCCTTCTCTGTGTCCAGAGAGCCTAAACACCATTATCACCACACCATACCATGAGCAAGACATACATGAAAGCCTTTTGAATACCGCAGAGCCATTCTCAAATTCAGTGAGAAAGTGCTCTGTTTCTTCATTCCCTAATTAAGCCACAGTCCTATGGTTTATTGTCTGGTAATTGTGAGAAATTGTGGTTGCTGAGCTGAAAGCCAAGAACAGTAGGTGACAAAATCGATTTCCAGATAAGGGACCTCAACGCATACGTGAACAAAAAACCTCAGCCTGGCTTTTACAGCCTGTTTGTTCACGATGGGTGATAACAGGTGATTTAAAAAAATAGCTGTGTTCAAAAAAGCACTTTCAGTGTTTGAGAGAGCAAATACACCTGAAATGAGAAAATAACAGTCAAGAGGAAAACAGGAATACAGCAAGCACCTGCAAACACAAAGAGTACAAACCTGATGGATTCCAGCAGTCAAAATGTTTTCTCACAACATCATAATCCTATAAGCCCATCCTAAGCACTCTTTGCCATTGCCACAAAACTTTCAGATTGCTTTCCTTTTCCTTTAAATATAGTAGTATTTTGCAATTGAAGTGGCTTTGCATAGATATTACCATGTTCTAAAGAAGCTGCTTTAGTAAAGCCTCACTATCCCCTCACACTGGGGCTTCTTGGAAGTTTAGGGATCACTCACATAGATCAAAAACATTAGAATAGCATGAAGTGCTTTTGTTCCACCCTGGAACCTTTGGGAAGGTTCCATCTTTGAAGGCTTTGGGAAGGCTTCAAAAACTGTCTGCAAGGCCTTTTCCGGGTAACAAATGCTTCTTTGAAGTTCAGGTGAACTTGTGTTCCCAAATCACAGAGCAGCCCTGGCCAAACTCCTAGGGATGCAATGTCAATGTTAATCCCAGTAGATGTAACTGCAAAAAAGCACATGAAACCTGTACATGGAATTTAACACTCAGGGTCTTGCACAGCAAAACGACATGCAAAACTGAATCATGGTTTGACTTGCATATCCTACCTTACATTTGACTGGCTCAGCGGAGCACTTTCTGTTTGCTAGTTAAGCTCATTTGCTCTGTCACTGAGTACAGTCAGAGCTATGTTCATCTTTCTCCCCAGATTTTTCTGTAATTATAAGGATTACTTACACTTTAGACAATTCTTTGTGTTCTAATAGAATCTGTCACGGCGTTTCCTTGTTATCTGGATTAGTGTGAACCATGTTTAGAAGAATGAAAGACTGACGAGTGAAGCTTAGGCAGCACATAAACTGGATCTGTACATAATTAGGTGAATTAAAGACTGTGACAGTTTTGTATCCATTGTGCAGCTGGCTGCAGCACTGAGAATTTCTTCAACAACAGGATCCCAGAATGGCTGAGGTTAGGAGGTACCTCTTGAGGTACCTGAGCCCAAACCATGTGCTCAGAGCACGGTTACCTACAGCAAGTTACTGAGGATATCAAATGGTCAGATTTTGAAAATGTCTCAGGATGGAGACTCCACCTCTGCCAATCTTATGCCAGTGTTCAACCTGTGTAACAGCAAAACAAATAAACAAAAAATAAAAACAAACCCAGAAACAAAAATCCTTTTTGTTACCATTGTTAGTTGTCCTTTCGTTGGGCACCCCTGAGAAGATTTTGGCTCCATCTTATTTATTTCTTCTTAAGAGATATTAATACACACTGATGAGATACACCCAGTTCTTCTACTCTGGAGACTAAGCAATTGTAGCTGACTCAGCCTCTTCTCTTATGTCACACAATCCAACTTCTCCATGCTTTTTGTGGCCCTTTGCTGGACTCTTTCCAGCATGTTCATGCCTATCCTGTATTGGAGAGCTCAGCATTAGAGCTAGAACTGTAGATATGCCTCAACAGTGCTGAGTTGAGTGGAAGGATTGCATCCCTCGCACTGTTTGCCGCACCATTCCTAATTCAGCCCAAGATGCTATTGACCTATTTTGCCACAAGAGCACATTGCTGATTGATGTTGAAGGATTAGAGCCCCATTTGCCACTTATTCCAACTTCATGCCAATGTTAACTCCAGTGATTTCAAGGTAACTATGCCAGCCTAATCCTGGAGACATGCACTGGTGAAGTGTAGCCTTCAAACCAGACAATCTATTTCAGTAAGTTTAGCTTTACAATGCAAATTGTCCCTACACTTCAAACTTGCACCAAACTGCTGGAAGAAGAGCATTCTACATGGGAATATATCCTGACTTCATTTGTGGATCGTGGCTTTTGTGCCCAAGAAACTATAAACCAGGACAGTTCAACTGGTGCTTGTGCATACTTATGTGCATCACAGAGCTGGCCTTCAACCTTCTTCAGCACCAACACCTAAGGAGCAGACTCACTTCACAACTTCATCTTCCTGGATTGTGGCAGGGTTTCATGGCAAAGTGATCAGTCCTTAATACTTCTATCGAGGGCATCTGTTAGGTCAGACCTCTTTTGTAGGAGAAAGCTTCAGCAACTTTTACCAGTCATTTAGCTCCTGGATAGATACTTCTATTTCAAGGTAAAATCTTTTTCCATTCAGTTAATTCAATCCACCAAATCTAAATCACTTTAAATTCACTGGTTGAAAACAGGGTACTTACACTGAACAGAGAAATCCTTCATTAGTGATATAAATTATCTTATGTAAGGAAGAAATAGTACTCCCTTATTGTTAGTTGATTGAGGGTTACCTAACATTTATGTGCTGAGACAGAGAATGAGGCTTCTGAAATATAAGAGTTGCAGAAGTGACGGCTCTCAAACCACAGCAGAGTCACCCAGATGAGTGCTGGTGTGGGAGAAGGTCCCTTCTTTTGACAGCTTCCCACCGCAGCAACAGATGCACCTGCTTTTCTGTCTTCAAACAAGTGTAAATCAGAGCTGTAACAGATGTTTTTGTTGAATAGGCTGCAAGAGCTGCACTGAGTCAGCAGTCCCAGTACATCACACCAAAATTTCCCTGAAAGTTTTAGCTGGATGCTCAGCAATAAAACACATGTAACCACTTAGCAGGAAGAAGAATAGGTCATTAGGGATTTGGCTTGGTTTCTGTTCCTTTTGTTGAACACGCTTTTCCACTTTCTTCCACAAATAAGTGTAACAAACTTCTGCTAGACTGCCCCCCTATGACATACCTATGACTAATCTGGTAATGCATTTTCATTTATTTCTCAGCTAAGGCTACCTTTAGTACTTCTCTTGTACACAGCTGCTGTCAAGAATGAGACCTATCCACTCACAGGGCCCTGGCTCTATTTTCCAATCCCTCCCTAGCAAGCAGGTGAGCAGCCACATTCAGCAAACAGTGAGGAATCACTGCCTCCTCAACATTGCAAAAGTACATCAGTCCTGAGTTTATGGATGAAAACCAAGGCTTTTGACACTGTCTCCGCTAACATCCTTGTAGGTAAGCTCACAAAATGCAAGATGAATGGACAGTGAGGTGGATCAGGAACTGGCTGAGTGGCAGAGCTCAGGGTCATGATTGGTGTAGTGGAATCCACTCGGAGGCCTGTAGTCAGTGATATTCCCCAGGGATCAGTACTGGCTCCAGTCTTTTTCAACTTTTTTATTCAACTTGTTTATCAATGATGTAGACAAAGGGATAGAATGTACGCTCAGCTAATTTGCTGATGAAATGAAACTGGGGGGAGTGGCTGATACACCTGCCATTCAGCAGGACCTCGATTTGGGTGGAGAGAAACCTAATGAGGTTCAAAAAAGGCAAGTGTAGGGTCCCGCATCTGGGGAGGAATAACCCTAAGTACGAGGACATGTTGGGGGATGAACTGCTGGAAAGCAGCTCTGCAGAGAAGGACCTGGGAGTCTTCGTGAACAAGTTGACCATGAGCTGGCAGTGTGTCCCTGCAGCCAGGAGGGCCAGTGGGATCCTGGGGTGCATCGGTAAGAGTGTGGTCAGCAGTCAAGGGACGTGATCCTCCACCTCTACTCATCCCTAATGAGGCCACATCTGAAGTGCTGTGTCCAGTGCTGGGCTCTTCAGTACAAGAAAGACAATGAGCTACTGGAGACGTTCCAGCAGAGGTCACAAAGATGATTTGGGGACTGGAGCATCTCTCTTATGAGAAGAGACTGTGGGAGCTGGGCCTATTTAGTCTAGAGAACAGAAGCCTAAGAGGGCATCTCATCAATACATAAAAATATCTCAAAGGTGGATGTCAGGAGGATGGTGCCAGACTCTTTTCAGTGGAGCCCAGCAAGAGGACAAAGAGCAATGAACATAAACTAAAATGCAAGAAGTTTCACCTCAACATGAGGAAGAACTGTACATTAAGGGTGGCAGAGCACTTGAATAGGCTGCCCAGAGATGTGATGGAGTCTCCCTCTCTGGAGACATTCAAAGCCCACCTGGACGAGTTCCTGTGTAACTTGCTCTAGGCGACCCTGCCTTGGCAGGGGGGTCGGACTGGATGATCTACAAGTCCTCTCCAACCCTAACTTTCAGTGATTCTATGGAGGTCATGCCATTCTCTGTCTTGCAGATTAGCACAGGATCAGCCCCTGCCCTGACGCTCCAGCCAAAATAAACAGGAGAAAATACATAAATATCGTTTCCAGCACCATAGAAAAGAAAACTAATTCCATCCAAGGCCATACAGACAATCTACAGCAAAGTCAGGAATGAAAGCCTGATGTATTCAGTTCAACTGTAGTTCTTCAGCCACTGGAATTTTACTGATTTAATTTATGTGTGAGCATTAAGAGGAGCAGGACACTGTCTGCCTCTGCATTTTAACTACGGTGGGAAGCCCATGGTAGTGCAGCTGCCTTGCTAATAACACCAAGAGGACCAGATTTTTCCTCCTCATAGCCTTATGAACAGGATTAAAAGGAACATTAAATTATTTCAAAGTTCTGTTTCGTGGGGTTTTTTACATCCAACACATTTACCCAACTGTGAATGATCAGTAACCTGTGCAGTTTAAATTAATATATTTCAAGAATTCAATTTGACAATATTTCTTTTGAGACAGCAAGAAGAACACCTCCTGCAGATTGTTCTTATACCCATGAGAAAGGAGCTTCTGCATGACTGCTCAGAAGCTTCAAGTATCCTGCCTGATCTATTGCTTAGTCTATCTGGCTTTGTCAACACCAAAATGGACACAGATGCTTTCTGTTGGTTCCTAGAATTGTATCCTTCACACTTGGCTTCTGCAAAGGCTATGCCATCCAGCAAGAAAGCAAAAGGAGAGCAAATACTACGTCACACATGAAAATATTTAGTTAGGAGCAAGTGCCCTGCAAAAACCTAACAAATATCTCACACTTCCTACCACTACATCTGGGTCACATCTCACATGCTGCTAGTACTAATATCAATAAATGGAGATGTTTATGTTACATTAATTGTCTGCAAATCTGTGTTACCTACAGAAAGAATGCCTTAGATTTGCAAGCCTGAAGGTTTTCCAGATAAATTCCATTTTCTATTACCAAGATAAATTTTCTCATTGTGGTAACTTTTTTGTTTAAGAGCCTTAATTTACTGCCTCTAATAACTTCTGTATCACTGGAAATCTTCTGCCTCCTAATAAGCATATTCATTTCAAGAGAATGCAAATTCAGTAAAAAATTCTTCTTGTTGGTGGAAGAAAAGTTACTAACTACCCTGACATTCTCAAAATGCAGTTCTAATATCTTACTGCCAAGATATTCAACCTGACCTTTAAACCTGACCATGGGAAAATGTTGGTGTTGCCAGTTGACACCGCAGAATATGCATTTTGGGGACAGCCAGATTTTTTAGTACGTAAAGTAGCTTTGTGACATGCCAAGGCTTAAGTCAGAGCAATCATCTATTCATTTTCTTTTTTTCACTGAACAAAAAAAACCCAAACAAGCAAACTCAAAATAAACACAAGACAACAAAAACCCTTCACATTCCTTGAATAAAAGATACTTTCCCCATTTCCTTATAATGAAATTGTTGTCCAAAATTACTCTTAAAAGACTCTTTCAGGTCCTGAGAGACTAGTAAATGTAATGAACTTTTTGTGGTTTTAAACTCAGCTGCATTTCTAATGTCATCTTAAAATCCAGCATACCTGGCCACAATTTCCTTGTCTGTTGGTGTTCTCTTTCTACACCTGAAAATAATTCCACACTTCAATAACACTTGACAGCAAAGAGAATGTGGCCAAAATTGTAATTTTCAATAAGTTTCAAAAATATCAGGCAAATAGAAGATATGGATCTTAGCAGTACTTCACTGAAGAGGAATGTTAAATATAAGCTTGATCCTTACTAGTACTGAAGAACCCATGCAGGAGAATACAATCCATGCCCCACCACACACCAAAGAGTACCCATCCCTCTCAATTTCCTTTTGTAACACAGATCCTGTGAGAGCAAATAAGGCAGAAAATATAATCTTTTTCATATGTGGGCCTGCCAAAATCACCTATTTACGTGTGGCTTCCCTCCTCTGTAGTAAGCAGTGAGACTGAGATGATACTCAGTATGATTTAAATTCTTTTAAAAAGCCAACTGATCACCAAGCTGTGGTGAACTGCATGAAACATTTGTCATTCACTCTAACACTTTTCCTTTTTTCCCCTTTTTTCAAGAAGAATCAGGTTAGATGACTTCACAAAGGCACTATGAGCACGGCCTGATGGTCCATCTGAAGAGAACTGGACTAAATTAACCCTGTAATCATCCCAGCATAAAGTATCAGGATCCACTTGTGAAGGAGACAGGCCATTTCATGTGGATGTCCTGGACCACTGCTTTATGACTTATATGAGAAATGAGGTCTCTGGTGGGGAAAAAAGTGCTTTCTGTGGTGGAATCACGTTGTCCATTGAAGTGGACACAATACACAGTGTGTACTTTCTTGCAAGGTGTCATGGTCTGTTATGCCAATATTATGTTATCCTCCAGTATTCTGAATGTGTGGCAGCCCTAGTGCTTTTTAGCTGCTGGGACTCCAAAGATGAAAATTTTGCAGTAAAAAGAGAGTGTGTGAGGCAGAATGAGTGGAGGTTCACAAGACCAATATTGTATGAAATAAATAGAGTAGAGGTTATTGATTTTCAATATTAGCAGGAGGACAACAGCCTGATACACTACTATGCAGAAAAAATGGGCCAGAGCAACATAACTTTCATCTAACACCCCACCTCAATCTTGTCCTGAGCTTGCACATACCCATTGCTGGGAACTTGAGGCAGCCAGTGAAACCCTCACAGCACAGACATACAAACACAGGAGACACCTCCAAAGCAGTTAAGCACTAGTAAAAAGCAAATGTATGATAAAATTTGTGTCCTAGTTACAGTAGGTCTTTTGTTTCATTTGTATTTTATTTCCGGGGATGGAGCATTTACAACCTCTCTGGGCAACCTGTGCCAGTTCTTCACCACCCTCAGCGTAAAAAATTTCTTCCTTATTTCTAGTTTGAATCTATGCTTGCCTTAGAACCATTTGCTTCAGAACCATTTACCCATGTCCTGTCAATACATTTCCTACAAAAAATTCTGGCCCCTTTTTGATTGTAAGCAAGCCCCCTTGAAGTACTGAAGGACACAATACAGTCATCCTGGACCCTTCTCTTCTCCAGGCTGAACAACCCGAGTTCTCTCAGCCTTTTCTCACAGGAGAGGTGCTCCATCCCTCTGATTAGCAGGTGACCCTCCTCTGGAAAAGCTCCAACAGGTTGATGTCCTTTCTGTGCTGAGGACCCCAGAGCTGGATGCAGTACTCCGGGTGAGGACTCGCCAGAGCAGAGTAGAAGGACAGAATCCTGTCCCTTGCCCTGCTGGCCACGCTGCTTTTGTTGCAGCCCAGGACATAACTGGCTTTGTGGGCTGCAGGTGCACATTGCTGGGTCATGTCCAGCTGTCCACCAACCAGCACCCCTAAGTCCTTTTCCCTTGCAACCTTTGAACACTTGGGGTCAGGTGCAACACACTTCAGGAAAGGGGGGTTTTTATCAGTTAGTTTTGCTGTTTGTTTGGGAGGTTATTTGGTTTTGGTTTGGTTTTGGTTTTCTGCCTATAGGCAAATACAAGCAAATAGCTCAGTATTTCTTGTGCATGCCAAGTACCTGGTCACAGCTGTGCTTATGTAGTAACTGCAAAGTCTCAGTGTCTCACCTACTCTCCCTGGATACAGATTTTCCCTCTAAAATTTCAACACATTGTTCCTGGGTTTTTTTTCACTCTGGCTGATGGTGCTCCCTTCCACAGTGTATTTACATGCCTTCTTTCCCAGTGCTTTTGAGGAAGAGTTAAAACCTGGCATCTTCCTGATTAGACTCCAGGCAACATCAGCGGAGCGATGATGTCCTCAAAACGCTGAAGCAGACCGTGGTCTACAGAAAAGCCGTGGAGATTTCTGTCTTCTCCCCTGTCCTTCCTTCTGGAAGGACAGAGTATGGCAGAGAGATGCTTCTAATGAGTCAAATTGTTCCTCTTTTGCAAGACACACCACAAGCCACACTGTTGAAGTGACACAGCAAATCAGTGCTGCCGTTTCACATCAGGTTCCTGTGAGCCACGGGAACACAGCTAGTGCCTGACTCATAGACCCACAATCACCTTCCCACAGCAGCTGAGGGAAGAAAGGAGGAGAGAGGGGTGTGTGCTTCCTTCCATCCTGAAAAGACACCTGGGAACACAGTGGTGCTAGAGGAACAGCTTCATGGTTAAAAAGTCCAGTATTTTGGAAAGGCTAAGAAAAGGCAGAATGAGTTCTTGAGCCTTACAGGCAATTTCAATGGAAACTTTATTGCATTCTCAGTCTCAGAAAGTTTTATTACCTTCTGACATTCCTGTCTTGAGTTGTGAAAAGCCCCTTGCCACCCCTCAGGCATGCAAACTGGCATGAACCAATGATCTTGGCTCTTCAGAAAGCAGGTTAGCAAGACAGACATGCTTTAGCAACAGGGAGAGGGGAGCAGCTCCCTGCAGAAATCAGCAGGCTACCTGACACCAGCAGTGGTTGAAGCCCATGTCCCCGTGGTAACTGTCCTGAGATCACCTGGTAAACACTCTCAGACTCAGAATAGAGCAGCTATTTTTAAATACACAGTTCTGTGCAGACCAGTTTCATGGCTCCTATTCTCCAGAACCAACCAACATATGCAGCTTGGCACCACCACTGAGTGGCAATGGGAAGGCAAGACAATTTAACAGAGGGTGCTGGAAGATGAGGCTTTGCATTTCAGATGATCTGACTGAAACCCGCCCCACACCTGCACATCCAGAAAGGACATACAGTAATGAGGAGAGCTTGGCCACAGTGTCTTCTGAGGCTACATCCCTCCCTCCAAAGATTAAACTCAGTTGATGCAGATTTTCTGGGTTTAAAACAGCTTCTCTTTGGATGGCTTTGCTTTTACTTCACTGAAACAGCACACAATAGGCACTACAGCCTAAAGTTTAGTTACAATATTTTAGGACATAGGCTGACATCACAAAAAGAAAAGTAAGTAACCACTAATCTAAGACACAAGAAATGACTAATAAAATTACTTCATGTAAAGGGTTGTCAAGCATTGGAACAGGCTGCCCAGGGAAGTGGTTTGAGTCACCATCCCTGGAGGTATTTGAAAGATGTCTAGATGTGGTGATTAGGGACATGGTTTAGTGGCGGATTTGGCAGTGTTTCTCAGTGAAGTTTGTCTCCATGAGGAAGGCAGCCTTAGAGAACATGGTACCGGTTATACACTCTTTTGGTCAGGTAAACCCAGAACTGAAAGGCATCTTT
>VYXB01002243.1:0-32151 GCA_013397135.1 Pachyramphus minor
TTTTTTTTTTTTTTATAGCTGCAGTTGTAAGATACACAATAACACTTTCTGCAAGTCTTTATATTTCAGTATGTTGTTAGTAGTGCATAGGCAGTGAAATCTAAAGGCAAAGTTGTTGAAAATCTTGCCAGCAAGTGATAGATATTTTTTGAAAGACAGTAAAAATTATAATCATCGCGTAATGTGATCCGCTTTTCTATATTAGGAAAAAAAAAAAATCACTCTTCCGTCTGTGGTGTTCCACTACCATTGTGCAGTGATGTGCATTGTAACACTGCAAGAAGTGCAAAACTTCTCCAAAGTCGTAAAGCACTAAATGTATTGTCTGTGAAGTCTGTTGACTGCTATAATTGGTGAAGCTGTGGCTTACAGCACTGAAGAGATATGCTTCAAGTACAAAATTTATTTTTGGAAGGAAAGAGTTTTTCCATTCTGAAATTTTTCAGCACACCAGTAAATAATCAACAGTGTAATATTTCCACTGCCATGTCCTCAAATTTTAAAGACATAGGCATGGATCAGGATATGCAACAGATATTTTCACGCCACACTCAGCATAATGAGTAGTAAAAATAAATCATGTTCCCACTACTACTGGCACTTGTATAGCCTGTAACAGCAGAACTGGTACTGAGACCATTCTATCGGACCTCACAAATGTATATCCATTTATCCTTATTGATACCTAGATAGATTGATACTTTGATAGATTAATCAAGGCATATGTTTGTTTCAGTGATCTGTGGACTTAAAAATGGTTGTGTTACATCCAAAATTAAAATTGAATTGAGGTATTTTACTTGTAATTCTAGATACCATGGTTATAATTCAATCTGATCCTAATAATATGGCTTAAACACACATTTTGCATAGAAGTCATCAGAAGTAGAAATATCAGAACTGAGGATCACTGTGTGTACACATTTGGAGAAAAATTACCTGAGATAACAAGACAGATGTTGAATTATAATGCTGTTTACTATTTGAATGTTTCAAGTTATTAACATTACTTTTTTCTGAGTTTTGTGTGTTGAAGGGAACAAAGGATTTTCAAAGTTTTTTCAGACACATTAGTTGCAATTCATATTCTACCTTAATGAGGTTCCAGGTAACCTAATACAGTCACTGAGGATACCCTGAATTTTCATGTGATCAAAAAGGGATCAAAAGATCTTTGATTAAGGTTCGTTGTTCAATTGCAATTCATAACCCAGAACATTGGTTAGTTCTTTGCAGATTCATATTCCTCATAGGCAGGAGAAAATACATTAAAAATTTTGAACTTAACTATCATTGTCACCTAAGTGTATAGACTTTGTATGGAACAGTTTGAAGATGATTTTTGGGAACAACATTTTTAATTAAAAAAAAAAGCCAGAAGTTCCTGAAGTATTATGATTAAATACTATCAACTTTCTGAGTTCTGGAATTTCAAAGACTAGCCATTCTAAAGGTACCTAAAGAATTCTAAAATGCAGACTCCAGGGGTTTAAAATTATGGAAACATGTTTTAACAAATGTTTCAGAACTTACTTTTTTATCTTCTTTGGTGTTGGGGTTTGGTGGTTGGTGCTTTGATTTAGTGTGTTTTTTTGTTTGTTTGTTTGTTTGTGGTTTTTTTTTAAAATTGTTTGCAGTCATTTGTTGGTGTTACAATAGTGTTTTTAAATGGAAAATAAATTTATATTCCAAATCTGGAAAGACTAAGCCAGTGTGAAAAAAAAAAAAAAAAGAGAAAAATTTAACCTTATTTTTACTGTAATTTTTCATTGGACTATTTTCAACTTTTTACTCTTTTTGCCTTTATGTGGACACTTTGCCTTGATCTATGATAATCTTTATTGCAATGTAACAAATGTGGATAATTCTTTCACATAGTTTTGTCATTTATTGTGAATAATTTGCTTTATCTTCTAGGTGATTGCCTGAGACTTTCAATGTTTCAAATGATGAGATGACTGACCTATGCATTTTCATTGTAATTAAAGGATGTTTTAATGTTATAATTATTGGTTATTAACTCATGAAATGTAAGTCTTTGAAAATGTTGGACAAAAGCCTACTGATTCCATTGAGCTTTGTGATTCAAGCACCTAAGGGCCAGATTTTGGTGTACTTGCTCACCATTTCATTAATTCTTTTAATTAGCATCTATAGCAATTACAAAATTTTCTTATTGGTACAATAACGAGATTTTCACATTCAATCTTCAATTATGAAAAGTTGTGCAAAGAACATTTACTTTCATAAAGTCAATGTGAATCACTAATTTTCATGTACTTTCCTTAAAAAAAAAAAAAAAGGCCCAAAGAAACAGACAAATCCCCATGAAAAACAGATAAAGGAAACTAAAACCTGAGATAAGGTTATATGGTTCCTAATTTTCGGTTCTATAGACACAAAAAAATAACGTCTCAACTGTTCAGATAGATCTAATTTATACATTTCAAGTGTTGAACCATGCCTTTGATATTTTAGTACTAATGTAACACTATGTACAAAGAAAAAAATAAAAATCCTACTTTATCCACCATTCCTAAATAGGCAGAGGTTGAAGAATACCCTAAGGATTTTGTCTGTTTCATCTTACAGAGAGGGAAGGCCAAAACATACAAGATTAGCTGATGTGAGCTTCGTGTTTGTCACAGAAGAAGAAAGTAGAATAAAAATGGCAAAAAGAAATGTACAATTGTAATATAGAGCTAAAGATCATATTTTTTAAAAAGCAAATGCATTTAATTCTCATATTGTTCAGGCAGTTTTTGAAAACAGTAAGAATGAGAAACCTTCATTGTTACATAAAAATTCAAACTTATCTAAGTAGAAAAATTCCATCTACACCTAATGAACTCTTTGTCCTCTGTTGCTCTTATTTTCTCATACTAATGACATGGGGGAAGTTTCTCCTCAGTATGAACAAGAAGTCTGTACTCAAATGTAATATTTAAACTGGAAAGTTTAAATGCAGTCTGACCCTATGTACTTCACAAGAACAAAAGAATGTTTTGTGTGTTCACACAGAACCTGAACACACACCTAATCAGCCATCTCAAATGACATAAATTTATTACAGGTAATCTAAAGGCACAAGTATCCACATCATTGGAGTTGCTCAAGGCCAGGTTGAATGGAGCTCTGAGCAACCTGTTCTAGTGAAAAGTGTCCCTGCCCCTGTTAGGGGAGTTGGAACTAGGTGATCTTTAACCAGAGCATTCTATGATTCTGTGATGATTTCCTGAACTACTGGATTTAATTACCCCACTATTTAAAGCCTGGTTAAGTGTCTAGTATTATGTCTGAAGGTGTATGTCAATTTCAATGACAAACAGAAATCATAGATACTCTACCCTGAGATACCATTCCACATTTACTAGCCCTGACAGCAATTGTCTTTGTCAGGATTTGAAGACTGGGAGATTCTCCTTTAACTGTGAAAAATCAAAGGAGAGAGCCCTGACTTTAATGGACCTGTGAGTGGTGAGTAGTTAAAAATGTTCAGTATTGAGTTAATAAATTCATACACACAAAAATTAAAAAACATCATATTCCTAGGAAAAGTCTGGTATACAACATACACCGTAACCTGGAGGAGAGTGTAAGCAGACAAACAAATTATTAATAGACTCTTTACACTAAAATCTCGGGATTGTTTGTTATGTCTTGCAATTTGTGCAGGTTCTGCACAAATGTGACTGTTCTGCAGACTAACATATGGCAAATCCTTAGCTCTGACGACCAAAATGTGAGGAAAGAAGGATTTATGCTACTTCTTCTTCCAGGCTTCTTCTATTGAAAGTATCACAAACTCCTCTGGGAACTGTATTTCTGGGACAGAAGCTGATGGTCACAGAACATAGCCTGAATGTTGTCTGCCCAGGTAGTTAGACGCTGGCAATCACAAACAGCTATCTAGAAACAAAAGCATAGCCACACTTCTCTCATTCCTTTCCATATCCCACACAACATACATTCTGTGTTTTCTCCCTGGCAGAACAAACAACAGCTTTGGAGTGGTTCTTCTAGTTTTCAGTTGGTCAGTTGCCATATTGAGCTTTGATGTGAGTCTATCTGTAAGTTCGTGGTACTATTTTGCTTCTGGCCAGAAGCAGGAAAAAAAAATCTGTAGATAGTGTTCCGGTGTTCCCAGAGAATGACTGTGGGGCTGACTGTAGGATTAAAGGTTTGGTTGCATTAAGCTGACACAGGATTACATTTTCAGCTCCCAGCCCTTGTTATGCCATGCTCATTGTTCATAGGGAGCCCCAGAGAAAAAGAACCTATAAATCTAGCAAGAAGAGAGTACATTTTATCTTTTTGAAGATACTCTATTAATGGCTTTATAAGAATTCTAAAGAAAACTTTAAAATGGGTAAGTCACTCCAAATGCAGATATGTTCTAATTAAAGTAAGTAATAAAAATATTAACACAATTATATTTAAAAGAGGGGGAAAGGAAATTATTTAATCCCTTCTGTTACCCTGTGATCTCTCAGTGCCCAGCTGCATGAAATGAGGGGTAGGTAAACATTAGCAGAGAGGAAAGATAAGGTCATCCGAAGCGGGCTTAGAGAAAGGGCGGGTCACGCAGGGCAGCCGCCCTGGATCCAGCAGATAGTCTTCTTCAACAATAGGAAAAAGAATGAAGTAGCCAGAAGAACTCTCTTGGGCCAAGTGTGCATTGTATAAGTTATTTACCCAGCAGTGACAAACCAGATAACTGCTGGAACACCCAAAGAGAATCCATGTTGTTAAATATAACTTCAATACAGATGTTTTTGTCATATCTTTTCATGACCTCTATCTCAAATCATCATTTGCATAAACACCATTCTACCCTTAATCTTTACTTTGAGATAAGATTACTCCAGACAAATGAAGAGACATTGAATCTTTGTGGGTGTGCCATTTCTTAAAAACAGGGCATAGTGCACAACTACTTACTCCATACTGACTATCCTGGTATCCAGGGTATCTGAAAAATTATAAGGCTCTTTTTGCCTTAATATTGTAAGGCCTCACTATGATTCAGACTTTCTGAAGACTAAATCTCTGATCAACTCCTGACAATCTTCTGACACTTTCTTGGCTCTTCTAGGAAAGATTTTTGGAACATCTCAGGATACTAGAGAAAATATATGAACAGAAAAGAAGTTTTATCGGATCCCAACATGAGTTAACAGAAGTCACTAATGAATCTAACAGTACCTGCTCTTGTTTTCACAAGCTCTATCCAGTGTGAAATCACTTATAATGAAATACTGACTTAATCCTTTACAAACACATAAAGCCTTTCTTGTCATATAAAATGCTTCTGCTTTGCATATTTGTGTTTGTGAGTAGAAGAGTTGTGTAGCAAAAGTATGTGATGTCAAAAACTTTGTAAGGAAAGTGGCAAAGGAAAGGCTGAATGAAAAGAGAGCAAAAATGGAAAAATTATTTAAGGGATAGAGATAAGTTCAGCAGAGATTTTTATAGAGCTAAGTGCTAATATCAGGAAAGATGTTTCTAGCTAGGGTGAGTGGGTAGGTAATGCAGGTGTGAACTGCATGTAACCTACGCTGAAAGTCTGAACTTTTCAGAGTGGTGAGGAAAAAAGAATGGAAGAGAAAAAATGCAACCCAGACCTAGACCCAGGCCTGAATCTTTGAAAATGAGAGTCAAGAATCTGAAACTCCCTAGTAAACATTCCTATACATTAAATATGCATTTATTCAAAGTATACATGCTATAAACATATATAACAATTTCAATTTATGTTTATGAACTTCTAGTTACCACTAAAGATGCACTTGTAAACTATTGAACTAACCGTTTACTAAAAATGTAGGAGAACTTGTTTAATTTGCTTAACTAGCCCTATCTCTTAGATTCTGTGGTAGCCTGTCATTGCACTGACTGTTTGCTTGTCCAGTGCTACTAAAGAGAAAGTGCAATACAAAAGCATAGTTCTGTTTGCAAAGAACAGAATCCTCTCGTGCTAATTTAGATAAGGCAGGCTGTGGGTGAACACATAACCATATCACAACAAATGAGAGATCATAAGATTAGAGGGTGCATTTAAAGATTTCTATTGTTTATTCAAAACTGTTGTAGTTTGCAAGGTGCAAGTGCTTGGTTCTTGCTTAATATGTTGTCAAAAACAGAATTAAGAAAATATGAACATTGCTAAAAAAATTTCAATCAGATCCCAAAACATTTAAAGAATAGGATAGAGTGGTAGGGTCAGGTATCTGAGAAGGTCTTTCCAGTTCTACTATGACTGACACATTGTTTGGGGGTTTGCAGATTTTTCCTTGACTGGAGCAGATTAAAAGTGTATGTATTTGTGAAAATGAGGCATGGGTTCAAAGAAAAGATAACTGTCATGGGTTTGTGTTTTTTTTTTGATAGAGCAAAAAACCAGAAAGAGGATGTACCATTTAAACAAGAAGATAAATAATTTTGTGTTTTATACTGTGCAGCCATTTGCCCATCTTTGCTACTGTCACATCCAAAGAAAAACAGGTTTGGTAAACTACTTTTTACTCAGACTATTTCCCATTTTGTGTCTTTGCAGAGTCTGCTGTTAAAACACAGTAGCAACAGTTTAAATCCAGCAGAGAGGGGAGGATCTTGCATATGTGGAAGCAACTGTATCTGAGCAGAAACCTGAGGACAGGATGGCACTGACCAACTGATGCTGCTTTTAACACCCGTTGGCTTAAATTACTCAATGGAGTGATTACTTGATCATTCTACTAGGTCACTAGATCACTATAGTTTAGGAGAATTACACTCAACTCTGGTGTAGATAGTTTTGTGTGCTAGAGATACAAGGTGTAGGATTTATCTCTATTAACCAATACTTTTATGTTTGCCACATTTGCCAAGCCCACCTTTATAGCCTAAGCAGAAAAACAGACATTATCAGACAAATATGTACTCAACCTGCTTTATGAACTACCTCCCAGTGGAAATAATTGCTTTCTGAAAGATACCAGTTTCTTTCCATTGACTGGAGTGAATGAAATTAGGTTTGATTTAGGAGAGTATTGTGAATGTATTTATGGCTTGCAGCGGTGAGACACAGTAGGAGATGTGTGACGGAGGGACCAGTAGGGAATATATTCCCTGGAACTCTGTGAGAGTCCCTCTGCTACATGAGTAGAAAAGTACACAAGTAAGACAGGGATGTTCTTAGGATGCTGCAGGTCTGGGGTAAACCATTTGGGAAGTAAAATTTCCACGTTTTACAGTTACTTACACTGTAACAAAACCTCTAAGGAAAGCCTTACTCATAAAATTGGCCCATTTTATATAGTTCATGTAGTCAAAAACTGAAAAAAACCCCAAGAAAATAGCATGATATTTTCCTCACAGTCTACCCCTGCAAATTTCCAGAACATATATTAGAAATGTTGAAGATATACTGACTACTTGGGTTTACAAAGTAGAAATTCTGATTTGTTGGAAGTGTCAAAGTTTCATACTTTAATTTGGACTATTCCAAACCACTTAATAATGCTAGAAAACCAAAACGTGAAAAAGTAATGGAAAAAATAAGAGTTGAACAGCTCATATCACTGCTCTTTGAAGCTGGCTTTTATATTAGCCTCTGCATACAAGCATGAAAATGGACAGGAATAATAATTATATCAGGCAGTGTTTGGGACTCCTTGGGTATCTGGCTCTAGTGGAAGGCAATCTGCAATTCCCAGTCTCTGCAGTCTCAGGGCAGCCTTTCTGGAGTTCAGGCCTTAGATTTGATGAAAGTTAATCAAATCTGAGATGTTTCAGACAAAGCATTTGGTGCTTATATATCAGTGTTTTTCAATGAAGCTACATTTCATAATAAATATATCAGATCAACTTTATTGCCAAGAGCAGTTCTTTCTCCTTGTTCTTTTGCTTTTACTTTCCTTGTATTCACTCCTTTATTTTGTTGCTCCTTGTCTAGCCTTCCCTTCTTCATGTGCTTTTTTAATCTGTTTAAAGTATTCTTTGTATCTCCCCAATCTCAAAACAGATCTTCTTCTGTGTCACTTTGCCCTCAAACGCCCTATCTCCTCAGTGAGACTAAGCAGTCTCCTGGTTGTCAAGCAATCTCTTGTTTTTGTTATACAAAGGGGAAAACATTGGTAAATGCCATGAAGTAATTCCATATTATTCTTGATTCTGCAGCTAAATAGTAACAATTTCCACCTAAAAATGTCTCCATTATTTATTTTGTAATCCAAGTTCTGACTGATAAAAGTTTTCAAAAGAATTTGTCTCAAAGGAAAATAACTGTAAGTTAGAGTCCAAATACACAACAAGTATTTCAGCAGAATTCCATTAGTTTCGAGAGCACTTCCCTAATAGTAAGAAGCTTAATACTATAAGGTTAACAAGGAAGGAATGGGAGCAGTAATAAATTCAGGTGTTTAGAAACAAAGAAAGATCTACCAGAAAGGTGATTTTTCCCCCCTCAACATAGAGAGAGATTTCGCGTGTTGTGTAACTGATAATGACCTCAAAGTTTCATAACTTCAGAAAGAATTTTGTCACTAAAGTACATCAGAGATCTGGAACATTTACTAAATAACATTTTATATTTCATTGCTCTCCAGGAACAGAGAAAAATCAAATGTAAATTTGTAACAGGAACTTAGTACCCTTTGTGAAGAAGATTTCCCAGAAACCTTTTTAGAATTTTGGCATGCTTTTTGACTTTAAAAAAGCTCAATTTAGTCTAGCTGTAAAGTGTTGACTTAGTTTTGGCTTCTGCCCATTTAATTTAGGACATTACTATTGTTATAGCTGTGGTTAACTGAGGTGAGCCCCACTGGTGGTGTGTGATATACAAATTACCCCCAGGTACTGCATTTTTTATAGACACTAGATGGATCTGGGGTGTGCAATCAGCTCTAGTTGAAGTATGTTGAAGATGAGAGATATAAAAAGAGGGATTTTTCTAATGGACAATATACTATGCCACTGTTCACACTGACAGAAAGCAGCATATGACTGGTGTCCTTTCAGAGCTGAATGAGAAAACTAGGCAGACTCATTTGCAGTAGAATGTGATGTCTTCCTTACATTGAGTCCTTCATGACAAAACATATATCTTTTTTATAGCTCAGAATACCTAATTGCAGAGTGTAGGTTGTTCAATTGAATGTTGATCATAATTTCATTTCATGTTTAATTGAATAAATGTCCACAGAGAAGACTGTGGTGAAAATGGTTGGGAAACTCTAAAAGTTGTCATCCAGGTTATAAAAATATTTGGAGAGAAGTTTCCATGCTCATTTTAAATAAAAGTATCAAGAATTTCCAGCACTTTTATAAAGATATCAGCAAATTCTTAGTTGAGATATTAACACATAAAACCTTTGGAGTAATAGCACAAATTAGTTGTATGCTGCAGCTTTTAGAAAGGCACTCAGTGTTGGAAAAGGTAATCAAAGTCACACCAATTTGCATTGTATGCCTGTATTTTGATTGGTTTCTCATAATTTATTGTCTGTGTTATTGATTGTTGATCTAAATGTGATTTTTTTATAAGTGGTTTTGACATCTCTCAAAACATTGCCTAACATAAAATGATGGCACAGCTTGGCTGGGCAGTCTCCCAACAATACGTCATTCCCAGAAAATGACAAAGAAAGTGTTAATAGTACTGAACGAGAGGATTTTAAAAATACACTTATGGAAAGTAAAATCACTGGAAAGTAGTAAATAGTTGTAAAAAAAAAAAAAAGAGAGAGATTACAAATCTTGTATAATAAGACAAAAATAGTTTTCTGAATCTCACAAAATAACAAATGAAAAAATAACACCCAAGCAGACAGGGCAGGGGGTTTTGGAAAGAGGTCTATACAAAGATTGTTAGAGAAGTAACCTGTAGGATGTACAAAGGGAATGATGAAGATGACACATACTGTGTTAGTACTTGCAAACACTCCTCTATTGCCCCTGTTTGCTTCTACATCTGCATCAAATATAGTAACTTGACAGATACTGTAGATTGGAACTTTCTAAAAATACATCTGAAGCCCTAAAGGGGATGTCTGACAGCTTTTGGCATGTATGAAAACAACTGAGATTTCAAATACTGTTGTATTTCTGTTGCGTAAATGTCTTTACCATTGGCTGGTAGTTCAGAGAGCTTTTCAAATCTGCCATTAACTGCCTTGATGAACTTACTGAAGAAGTATAAAATGAGATCTGGCCTTTACTAAGTTTCTGCCTTGTGATCCGTTCACCAGCTACTGTTATGTCACGATTCGCAATAAATACAGTACTTAAAAGGTCTTAAATAAAAAAACCATTATTTCCTTCAAGATATCTGGACTTCATTAAGCTAAAATATAACTTTTGTAAGAGCAAATGTGTGAGAAAGCCAAACTGTTTCACTCTTAGGATCAGTCGTACGCATAACATACAATGAATGACTTAAGGGAAGATCTAAAGTGAGACTTCAGTGGGTTGTTAATAGTTCAGTTCAAAAACTGTAATTCAGTTTCGCACATGTGCAACATACATACACAGCTAGAAATGCCTAAAATGAAAACCTCCTTTCTTGATCTGAAAATTCTCCGTGTCTGTGAAAACTGAGCAATTATTTTCCAGTTTCAAGAAAAACACTCTTCTGACATATTTACTTCTTTAATTTGTTTGGCTTTTTTTACAAAATCTCATTGCAACTATAGAAGACTTCTCCAGATCAGTGAACATTAAAAGCCTATTTTGCATATAGTTATAATATAGGAGTGATAACAAGAAAGAAAATTACAACATTCCTGACAAACTTAATGTGGAGAATTTCTGTTCTATTCTTGAATCCAACAGTCTTACAAAAAATAGGTTATGATAGGACTTGTTCTGCATATTAATCAGGATGTAAATATATTGGAGTATTTATTGAACAGGAGTTGAGAACTGTGATGGCTTTTGTTCCATTAGATTTTTATTGATAACAAAATGGTGTCCAGACTGAATGTATTTCAACAAATTAAGCTGACTATGTTGAAAATCCTGTAGTAACTTTGCAAAAAAATACAAGTTTACCTCTTTGTAAGGTGCTTTATTGATAATACAAATATAAATATAAGTATTATGAGGAACTAGTTAATTATATTTTCTTATAAATTACTACATATAAAAACATACACCGTTACATTGTTGTAGATAAACAAGTAAGTACTTTTTTATGTTTCAAGTTTTTACTTTTAACTTATGTGTATGTCCATAAAATAAAATTGTTCATGCTAATGGTCATTTATAGAAAAATGATACTTCAGTAAGCAAAAGAAGTGTTCATCCATAGCAGTGTTATTTTTGCCTGGAAAAGATATTGCTCCCTCCATAAAATAAAAAACCATATTTAATCCTATCAAATGAAAACACAATGCAGTCTAGATTATGGGTCTGTTTAAAGATTGGGATATCAATTTCTATTCCATCATATTTATTGTAATACCAGCAAGAAATGTTTATGAAGGCATTGCATACAGTGATTGAAATCGCAGTGTTGATATGACTGCCATTAATTACAACTGAAATGTTATACTGTTGCACACTCTATCTTTATATTCTTCTGTTTCCCCCTTTTTCTTTATTATTCCCATATTCACTGTTTTCTTTGATCTCTCAAAATAAGAATGACATTCAAAAGCATGACTACACTAAAGCAGATTGAAAACCTATCTAGTTTGTACCTTGAATCCAACAATATCCCGTAGCAAATATTGTATTTATTCCTTCTTCCAAGAATTCATGATACCTTTGGAGCCAGAGGTAGTTTGTGTTTAGCAGTCCTAGTAGATTTTCTCTCTGATTAACCTATCTAGTCACCTTCTGGATCCACGTAAACTTTTCCCATCCATAATTTCCCCAAACAAGGAGTTCCACAACTGAATTCTTTGTCAGGGAGAAAAAAACCATCCTTTATTTTGGCCCTGCCAACATTATTTCACTTGGTGTTTCTGTTTGACACACAAGAGTGTCATTTGCTTTGCAACATCCAGCTTGTTTCTCATCCTACTATAATAAAACAAAGTAAGACTTCAGAGAAGGAAATGTGAACACAAGACAAAACAAACCTTCCACTGCCTTGTGATGGTGAAAACCAGCTGTCTTTGCTCACTCACATTATTGACAAAGCATGATTTAGCCAGAAGCTGTTTAACACCCATTATAGCTAAGTGTTTACTAAATTACCTTGTTCTACACCCCCCCCAAGAATTTTCCTATTTTTGCAAATNGTACATAAATTAAAATGTAACTTAGAAGAAGTTGAACATAGAAAAATCCCTGTCATAACTTCATTGTCACTAGACTCCAGAGAATTNTTTGCAAATTTCTTTTGATAAAATAATACCATTTCTATCCAGCTATGTTTGGAAAGAAAAATCACAGAATATTTATGAACCTGTACAAGAATCCCCAAAGCTTTCCTAATTTAGAAACAAGTAATTAGCATTTGAAAAATTGCAGATGAACTAATTTATTTGTCATTCATTATTGCTGGCTGATCTGCATTATGCCTTATTCCAAACTTTTCAGTCAATCAGAAAACAGAAACAACACAACTCAGGTTCTCAGCTAAGTAAAAGGAATAATACATCACTAAAAGCAAATAATAAAACCCTTAGTAAAAAAAAACTGTCAAAGTGAAACTATGCAATGGGCATGACAGACTGCTCAAAGATTTGACTTATTAATCGTGAACAAAATTCGTGAACAAAAAAAAAATCAAATAATAAATTACTATCCAGTTGATTGGGTTTTGGTTGGTTTATTTCTGTGTTTCTTTCATGTTTTTGTTTTGAAGTTTGTTTTTGTTTCAAAATTATTTGTTGAGTTTCAGTTTTTTGCTTGTTACTTTCATCTGATTCACATTTAACTCAAATGTGCTTGACCCTTATAATCTCTTTCAACACATCAAATTACTATTTTTTCTTCAGGGGCCTGTATGTATTATGGTACTTCTGAATGACCAATTTTTTTTTTCCTTTTTTGGGAAATAGATAAAGAAGTGGTTTGGGTTTTTTCCTAAACATAAAGACTTGGGGTTTTGTAAATATATATATATATATATATATATAAATTATAATGTATATAAATTAAAATGTAACTTAGAAGAAGTTGAACATAGAAAAATCCCTGTCATAACTTCATTGTCACTAGACTCCAGAGAATTGTCTTAAAGTCAATAACAGAGTCTTCTAATTAAAAGCATGAAGCACCATCATGACAGTGTGTGGGGGAACCTTTGAAAAGAACCCTCAAGTTCTCTGGTATGATCTTGATATGGCTAATTGCACTGTGACTTGCCTTTATGTGCTTATGCAAATAGCACTGGCTGCTGCAGCAGAGCTTCTACGCTGCCTTCGATCAGGAGGAGACTTGTTTCCCCAAGGACTTTATCTTTGTGAAAGACCAGCTGATCAGAGTTTTGCATTGTTGACCCTTATCGCCAATGGCAAAGAGGGGAAAAAATAAATGACAAAAAAGAAAAGCTACCTGATTTCCTCTTTTTTGTTTTATTAGAGCCTTGTTTTTCATGCCCCCCTTTCCCCAAAGTAAAGCTTTAGTGGCCTACAGCAGACTCTATTTATCTTCTATTAGTACAAACAAAGATAAGGTTCTAGTTCTCAATCTTTCTGCAGCATGTAGTGCTTTATTCACTGGAACTCTGCAGATGCGTTCAAACATTGCCATTTACACTCTTACCTCTTCTGAAACCCCAGCACTTAATCCAGTCATTTGCTGTTTTCTGCTATTTGCAATGCAAAGGAAAAACTGATAACGAGAAAACATTTAAATTCAGAAACTTCCTGCAGTTCAGAAGCACATGAACTAATGCTAATATGGCATAAAATGTACACTTGTGAAATGCTAAGATTACTGTTAATAAGCTTGTTAAGAAAATGTAATTACATATGATAATGTCATGGTTATTGTGAAATTAAAAATGAAAGTTCAACTTGATCCTTTGTAAAAAATATAACTATTTCTTATGGTCTTTGTATAAGACAGATAAAAAAAAAATCTGCTAAGAAAGGGATCAAGTATACATTTATTTTCTTCAAAATCTCATTCATTATATTTCTGCTATAGTGTCTTTCATGTACTTCAGGCCCAAACTGGCAAAACCACATCATACAGCTGTCAATGTGGAATTCCTTCTTACAAGGCTTTTAGTCACATTACAGCAAGACCTGTGTTATTTAATTCATAGTATGAAAGAGAAATAACTCAAATGAACAAGGCTATGATTTTTAAAAGTCATTTGATATAAAGCTATTTTATTAAATCTAGTGATGAAAACAAGAATTAAAGTACAATGGCTGCACATTAAAGCTCTGCTACTCGTGCATTGGAAGAATGACAATATCAGTATTTTGTAGAAACAGCAAATAAGAAAGAGAGATGTGGAAAAAATATTGATAATTTTTTTATTTTTTTTTTTGTTCAGATGTCTTCTGCATTCTGTGTTGTGCTCAGGGATTTACATGATCACATTCTTTAGAATTGTTCATTGTAGCACAGAAGAATCTGGCTTTTCACATGTCATTATTTTCACACTTTTCCCTGGTCTCTGCAAACCTTCTTTAGAACTAATGTCCACAAAGTCATTTTACTAAGAAAAAATGGAAGGGTAACAAAATTAATTCCTGGTGAAAAGAGCCAAGTATTTTCATGAGGTAAATTGGCATCCCTTCATCAAAATGGTATTATGCCAGCTGTACCATTTCAGTAATTGACCTAGGAATAATTGTTCCACAATATGAACCTGCATATATTTGCTACAGAAATATTTGCATTTGCTACTCTAATTATTCAGTGACAGATTTTAAATGGTTTGTCAAAAAGTGGAAAGTGTGTTCTCAAGGTTTGTTCTCAATTTAAATGAAGATCTGTGGGAAGATCCGTGAAGATGATAATGGTGTCTATGATCTGAATGGTATCCATGATTCTACTGGAGTTTTTCTTTTTCAATTATATTTCCTCTTCAGCTTCGCTGTATTTTAGTTTATAACAAGTATCTACAACTTTTGAGACTGAGATGTGTAAAGATGGTGGGGGGTAAAATGAAAGGAAATCAAGAAGTTATATTCACATTCTAACAGAAGTTATAATGTCATGGAAATTATAGGGTAAAATGCACCTGTTACTCCCTGGATGGAATGCGTTTGATGTGCTCGAAACCTATTCCATGCTGATTCCCCGTATACACAATCTACAACCATATGCACCTGCTAAGCGGATGGAACAAAGAGTGGGGCAGAGTGGAGACACCACAACCAGGTTCTGTAGAGATCCTTGAAGGGATGGGAACTTGATGGTACTTTGCAGCTGATAAACCCCTCAGAACTTGCCAACCAAGGGAGATAGGAGAAGATGTCCTGCTGCTGAGCCAAGCACTGTGGTGAAATCTCTCTCCTCAGGTGAACTTGGTTCATTATAACCTAATTGTAATACTAACACACACCTCCATCCCGAAGTTACCCTCCTCTAAGGTACAATCACCCCTCAGTTAGCATGTGCTTTATATTTTATTGACTATAACCTTAAGAGCAAAGCGAGAGAATTTTACACCAATCAGTAACAAAGGTATGACTAGAGTCATTCAAGCTCCACCTAAACATTAAGAAATAGAATAAAAGTAAGTCGCGAATGGGAAATAGTTGGGGAAGATTTCATTGCAACTACTGGGATCAGTCAACAGACTGAACCTGAATTATTTCCCATAGGGATGCCTATTGGGTGAGAACCATACTCTATGCATGTTGAATCATTTTAGTGGGTATTGGGGCTTGTCTGTGTATTGCTTTGAATATGCTTTTACCAGAAGATATTATCAACAGCATGTATCACCTTTCACAATTTTCTGTTAATAGAGTGCTATTCCATAAACTGTTAGTGTGGGTTCTTCATGGGTGCTGGCAGTCACTGGAAGGAGGTAACACACTCAAAGTGAAAGACCCACCAACGGGTCATAAAGTGGGAAGATCTGTTGGAGGGGGGGGTCTCCGTTATGCTGTTGGTGCATTTCCTTGAATAAGTCAGTTGAACAGTCCTCTGACCCAGCAGGACTGTTCAGTGAAGGGTCCACATAACGTGATGCTGACAGACTGTTGGGCACAAGGTCCTTGGTTTTCCTCGGGCACTGACAGACAAATCAAACACTATGCATTGAGGAAATCTCCCCACAATAAAGGTTTAGAAAATATCTCCTTTTCATGTGACAGAAGTATGTCACCTTACTTTGATACTGCTAAATATAGAAAGGTAGCTCCCTGGCCTCCTAGTGTTGAAACACCATATTTAGTTAGAAGTCCATCTGGACCTAAATTTTTGGTGATGTTAGAACATACTTATTAGGTCCCAAATAGTGATATGCAACTTCAAGGAAATAAAGAACCAATAGAGTATTTTCTTGAGCTTTTCTTTTTTTTTTTCCTTTCTTTTTTGGGGACTTAAGAAAGGGCAAAGGCAGTAACATATTATATAACTTATGGGAGAGAGAAATAATAAAAGACTTCTTCATGATAGTGAATCACTGAAGTTCTAATTTAATCATTCTTTTCATAGTACAAGGCAATAATCTTGTCATTGGATGAAAACCAAAGCAAAAGTGTTTAGAGAAATAAGCTCCTAAGCCAAAGGTCTTGAATTCATTAGCCTCAGTCTTAGCTAGCAGTGATCCTGAATTAGAAAGAATAACCCCCTTGTCATTATTTTTATAATGACATTTTCAATTAAACAGTCACATTTCATTAAATATGAAAAAAATGTTGAAAAATTATGCCTTTTATTAATAACTTCAAAGAGAATTGTTTAAAACGTATATTTAGGTAATCCTAACTTTCTTTGTTCTTATTCATACTGTTTGTCTTTCTCCAGTCTGACCTCGGACTATTCTGAATTTTCTCTTAGGAGGATATTTAGTTCTTTTCTTCTGAATAAATGTCTTCTTTATAATGTTGAGTTGAGAATCAAAGAAAGAAGTAGAATTTGATCCACTCGAGCAAACAATACAAATATAAATAAACAGCAAAGAGTAAAAGATTTATTGTAGAAAATGCAGGAAAAATCCTCCTGATTTTTCTCTGACTGACTGATTATAGCTGTCAGCTACTCAAAATAGTTTGAATGTATATGTAGTAAAAAGTAAACATATAAGATCTATTTTTCAGTCATGGGTATGTAACACACACACTCAGGTGTATTTAGCAATTAACCTCATTCTCAAAGTTGTGGATAACTAGGTACTTGCATGGCTAACTCTAGCTGAAAAGACCTGGACTTTGTCACTTAAATTTGAAAGTTGGAAAGAGAAATCCATAGCCAACCCATAACAAATTACAGAAAAGAATGAGACATATCAAGTTATAAATCCATAATGATGTAGTGTCCCAGTACACTAATTGGATCAGATCTTCCATTGTTCTATAACTCGGATAATTATTTGACATATTGCCCTCGTAGGTAGAAATGTGTGATACAGACTTTAAACTATTAATTATTAAACAGGAAAATCAAAATTGCTCTCTATAAAAGAAGGACTAATTAGTAGAAATTAAATTCTGAAAGCCTGTGACTATCTTCTGGACACAGTTTCCTTGATTTGAAAGTTCCTTCTAGTGTTTACAGTAATTTGAGCTGCGGCAACCACTGTTACATGTATCGGTTCTCCTATCATAGATATGTAAGGATAATGCTCTCTGTCCTTTATGCAGTCAGAGTTAGAAAAACTTGTTTTCCATGTATGTTTTTAAGGACATGTGAGATGATGATATTGGAGGGGAGGTGGGCAGGAAGAAGGTTGTAGTGTTACAATATGAATTGAAATTAGTGCTCTATATCTAGTGTTGGTATAGGAGACATTACAACCTGCCCCTGAAGGCAGGGGTAAATGAAGTTCTATGATTCTATGATCTTAGATACTGGGAAACAATAAGGACAATATCGTTTTCTTTAAGTCTAATCCCCTTTGATATCAACATTTCTACCAGCAAGGTTTTCCATAATGTTAAGGTACTAATAATCTGGAACTCCACAGTAATTGAATGATAGGGGTTTCTTTGCATATGTAATCAACAAAGTGTAATTTAGAAGGTACCTGTTAAATATATTTATTCTGTTAACATGTTGAAAGAACAAGGTAAGCAAAAATTATTGTTAACATTCCTGTTTATGATACTCATATACTCACCTGAGATAACGCTTCTCATTCATATTTACTATTGGTGAAATATCAAGAGACTTCCCTGTGCAGCAAGCTGGCTTTCTGGATCTGCTATGTAAGCATCTGTCTTTCCCTATAGGAACAGCTGGATGGATTTCACCACATGTTAGGATTCTTGGAAGTTATGGATTGCAACAACATACCTAGCACTCCTTTGCAGATGTAGCCCTAAGTCACTTGCTCGAAGTCATGCAAAATTTGTAGCAGAGGAAGAAATCTGAACAATATTGCAATACATAAATACTCTATCCATGAACAGTCTGTCCTCTTGTCTTCCTATCAGCCTTCTTTCCCAAACAAGCAGTTAGATGAAACAAAATCCCAAGGCTATTTCTCACAACTTTAGTATAATTAGGGTCATGATGGTAGATGACATTTACATGTTCAGGTATAGAACCTCAGTTTGTGCCATAGATTAAATACGTAAAAAATAAGCACATATTCTAAACATCTCAATGCCCACTGAAAGACAGCAAGACTCTGACAAACCAGTAACTTTGCTTTCATTCTCAATATGGCTATGTACCTCAACCTTCCACCTGTAAACTGAAGATGAATAAACTAAACTTTAGACATACTATTTTTTTAAAATTTTAATAAAGTATTGGTTAGCTTTTAAAGTAACATATAGTAATACTGTAAAATATAAATCTTGTTTTTCTCTTCCCTTCATGTCACACTAATCAGAGCTTTTCAGTGGCTTACACACTCACAAATTAAAGCATCATTTGTACTTCTATAGTTGAAATTTTAAAAGTCGGTTAAACTATGGAAGTTAGAAAGTACAGTTTTGGGGGTGAAATAGCATCTTTTGGACCAATGAGCATACTAGTGATGCTGCACTGATAATTTATAGCTGTCAAGGAAAAAAACCTCTTGAGTGGTGTGAAATTTTAGCTGTTTAGTTAGGCCATGATTTTAGGTTCAGGGACTATTGGCAGAAAGCCCAGACACTTTGGACTGCTACTGGAAGGCCCTGTCAAATTCTCTCTTATTTATTTTCTTTGTCCTATAGACAGTTTTGTTACAGAAAAGGAATTACATCATTTCTGAGAACTTTGCTATTTGCTTTGATTTTATTTTCCATAATATTGAAAGAAGTAGAGAGTGAGGGGTTTTATTTGGGCTTTGCCTTGTACTGAGGATGTGTGGATTGTTGAATTATCAAATAATAAAATTCCAGGCAACTGAAATATCACTAAGGCAAATATTTGGGCTGTTGATTTGCCTTCATTTTTATTGGTTTTCTCTATGTTTTTTTATTCCTGTCAGAAAATAGTTTCTTTACCAACTGCAATTCACAGAATAATTGCATTGTGGAGGCACTACAACATAGATGTTGGACAAGTTCAGTAGTGCGTACAACACTCCATTTAGCTTTTAGCAAAAGTGTCAGCTATATTAAAACTAATGAAAGCCATGCCTACTGATCTACTTCTTGAGGGTTTGACCTTGCAAACTGTAGATATTTATGTGAAGAACTACAAGTATTTCCATTGATTGTTCTCAGTACCAGGTGAGAATCACAGGAGTGATTCACAGGAGTGAATCCTGCCTAATTCTGCCACTTCCCAGAGAGTGAGTCTTGTTTACACAGATCAACAATACAACCTTAATCTTTTGTGGTCTCTTTTCTTCCACAATAAACTTAAAGAGAGTGAAAGTAATTGTATAATAAAGAGAAATCATAGTAATTCTATAATTTACTTACTGAACTATTCAGAAGTAGTCTCTAAAATTTATCTCAGTCTAGACAAACAGATGAGATATGTATACAGCAACTTTACCGTTATTAGCATGGAAACATAAATATCATTACATGACACATGTATCTGGCACTAGTTTTAGAAAAGTGCCATGTTTAACATGCCTTTTACCATCCTTGCATATTTAGACAGTCCTAAATTGTTCTTTTTTCTCACTTTGCTCTGGGTTTTTGTATATTTCTCAGTTCTAGATTTAAGAAAAAAACAATTAATGCTTGTGATGAATGAGCTTCTGTATATGTGTTTGATGGCAGGAATTTGACTTGCACTTAGTTCTCTTGGAAATGTGCTGTGTTAGGAACTTGCTTATAGTTCCTTGGATCGTGCTTTTCATGTGTAATGCTTATGAAATCTTTACAGAATGCATAGCTAAGCACTTTCCACAATCCTACTTTCATCTTATTTCCATGAATGAATGCATGTGTTTTCAGTAAGATGTCTATTCATTCACCATGGGGATTTCAGACTTTCTGCCCTTTCATATGAACTGAGATTTCTCTCCACACCATATTGACTGTGTTCCCAAGGGTACTTTCGCCTTCAGGATATAAGCAAATTCTAATAGATCTTTCAGTTGTAGGTGCAGGGTCTTTTACCCCAAATTTCTCAAAACTGGGTTAGAAAAAAATCTCTCCAAATCTTTTATACCCTCTAGAGTTTAAATACCATCATGTTTACTCTTAAACAAGATTTAATAATTAGCTCCATACAGCAACAGAATACATATAACTCTATAAAGCATGGTCATTAATTTACACATTGCTATGAAATATAAAAATTAATATACAAATTAAAAATCATAATTACTTTTAAACAATATCTAAACTGTTAGAAAAGGCTGTGTTTTTCACCATATTGGATTAAGCACATTATCGCCAGCTGGTCAAAGGAGGTGACTGTCCCAGTCTACTCTGTGCCAGTGTGGCCTCATCTTAAGTCAGTGCAGTTTTGGATGCCACAACATAAGAAAGATATAGAGCTATTAGACAGTGTCCAAAGGAGGACTATGAATATGGTGAAGAGCCTGGAGGGGAAGCCATATGAGGAACAGATGAGGTCACCAGGTCTGCTCAACCTGGAGAAGAGAAGATTGAGGGGAGACCTCACAGAAGTTTACAACTTTCTCATGAGGGAAGAAGAGGGCAAGACATCTCTGCAGTAACCAGTCACAGACAGTACACAAGGGAATGGTCTGGAGTTGTGTTGCGAGGTTTAGGCAGGATATTAGGAAAAAAAAAGGTTCTTCACCCAGAGAGTGGTTGGGCACTGGAACAGGCTTCCCAGGGAAGTGGTCACAGCACCAAGCCTGACAGAGTTCAAGAAGCATTTGAACAATGCTCTCAGGCATATGGTGTGATTCTTGGGGTGGTCTATGCAGGGCCAGGAGTTGGACTCAATGATCCTTGTGGGTCTGTGATCTTCTCATAGACTGATAGTAACCTGAGCAGTCTGTGAGTTGTCAGATTCTCCTTTTCCCCCTTTTGAAGGGGATATGTTTTCCTTTTTACATTCATCAGGAATGTTCCTCAAGTTCTTTGATCATTCAAAACTGATAGAAATATTTCTTACAATTCTATCAACCAACTTTTGCAGCACTCCTGGATAATCCCCACATGGTAATTCTGTTCCTGTGGGCTTTTCTAGGTCCAAATTGTTGAAGTGTTCCATTCTCCTACTGCACTCCAATCCTCACAGACTGTCCTGACAGGCACCTAGGAGGACAATGATGTTGCTATGTGATTCAGCAGTGGTCCCACATTTACCTCAGCTTTCCTTCTGCTGCTCAGGCACTTAACAGCAACACTTCTTGTTGCTCCTCATGATCACCATCTTCAGCTCCCGCTAAGTCCTCTCAATTTCCGCATCCGATGTACTTCTATTCTATTTTTAAGCTTAGTGAGGAGACCTTTCTTCATGCATGCTGGCCTTCTGCCACACCTCCTGCATATAAAATTAGACCATTTGAGTTTGAAGGAAGTTATCCTTGAAGATCATCCAGTTCTCTTGAACCTCTTTTCCCTCAAGACAGTGTCCCACAGTACCCTGCCCCGTTGATCCCTGAACAAGCTGAAATGTGATTCCTTGAAGCTTAGGGCTGTGAAGTTCCCTTACTTCTCTCAGGATCTAAACACCACAAACTCAAGTTTGCTTCATCTAAGGGTGTATTTAACCTCCACATCCCTGATCAATTACTCCTTGTCTGTGAGTAACAAGTCCAGATGAGTATCTCTCCTAGCCAGATCATCAATCACCTCTATCAAGAAATTGTTATCAATACACTCTAGAAATCTCCTAGCTTGCTCGTGCCAGTACTATTATCAGAAGATGTCAGGATAGTAAAAGTTTCCAAAGTACCAGGGTCTGTGAACATGGGGTTTTCTCCAGTTGCCTAAAATGGCCATTTGTATTTTTTCTTCTCAACTCTCCATCATGTAGTCAGATTTAGCATGCTCTGTTCTGTTATTCACACCCATATATTTTTACTCACTCATAACCCATTTCAAGACAAAAATCCATGCATCCAGGTTCCTCCTTTGTATGGAGTGCAAATGCTCCTCTCATCTCAATTTCTAGAAGTAGACAGGGAAGTTCCTTGTCACATTCAGGAGACTGGGGAGACTACCAACAGTTTTGAGATATTTTTAAGTAAGTATCTTCAGTTTGCTGATCTCAAGAAACTTTATGTTTTGTCTGCTTCTCTTTTGCAAAAGTTCTACCACTTTATTTCTGTTCCTGTTGAGAAAACATTAACCATGATTGCAATACCAACCCAAATCACATTCAGCGCTGGATCACCTTAAATTTTTTAAAATTGTTACAGAGTGCCTCTTCAAAATTGTTTTTGGAGAGCCATTCTGCCTTTTTTTCCAACAGATTCTTATCTTATTATGTATTTCAGTACTCTAATGCTGTCTGACTAATAGTACATTAGTCTACTGAACTGAGATTAATTTATGGCATGCTGTGAAGACATTAGTGTAAGTAAGGGGTAAACATTTGTTGTTTTAGCACATGGACATTTATGGAATCACAGATTTTAGCAAAAAAATCACACTTTTCACTTCGTACTAAGACTCTAAGAAACATTATGCTGCCTCTTCTTGGAGAAAGGAAGGCCGAGGTGTGACCTTATTGCAGCTGACACCTTCCTCAGGGAGGGCAGTGGAGGGGGAGATGCTGATCTCCTCCCTCTGGGGACCAGTGATAAAACACAAGGAAATGGAATGAAGCTGTGTCAGGGGAAGTTCAGACTGGACGTTAGAAAAACATTTTTTACTGGGAGGTGGGTCAGTCATCGGAACAGGTTCCCCAGGGAAGTAGTCATGTCATCAAGCCTGTCAGGGTTTGAGGAGCATCTAGACAATGCTCTGAATCATGTGGTTTAGTTTGATGTTGTTCTGTGAGGACCAGAAATTTGGATTCAATGATCTTTATGGATCCTTTCCAGCTCGATATTTTATGATTCTGTGGTTCTTAGTGCAATTATGTAAAACCTTGCCACTACAGTTTGTTTTCATTTAGCCTTCTATAAGAAGATTATTGCTAGCATTTTCAAATTCTTATTCAAATGAAAATGTAAAAAAAGTACAATAGTGATAATGAGTTATATTGTCTAGAATATTCTAGAACTTTGGTGACTTATAAGTTTTGGGCAGATCTTTTGAAGTCATGTGGTATAACCTACTGCTTTGCAGATAAGACAGCAACAAGAGAACCAAGAGGCATGAGTGCATTAGGAAATCACATCCAAGATAGTCCTTCAAAACCCAGTACCTTCTCCTCTCTGTGCACATGAAGCTCTAGAAAGGGTGATTGTTCCCTCCCATATTGGTTTCTGGGTTACTGCCCAAGACTTCAATAGTACAAATGTCAGTTTTCACCTCTGTATCTAACTCCAACTTACACAACTTATTTATTTTCTGTTCAAACAATACTTAAGATACAAAAGTGTAGCTGCAAAGAATTCTGTACATTTGTTATTGAGAAACTTTTCCTAGTTTCTGAAGATCCCACATGAGCATTAAATAAAAATCACTAACAAATTGGTTTAGAAGCCACCAATTTACTGATTTTCTCTAGAAGAGAACTTATGTAGCCTAACACAGGACTCATCATCTTTTGCCACTGAATAGTTCATGGAAGAGAATACATTCTGCTAATGGCACTTAAATCTTATAGTTAAATGAAAAAAAAAATTAAATCAGAACAAACTTATATGTCAATGTTCCCCAAAATGTTGTGTGGCCACTCTTCCTATAGCTTTTGAAACACTGTATTATGGGGTTTTTTATAATTCCTGGCCACAGAATTACTAAAAGCTGTTTAAATATAAACACCCACTGTCAAGAGACTTTTCACTTTTTTTTTTTCTCATCATTCAGTCATGATCACAGAATCACAGAATATTCTGAATTAGAATGGACCCACAAGAATCATTGAGGCTGACCCGTAAGCAAATGGCCTGAACGGGGATCGAACCCATGACATTGGTGTTATAAGCACCATGCTGATATTGCCTCTTACTTTTTCCTGAGGTTTAGGGCACACATTGGAGCAACAGGATAATAATAAAATAAGTAAATTTTTCTTATTTTAATATTGACACTACTTTTAAAGTGGATGGTTTGCAAAAGCCTACGAGCAATATTTGTTGGAATGCTTCCGTCAAGAAGACTTATGAATATCTATACACACACAAACATATTCATAAGTGAATATTCTGAATTACTGCTTTGAATTTCCTTCAGGTTGGGGTAGTTTTTTTTGTTTGGATTTTTTCTTTTTTTTAATTGTCTTTTAATCCAACAAAAAATATAACAATAGTTATAGAGTATAACAATAGTTTGCGGGCATAGAGTTTCCCATTCTTCCATATTCCTTAGTACTGTGAAGGCAACTTGATAAGTTTTTTCCTTCATAAATAAATTATTAAATAAGAGTGAACATAAAAATTAAGTTAAAAAAAGGCTGTGTGACAACTCTGGAGCCAAAGTTTGCATATCTGTATTCAGGCAACATTGTTAAAGACTATATCTATGCCAATGTGCTGTAGTTTGCCAATCTGAGGAAAATTGTGATGCTGTTGAACAACATCAAGAGTCCATTGTCTTATTCATCTCTTGACCTCACTTTCCTTTAAAAACTGAACAATTCAAAGACCACAGGCCACTGCAAAATAGGTACAACCTTAGCAGAAAGTGATCTAATAATCCTGATTCAAATGTGCCCATATAATCCCAGTTCAGAGAATTCAGTACTTATCCCTGGGACTCCCATTGTAATGCTCACTCAGAGAATGAAGAACATCACAATTAGTTCAGACTCATATCAAAGCAGATGGATTAATTAATAAGGTCCTTTTTTGCTGTCCATAGTAGCAACTGTGGTTCTCTGGCCCCACCTCCTATGTATGCGAAACATGAATAGTTTAGATGGACACTTTTTAGCAAAAAACTGGAGCTCTCAGTAAGTATAGCTAGTGTGAATGGACAATTTCTGAACTTCATCTAATAAGGTATTAGGATGGGTACTTGTTAATTGAGAATATCATTGCAATTGTTACCTCAGAACATTGGTTGAAAGAGAATAACCTTTGTGTGTTTTAATATTAGGATATCAGTTTTATAGGAACACCAAAACAGTTAACATTTGTTAAATGTAACATTACATTTTAAAGAGAACATAAAATTATATATGGCAAATAAATAACTTCACCTGAGAGCATGCTAGATTTTGTTTTTCTATGAACTTAAGAGTTACAGATGGTGAAAGTGTCAAAGGAGGAGGTTTGGTTGATAAATCCATAGCTTAAGTCTTAAATGAATTATTTGCATCGGGTTTCATGATTTCTAAAATTAGTCTTACTTTTGTGGTCCTATGGACATCTTTTAAAGTGTCAAGAAAGGTATTGTAGAACAAATTTGTTAAATGATGTGTAAAATGTTACAATGAATAGGTGGTATTCAGTCAAAAATTCAAAGAAGCTTAGATATGATAGTATGGACATACTGACTTCATGTATGGAGCAACACTGATGTTGTCTCAGTGCCAGCAGGACAGAAGAAAACAAGCATTTTATAATTAAATTATTAGTTTTCAAAAAAATCTCTTTTTAGAAGAGCCTAGAAAACTGGAGGCTTTGATCTCCCTTCTGTGACAATTAACCAGACGAAAAAAAAAAAAGACTTAGGAGGCAAAGGTAACTTCTTAAGGGAAGAACGAGTGTGTTTTTTTCAGAAGGTATAGTAATAGCCATTACACAAGAAGTTTATTCATTCTTTCACTCAGTATAAAAGAGACATACAGCAGAGGTCATTTTGGGTACAAAGGGATATTCTGTTTATTTGGCTGCTGTTTCCAGCCTTCTCCCACATCCTGCCCCCTACCTGCTGTCCCGGTTAGCTCTATAGAGTTGTCTGGGGTACCCTAGAGCATCTGTAAGGGCCTTGGCTGCATTTACACGGGTGCATCCAGCCTTTACTGCTCAGGAGAACTTAAATAAGACAGACATTCAGTATAAAGCAGGAAAGTCAGGGTAGCACAATCCATTCTCTTCAAAACATTCTTTTGACTTATTGACACAATACACACCCATCCTCTAATTTTTAAAATGAGCGATTTCGTGCTCTTTAATAGACATTTTTGGGGATTGATTACTGTCATTGTACTTGCCTATGTCTCTAGAATTGTTATGGTGACAAAAGGTAAAACAATGATTTAGAAGAAAAGGAGCATTAGTCACAAATCTTGGGCATGTTATTTGGTCCACCTGATGGCTAAGAAAAAAATCTATGAACATTATTTTAGCAGATAAGGAGACTGATGATCACACAGTCAATTGCAAATCATCCCCTTTTGAAAGCTGTATTCATTCTAACTTTAAAAATTGGGGCATTAAAATTATTGTGCACACCATATTTTAGAAACAAAATGGAAACCATATATTCATATGACAAAAAGGAGGAGAATATTTATGGATTGTTAGCCCTTTAAATATTACACTATGTCACATCTCAGAAGTGTTAGACACATCACTGAATCATTTCACAACAGCACTCTTCCAATGAGCTTTCAGACAGAATTTCACATCTTAACACCACTATTTTCTTTACTTAAATTGGTGAAATCAACTAGCTTCTATTAATAACATTAAAATGCCTTTTTTTTTTTTCACAGAGAAACATTTAGGAATTACTCATTGGCTATTCCAGACACCATCAGGTTTTGAGCAAATATACATGCCCATGTGTTAGTGACAACTTATAATATTAATTATACTTGTCCTTTTTATTTGGTCAAAGATCACAAAATGAAATCAAAACGACACTAAGGACTTGATTGTCCCATTATTTATGTCATATAGTCTTTTGCAACTGTGCAAGGTTAAAGGAGTTTCTGATGGTGTTTTAAATTAATTTTTCATTCATACTGCTTTTGTGTATATGAATACAAAGGAGACTCAGCCTTCAGCATCGTCATGTTTTTCCTCTTTCTTATGCTGTTCTAGTTTTAATTTATTCCTCTTGTTTTAGTAATGTATAGAATTTGAAAATGGTCTGTGAAAATTTCTTTTTTTTTTCCTTACCATGTAAAGTCTGGTGGAATGAAAACAACCCTGTATGCAAGCTAATGGAACAATTTGGAGGATAATTTCTTCAGGTACAGACTGTCTGACCTCAGGAGCCTGACAGATATCACTGCAACATTATTACCAGTCACTCAGGCCTCCAGGTGGAATTAAGGAGGCAGGAATGCCCTCGCATTTCAATCTGTGCGGTTAACCTACTTAGATTAGAATCTATTATTTATGGTGATTATCAGCCACTGCAGCTCTTGTAAATGGCAGTAGGTCAGTGCTTTGATAATAATTAAGGTATTCATTACAGGATAAAAATGGAGGTCAGATTCACTTCTGCATTTTGAAACAGAATTGAACCTAAGGAATTGTAAGACCGAAGAAATTATTGCCATAAAGAACCAACTTATACTTTTTTCATCTTCTTTATTCTGAAGCTGTTTTTACAGCTTTCTATATTCATGGTAGAAGTAAAAACTAAAAGGTCCCTAATGCCTCCTTTTAAGGAGTTCATTTGAGAGTGGTTAGTGAAGTTTTGTGTATTTTTATTACTGCTGCACTCTGGAATGAGACACACAATACCTACAGGAGTCTGAAAAATGGGAGGACATCATGCATGCAAAGCATATCAGCTTTGTACAGTTTTCTGTCTTTTTTTTTATTGTATTGCATGATAAAGCCCCCTGTTGTTTGAGAATATACACTACTTTATTCTTTAATAATGCAACTTAAATGTCATACATCTCTTACAAAGCTTATGTTTATAAAATTCATTAGACAGCAATATACTAGATGACTCTTAGGGGATTTGGATATTTCTGAACATTGGAAAACCAATGAAACACAGGTAGGACTAGCACATTTCCTGCTATTTACCCACTGAACTAAATCAGCCTGAAGGTATACCATAAATAGAGATTAAAAAGAAGAGCAGGAAATGCTTGTTTTTTCTGCATAAAATGACTGTTATGAATCACAAGTTTTCTTAAAGTTGTTAGCAAACCATCAGGTTTTAATGGAATTAATTTTAGCCAGTGCCAGCACCCATTTATCATAATGTCTAACCAGCAAAAGATACTCCAGCATATGAGTCAGAGGTATCAAAAACCTACCAGGACAGTAAAAGCACATAGCAGTTATAAATATTAATGTTATGAAAGAATAAGAAAAGTAAGAGTTGTATCATGTACCTATGTTTTGTTATTTATTCTTTGATATAAGAACTGTATTTATTCTCTGATATAAAAACTGTACTGGTTTAAGAGGCAAGTGTTTTAATTTGGACAAAATTGTGAGTGCGATTGTCATAACTCAGTTTATCCCATATGCAAAAAAAATTATTTACCTCTTTCCATCTATCCCAAACATCTAGATTTCTAACATCTAATATAACACAACATCTATCCCCAGATCCTCCAGTCCCTTAGTTGTCTTCATGGCCCTTCACTGAACTTACTGCAGTATGTCCACATCTCTCTTGTACATGTGAGTCAATCACTGGGCACAAGACCCCAGATATATCTCGCCATTTCAGAATCAAGGAGAAGAATCACCTCCCTTGACATGTCAGCAATGCTCTGTCTAACAGACCTCAGGAGGTTGGTGATGCTCTTTTGTTATTATCTTTGACTTATTTGGTACCTTTTCCTAGTGCTTTCAGTAAATCGTCCAGACACCCTCCCATAGTGTTTCTTGGCTTCCCTGTATCCACTTTTTCCTCTGTTGCCTTTCTACTTCAACACTCCTCCTGCTTTTGTATTTCTGTGAAGTGTAACATGGAACACCCAGTTCAAGGAGAAATAAACAAAGTATATTTTTCTGTTGATTTTGGCTCAAACATTGTATTTAAGAACCACACACTTACTTCATCAATCTTGCTGTCCCACTGCTCTGCTTGAGCTGGAACCTGGAAAAAGTCCCATATGGAGCATGTATGACAATCCAATCCAGTGCCTACAGAAGAAGAATTCTGTGCCAAGCTCAGTCTGCCTCACATGCAATTTTAAGGATATTAGAATCATTATACTGTTACATTTATGCCAAAATGGATCAGTCAATTAGTCACATTTTATATAGAGTGAAATTCAAGTAAATCTTCACCAAAAAGCACCAGAATAGCATTGTGTTGCAGCTGCCAGTATGAAATCTTCATGAGTCATGTTATAAATGTTATGAAATAAGCCAAAAGTTGTGATATCTAAAAATAGTACATGTAGAGATTTACTTAGTTTTGTTATTTTTTGTTTTCCCTACTATTCCTAAACCTTCATTTTCATGTTTTCTTAAATTTGCCTCTGACGACTAAAACCAGACTGTTTTTTATTTTGAATTTATAGACTCTGTTACATTCAGGTAGCTGCAGTGTCCAGTCTTTCAAAAAGACTTTGACTATCATGAGATTTGGCAATTTTGCCACAAGATTTTATTCCTTTGTATACTCAGTCTGAAAGCAGAACATAAACCGGTACTTGTTAAATATCTAGCAGCCCATATTTCTTTTCTTACATTGTCTTCCTGAACAGATACTTTGCTGTCCTTAACTTTGACCATGTTACTATAAGAGTAGAACACTGGCATGTATTTTTCTGTCTGCTCCAAAACGGACCCAACATAAATAAAAGTAATGGAAATCACTCATTTTTGTTAACCATCCAGGCTCACAGCAATGAAACATTTTAGAGATGTTCAGAAATGTCGGTTGCTTCATTTGATCCTTCTTCTGATAGGAAATCCATATGAAAGTATGAACCTTTTGTGGATATGACTAATTTTGTAAAATGAGTGAGTTGTTGGTGTCCTGACTGCATCAGTGTTCCATAAAGTTATTTGCCACCTAAAGGTCATCTACTTCATTGAGAGTTAGGTGCCCAAACATTTTCTTTTAATCTGGTTCTGCATTTTCTCCCACTATGTTTATTCCTTCACTGATGAAATACAAACTCTCAACTGCTTTTACAATTTCTAAGATAGCTCTTGTTGAAAAATTCATGGCACTGTCCTGTAAATAATAAAAATTACCTTAATGGTTTCAAGGTATTTAACCTTAGGTGCCTGGAAAAGGTTAAGAGGATTTAACTATATAAAGTCTGGAATAATCATTATTCTGTATGTTTTTTTAAACAATATAGGCTGTGATCATGTTATCCTGGTTCCTAGGATTTGCACTGAGCACTGAAGAGGGGAAAAAGGTGAACAAAGCAACGCTTCTACGTGCACATACACACACACACAAAACAAAAAAAAAAAGGGAAGGATCTTTTGTCACTTGGCAAATTGAACGCTGAAGTGTGGTCATTGGGTCAAAGTCAGCTCTTGAGAAAAATCAATACCATTTACTTCCCAGGGTTTTCTCTTCTATTCCAGGCTCTAGTCTCCAATGGCAGCCAAAATTCAAGTCTGTGCTGGCTCTTCACTATGAGGAATACCCAGATACAAAAGAAAATGTTGACATTTCTTCTGTTTAACCTGACAAATCATCATTCAAACTGTGTAGTCAAATAATGAAAATCATAGAACTACCAGTGAAACCTCTAGACAGTGCATGATCTCACTTTTACAATTAAGAGGAAAAACAGTTCCCTGTCCCCTTTTTTCACTCTAAAGCAAATGTCCTACAAATTTTCTAAGAAATTAGCCTGTAGAAGTTTTATTCAGACTTTGCTACTTGTAAAGACTTTTGTTGTCTTTTCATGTCTTGCCAATCATAAACTACTGGGAAAATCCAAAATCAGAAAATCCGGGAAAACATAAAGTTCAAGATGAAATAAAAAATATTGAGTGTCTGGATTTTAAAGTGTTCTCAGGAATCTACATACACATAGATTCTCTGTAGTAATTTATTTCTAAAGCATGCTATTGATCATAAGACTTTCAAAATTATTCTAAAGATACCTGGAGCTAGATTTTGGGAATCCCTATGCAGAAAGATAAAGGAAATATCTTCTGGGTAGGTTACTTGAACATTGAGGTTATGCACAGGTAATAGAAAGGATTCTAATATATGTTTATTCTGTCAATCCACCCACAAGAAACAGAGAGGAGAAGGGATGAAAATCAACAGAACCAACAAACTGACCTATGACATGTTAGTCATCAGCTCTGAAATGGTAATACAAGAACTGGTAATTTGAAGTCGTATGAAATATCTGGAGCATATGAAAACACATGTCCTGAGCCAGATTCTCTTTCCGGATGAATAGTGAGTCTGATTTGCAATTTGGTCTGTGAGAATAATTGCATAATATACTCACAGCAGAATGTATTTTTTACTCCGTCAGGTTCCTCATTCTCTTTTTCTCAAAGTTATACTACTGTAACAATCATTTAATTTCCTAGAATTAGTTTAAGAATTTAAAGTAGACCAGAAAAATATAATGCATTACTGATTTGAATTAAAGGAATGTCACTCTACAGGTTTTTGATTCTCAAAGTCTCCAGCCTGATTAGAGGCTGCTGTGATGTCACAGAACATCCTATACTGTCCACTGGAGGCAGCTTGTGCACTTCTATGAAAATAGGACATTTCTCCAGTATTTTACATGCTTTAGTGTGCACAGAGACAATGCAATAAGATGTTTAATATGTTACAC
>VYXB01002243.1:32182-303275 GCA_013397135.1 Pachyramphus minor
AAAAAAAAAAAAGATATTTCTTGGGAAATCTAAAAGAGATAGTATGTTCTAAAAGCTTATCAGCTCATTATGTAGAATCTTTATAGAGATTATAAAAATGTAAAACTAGAAGAGAAATCTATCAACTTTTGCTTGGAGTTGTATCTGTTTTTATTTTTTTATTATTTCCTTGGTGATATATTAACATAATTTTGTTCTGTTTCTTTCTGTTATATTCACAACTGCCTTTATTCATAGAATGCAAAGCAGGATTGTTGGAGGTCTAGTGTTTGTGATAAAAGTTGTGTTCAAATCAATTCTCTTGTATTGTTAACTATGCAGATTGCTTTTGTTTGTGAAATTGAAGAAGCTGAATGAGGAAGTGGGTCATGTAAATACATCCCAAAAAATGTCACTAAAAGAGAAATTTCTCCTTGGATCCACCTGCAGTAAGGAATAAGCCTCAGAGCTGCCTGTGAAAAAGAAAACCCTTCAGTCTCTAGAATTTCATTTTCATTAGAAAGAATAACTAAACAAACAAAAAAAAACCAAAAGAAAAGTAACCCCCTCATATTTTCAAAATGAAGTCTAAATGCAACTGATGTGAATTGCAAATAGCACCTCACAATCTTGTGATTATAATTTGGGGAGGGAAGTGGGAAAGGCACGACATGAATGCCCTATTTTTTAAGTTTTGGATTTGTGATACTGAATGCTGAGATAAAAAGTCAAAATGTTCATTAGAAAAGTAGCACATGGTGAGAATGCATGAAGGAGAAGCATACTTTGGAAAAGGCATAAAGAAAGTAGTATTTTTTTTGCACAGGAGGGTGAAATTTAACAGTAGGGATCTGGTTAAATTGGTGCAGGTTTTCCACATACACAGACAAGTTACAGGCAGGGAGTTTACTCGGGATTTTAAATACTCTGCTGATGAAAGAATAAATTATTGGATTTGTGAATCCTTTACTGATATTCTAACAATATCTTTATAGGTAAATGATGACTAAAAATCAACTACAGCAATAACTGTAATGAAACTTAATCAAATAATTTTGTCCGAGAGTAAAACCATAAATTGGACTGTCAAGAAGAGATGTTAAGATTTTGCTGGTACATGAAATAATGGATTTATCTCTCACTCAGTGTCTGCAATTGCTTGTATCTCTGTCTACAATGCCTGTTTTGATCATATGAGCAGTTCTTAATCTCAGAAACTCTGTTGTGAAGTTGTCTCTTCAGCTGCTAAAATGAATATATCGCTTCCAAAATGTGTCAGATTTTACTTATGTCTGTGGAAAATCAGTTAAATTTGGATTTTCTTATAGAAAAAAAAAAGAAGAAGATCATCCTTTCAGGACTTGGTTAAATTTTCAGAGAATCACAGAATATGCTGAGTTGGAAGGGATCCACAAAGATCATCGAGTCCAACTGCTGGCCCTGTACAAGACCATCCCCAAGAGTCACATCCTGAGCCTGAGAGTATCATCCAAATGCTTCTTGAACTCTGTCAGGCTTTGTGCTGTGAACACTTCCCTGGGGACATTCCAGGACATAACCACCCTCCGGGTGAAGAACCTCTTTCTAATATCCAACCTAAACCAACCCTGACACTTCAGGCCATTCCCTAGGGTTCTGTCACTGGTCACCACAGAGATAAGATTTTCACTCCATTCCACCAAAATGTTTATGTCATGTCATCTTAATTTACATGACAAGAGTCATTTTCTGATTCATAGCAGTCATTTGGGTAATACATTCATTTAATGATATTTAAATGTCTCTGGTGTAGACATATGTGAGGAACTATTCACCTTAGTTCTCCTCCATAGTCAGACAAAATTACACAAATACGATCAAAGGACCCTTGTCTGCAAGGCTTTTTTAAACACACATATATATATTTGAATATAAACCTCAAATAAATAAAATCTAATTTCTTTCCAGTCTCTATAAAGAGAGCTGAAGATAGCTATTTCAGTTACAGACATCAACCTGTTCCTATCTAGAGTCTCATGAGGTACATACTCTATTTTTATTAATAATACTTGCAACTATCTGTAATAATTTCAAAAAAAATTAGAATAGTAATTCTAACATTCTCATAGTATCTGCTCTTAATGTAGTATACTCTCTTTTCAACAGATTAGGTGATGATGTCTTTTGGTCAAGAAATTTTTTTGAATAATTATACACAGGTTTCATTCACATCTCTCTATAATATGTTCTTATATGTGTTCAAAGGAGCACAGTGTTATCTCCAGATAATACAATGGGAAGAAGGAAGTCATGCTTCGTATTTCTGTTCTGCACCAAGACTGTACTATAACAACTCACTGGTGGGAAGAAGAACTATTGGTTGTGATAGTACATGGGAAGAACTGTTTGTCAAACAAGAAGAGGCTAGAAAGGAGGAGCTATATAAAGGGAAATGGAAGAGTAATAATTATAGAAATCATATTTCAGAAAACAGAAGACTGAGTTACAAGAGCAAGGTCAAAGGTGGTAGATTATTTGTGAAGAGACTTGGAGACAAACCAGGAGAACTGGATGTGAATGGCACATATACCAACAGGCAGAAAGTTATTTGAGTATCGTAAGTGATAGAGTCAATTTACACTCAGAAAAGTATGCATCTTAATTCATATGTAGCTTTAGGTTGCTTTTTTTTGTGAGGTCACATAAAGTGTTATTATCAAACAGATGGTTTCATATTTCCACGAAAGATGTTATTTCAGGAGTACTTGGAGGGTAGCATGTCTCATTAAAAGAGACATTTCACCATAATGAGAAACATGCTTTTGTTATAAGGACTCCGTGGGAAGTTTTAACAAGCTAATATTCAGTAATATCACCAATTGTAAAAAGGAAATACATATGACAGACCTGTACCTTGTAGGTCAGCAAATGTGGAGTTGTTATTGCTGTTGTGGGTAACAGATCACAAACTGTATGCTAAGCCAACAGAACAAGCATCAAGTCCTGTCAGACTTTTTGGTAACTTCTTTTGGCCTGTCTAGAAATTTGTTTCAGCTTGTGACAGCATTATCCAATTATCAATTTTCCAATTACCCAGGGAGCTGTTGTTTGTGTTGTTTTGGCTTTTCCTTTGCTTTGCACAATGGCTCAGTGTAACACTTTTTGTTGTATGTATATTTCTAACTAATGGATACTAATATCCATAAGTGGCCTTTCTGTGAAGAATGAACTGTCTTTGATTCCCAGAATAAAATTTATCTCTGGTGGGTTGAGGAGAAAAGGCATGGGTGATGACACTGAAGATTGATACTGTAGGCCCAAAGTTGTAAACAATTCACCAATGGTCAATTACTGGTCATCAAAAGCATGAACCCAGGGGCCAGGTGTAAATAGTTTAGAGATGATAAAGAAAATGAAGTACAAATATACCATACATTTAAAACACGTCTTATAAACTTATATGTAAAATTAATTTACAGACAAAAGAAAAAGGAGTAAGATGTAGAGCAGGCCAACTGAAAACAGATCTAAAGAGAAGAAAACCACCAACATCAGCACCATACTCCTCCAAGCAAAGGTACAGTCAATTAAAAATGTAGTTTCTCCCCTGAATGAAGCCTTTGGCCTTACAAGAGTGAGAGCAACATCTGAGACCTGTATAGAGACTAGAAAGTGTGTATATGCATCATTTTAACTATGTACAATTGAACTATCTTAGTATCATTATAGCTGACCTAAGAACAACTTTCTTATTAGACTCCTAATCTTTATTTACACTAACAGTAAATTATTTGCTCTGTATATATGTGGTGTGCTTCTTTTGGCTGCAATTTTTTTGAGTACAGCAAACTGAGGGCAATACAAACAGTCCGTTCTGTAACCTGGGTACAACAAACTGGTAGCAGATATTAATGATAATATTTGTCAGTAGTTTTATTTTGTAAAACTGTAAATGCCATACAGTCCATGGTGTTACTGATTTAATTAAAAAATCTAATATTTTCTGATTTTACATAAATCTCAAATTTTTGTTGATTTTATAACTGTTAATCATTTGCTTAATAATTATTTCAAAGCATTGGATCTGATCAGGAAAGCCTAAATACAGACAGATATTTTTCTATTTAATTTATTTTTACAGTTAAAACTTTTTAGAATATTTCTATAGTAGTTAACTTATATTCCAATGACACTCTCTAAGGAAAACTTTTACACAAGATGGACAAATTAGCTTAATGACAAGAGATGGACAAGGCCTTCTCAATTTCTATGCTGTATTACTGACTATCTATTTGAAAAAGGTGTGTGATGGAGTATGATATAGAAGTTTATAAAATATGCCATAGAAAAAGTGGATAGCAAATCATTATTCATTATTTGTTACAATATGGAATCTTAGGACTCTTCTTAAATATCATGTCTCAGTGTTTAATTAAATTGTGATACTCATTTGAACATAACTTTGAAGGAAAAATATTTTATTTCAGTTCTAAAAGTTATTGATTCAATTAATTGGAAAAAAAAGTATGTCAAGGACTTTCAAATTCTAGAATATCATTTCTGACTCATTAAAGTACTTGTAATACACATTAACAGCAGAAGCTACAGGACTATATTTTCAAAACAGAGTAACAAGATCACTGTATATTTACACCATTCTTCTGGAGTTTGGATTCTGATGTAGTTTGCTAAATAGCTCTTCCATTTAACTCCCCTTATGATATAGGATAAGTTTACTTTGAAAATGTCAAGGGTTGTTCTTGCATTCCACAGCACATTGTGTTTGTCATACGCAGATTTGAAATAGCTTTGTTATGCATACTTTATTTCTTATACTAGTTATCGTACATCATTATTAGCAAAATTTAATAATGAAAAGCACAATGGACAAAATTACTTCAGAAATTCTAATTTTAATTATTTTTTAATTAGGCTGGGGTCTAAGATCTGTATGATTTTGATTTTAACGTTTAATACTTTTTCATCTGTTTCTATAAAAAGAAAGCTGTTAAGCATTACAGTTGTGTTCCATGTGTGTTGTCCAGCTTTTGAACCCGCTCATTGATTATAAATTTTGACAGCTGGGATGGGTTTTGAAAAATGTTAAGTTCTTAGAAATTTGATGCAGTTAAGTAACTCTATTAGTAACTCCAATGAAGAAGTGGCTTTGAGAACTCACTTTTTATTAGACACTTGAAAATTTACAGGGTAGCAAGATGTATTCAGTTTTTGAAACACTTGAAAAGCTTTGATTAGAGTTCCTGATTTTTTTCCAGAGAACCCAACCAAGCAGATAAAAGACAGGCTTTACCAGTTCCACTGTTTCCAGGAGTGTTTTGCCTTGCCTCAGCTCAGTCTCTCAAAACTTTATTGTCTCTTCTCCACCATTTTCTGCTCTCCAGTTTTCCAGGGTACTGATTCAAGTTTTCATGGCAATTTTTGGTTTTCTTGCCCCCCATTTAAAATATCCAGCACTTCAAGCCTTGTAAAGCTCTCTTTTAACCACTGAAGAGGACAGCAAAGGAATAATTATCAAGAACAACATTTTCTTCTCCATTCCTGGAAAGCAAGCAAAGCAGTATGTTGGAGCAGCAAATGACATAGTTTTGTTGGGCAGTTTATTGGTTCTTACTACTACATATGTTTTTTAACCTTGCAGGAGATTTTCAGTAATCATTCTGCAAGGTTATTTTTGTTATTCTGTTTTAAATTGATTTTACCAGTGTAAGGCAAGAGTAACTCCTACCAACCTACAAGTCAATGTTTATTCAAATTGTTCTGATACCTACGTCTACTGGATTATTTTCTGAACAGTACTCTAGGTGAAACCTTTTCATACTTACATGTTATACTTTTGTTTATTTTTGAAAGAAAATGTTTTTCTCTCCATGTTAGGCCGGTGGAACCTCTGATGAGGCCAAATGTTGTTGTTTACACCTTGAGCATTCAGTTCCTCTGAAGTGATGGGAAAGTCTCAGAACAATCTATGTGACTTTCAGGGCTGTGAGTCCCTCAAACTTAAGCATCTTCCTCCAACTTGGGATGTAAATCTTTCAATTTAATTAGTTATCCTATGGATATTTCTCTATAACCTCTCCTCTGCTAAATCCCTCCTGACATCTACAAACAAAACCTCACTGCCTTGGAATGAACCAAAACCGATTCCCTGTGACTGATCTCACCAATAAGCTTGTTGTTAACAAAGGCCTTTAGATCTGACAACGAGTCTGTGCCATGGGGCCTGAGGGTAAGTGCTGTTCCCAGGTCAGAGTCCTCTGCAGTGTGCAGATGCTTCAACTAGCACTGTCTGTTTAATTAATTTCAGTCTGCTTCACCTATTTAAGCTTTTCACTTGCCTGCTGTTTTCCCTATCAATAAATATAAGTAACAGCTTATAAAAAAAGAAATTTTGTATAGAGCAGGATGAATCATTTATGCCAACATGATTAATTTCTTTCTGTCACTAAACTTGGAAGTTTGTATGAAGCATATAAAAAAATTATTTGAGTATATTGTATTCCTCATAGGAATGAGGTGTTCATATATAAGCAACACGTATATTTGTAAATATAAAATATGTTAGAATATATCTCTCTTTATACACACAGCCCTGTAAATACAAAATATATTAGGATATATCCATTTATATACACGTTATCACTGGACAGTTAGATTTTTTTCCTAATTTCATTTAAGCATCTTAAAAAATTCAGCTTTATCAGAATTTGTTAAAATTTGTTTGTATTAGAAATATTTCTAGTTTCAGACAGAACTGGAACTCCATTTTGTTAAAATACTACATAAGCAAGTAAACCTATTAACTGTGTTGGTGGAGCTATAATGACTTATCAATAAAACATTTCAATGCAAATCCCAAACTTATACAAACAAAGTATGTTTTTCTAGGGCAGTTGAGCTACCTTTTCCAAATCCATACTAGTATTAGGGCTTTAGCTCTTCAGTATCAATAGCCTTGTCTATATAAAAGTCCAATAAGCAAAACTATGATTTTATAAGATGGGACAAACAGGAGTACAGCAATTTTTTGCCACTGGAAAAGGTCTTGAACCTGTCAGCTCTCTGCCCTTGGATGAGCTTCCCCACCATCTGGGAAAACAGTCTGGTCTTGTTGGACCTCTCAAAGAGCTAATTTATCACAGAAACTGTTTAGTTTTATGCCCGGTTAGTTAAACAGTCCAAAGAAACTGCGAAGAGCGCTATAGCTGGCAAAAGGGAGAAGGGGAATCTGTAGAACCACAAGTAGAGGCAGAGGGATAGAGGCCAAGGCAAAGAGAGACAAGAGAGTAAGACTGTCCTTTCTCGGTGTAGTGGATGACAACATCAACACAGCTGTGTATGGAAGGACAGCTCAGTTATTTTAAATGATCCTGGCCCTGCAAGTGGATACAGGAGATATAGTAGGACATTGAAGAGTGACAATGTCCAGAAGACATGGTGACAATAATTAGATGAAGCAATATTGGCCATTTTTGAACAAGCCTTTTTTGTTTTACTTTTTTACTTTTTGTTTGACTTCAAAAATGCAAACATATTAAGAGTAGTTATGGCAGCTCATTTTTGAGACAATAATGCTGTTTCTTTTGTTGTGGAACTTGCAGTCACTAAAGTCTCATCAAGAGTCTTCTGAATGTAATGAAACAGTGTAAAAAAATGACAACAGCTAAAAGTACTACTAAAATATCAAAGCTACTAAATTGTGCTACTAAAATATCAAAGCATAGAATTTGTAAGAAAGTTACTTTTCATTACTTCTTCACAGTGTTGCAAGATGTGGGAAAGCAATGCATCTCTCTGTGAATGTCAGCTTTCTGTGTTAGAAGAGTGATGTTCCCTGAGTATGAAGTGGGACGCAGCTCTTGAAAATGACACCCAAGGCCAAAAACAGGAAGAAATTTTGAATAAATAGATCTTTGACTAAGGGAGCCTGATACCCTTTTTTACCACTCAAGACATAAAACATTCATGAGAGGGACACTTTTTCTAACTCAGAGTTAACCAGAGTAATACTTTTTTTTCCTTGAAAAATCATATCTAACTAAAATATTCATTTAGCAAGTGTGATGAAGTTTGGTCTATAAATTAAGAAAAACACATGTGAACAACTTCATATCCTTCTTTTTTCACTGAATATCAGAACATTAACTTCTTCTTTCAGTTTTCACCCACAGTGTGGAGAAAATTATTCTTAACCTTAAGGTCCAGAGATAAAAACCTGTAGTTTCTAAATGTTGATGATATCTTTTAGCAAGTAGTGACTGCACAGTAAAAGTGTGACACATCTTAGGTATTTCAGTAAATAAAAAAATATAGCTTAAAAATAAGGACTGACACTTAGCTCTAATCCAGTTTTCCTCAAACAATAATCAGTTAAAATGATGAAATTTAATTTTCTTTTAATAAATTTATTTAACAGAATTTTGGCAGAAAAACCATATTTTAATTAACTTTCTTTTTAATATCTACCAGTATTTCTAGCATGTATGGTTCCTCTTGTTCTCATTGCTTTTCACTGTTTGTAACCTCAAAGCAGGTGACAAGCACTGCAGAAGTAACTCCCCATAGCAAGGAAGCTCCTCTCCAGGAGTCATAGTTTCTTGAGCTGTTGGCTATGTAAGAACCATTTTATTTTTCAGAGCAACAAAAGAATCCCAACTATCCAAGTGATTGAAAGAATATGCAATAAAATACTTTTTTATTTCCATATTCTAAATAAACTTACCATCATATTTCCATGAAATGTTCTTTCAAATTAATAAAACATCATAGCATGACAAGTACAGTCATGTACACTTGACTGGTAGTGATGAGATGACAAACAACAGTGAAATAGTTAAAAATGTTAGCATTTAAATTAATCTTCAAAGTTAACTCTTCCAATTAAGGAGGATGTCTTATGTTAGTGGTATTGTTTCAATCTTTATGGTTCTCCATGGAGACAGAATTATGTGTGTTTCCACTATTAAACCTATCTTTTCATCTAAATGTAATTGAAATTAATAACCAAGCTTTGAGTCTTGGAATATTGCATGCAGAAAAGTTTAAGAACACTTTTTTCCCAGTGATAGATTTCTGCAGTCCAGTAAAATATTTTGCCATGAAAATTCCAGCTCTCCACCATTTATATTCTTGATTCTTGAGAGGCTTATCATTTGAATAAATACCCACACCATTTCAACTAGAGAAAGGTTTCTAGAATAAGAGATAAAGAATGGTGTTTCAGTTCCTCCCTATGAGACTTCTGTATTTCAGACATCTCAGAAATTCACACAGCTGGTGCAGAATTTGGCAGCTTGCTCTCTGTGTAGTACATGTTTCTGGGAATGTCTGGCATTTCTCACTGGCTCCTGAATTGATATGGTGTTATACAAGGTCCGGACTTTCAAAGGTCTCTTGTGCTCTGACATTGTCTGGCATGAGAGGTGGTTGTTCACCCAGAGGGTTGAGGAGGTTCCTCAACCTATGTCCAGTTCACACAGAGATGGTCTGCTGGGGCTGCTACTCAGCTCAGCCTTTGTCTACGGCACACATTAAGAAACAGGAAGTTTGGTTTTGGTCTGGTCTTGTTTTTTTTTTTTTGACGTGTGTGTTAGACTGGTAGGAAGCCAGAAGAATGAAATAAGATTTGAATTCTGAGTTTTGTATTCATGAGCACCTTAAGGGTAAGACCTTACTGGATGCAGTGACTGGGAACCAGCACACTCTTCTCCATTCCCACCACAGACAGATTTAGCTCACTCTGGAGAGGAGAAACCTAATACAAATTAACACATATGCAGTTATAGGACTCTAACATTAAAAACGTGTTATTAACAGTGTGACAGTACAGACAAATTGCAAAAGCTTTAGTTATCCTGTAGATCTGAGTTGCTCCATAGGGCTGGATGAAGTGCAGTGCAAGAAAGAAATGATTCAGATTTGTATAACTATACCTGGATGAAAGGGTGAGATGAAGGCTTCATAAAAGCACTTAAATCAGAAGCAGCTGTACTGACCACCTATAAAAAGGAATATTTTCTTTAATAATAAATGTCTACAGATACAAAGTAAGTAAAGAACACTGAAATCAAAGACTCCTAAAGTATCTGAAATATGCTCTCAAAATGAACACCTAGCATTAAGCCTACTCAGTAAAAGATTCACTTTGTGTCTTAGAAGTCTATGCATTTTATGCCACTCTGACCGCCTGAGTGGAATTTGCTGTATGCTAGACATTAAAACTGTTAAAATCATCAGTGGAGAGAGGTAGCCACCTCGACCTGCACATAGTCTTCTCAGAGCAAACAAAGCTCCTTTTGGAGATATAATCCTTCCCCACAAAGAAAGGAGCCTGAATGGCTGTCTTACATTAGAAGCTTAGCAGCTAGATAGCTGGATTTGTCTGAGCTGAATCACACCCTAAACTCATCTGCAGTTCCTCTCACTCAACCCTCACTCCCCTGAACTCAGTGGGGTTCAGGAGAAGCTACAGTTGTGGATTTCAGCGTAGGTGGGATCTTGTTACCTGTTGATTTACCAGCAGGTTTAATGAATACAGCTGAGTCAAGGGGGAGGAGATTGTAATTTCTTCTGTTATTGTACCAAAGTAAATCTGCTATCTTTTTCCACAACAACAAACGTGGAGGTATATATCTGATTCACATCACCTTTCTGAATGACTCAGGACTCAGCCTAAAATCACAAGATATTCCTTACGCAGAACCCACTTCTAAAAATAATTTTACACTTTTCCTTCTCCTCAGTTGTCAGTGATGAAGGATCTTTTTATCTTAATCCTTCTTTGTCTGCACTTAATTTAAGAGGTAGTCTGTAAGGCTTTCGGCATTTCTCCATCCTGAAACTGGAACAAATTTTTCATGTTGGCTGTACTCATTGTTCCCTTTCTCCTAGTACGAAGAAAATACTGCTTCACAAAAGCAAACTGTTGTACTGTCATCTAGCCCTCTCATCTAGTTCTGTTTCTTTTATTAAAATAAGGTTTTATGTATATTATATTTTATTGTATGTATGACTCTTCACAGGTTCTCAAGGCTTAGAGGATTAAAAATTTTATTGCATTTCTGTTTGTCTATTTGTCTGTTTTGCATCTGCTACTGCTTTTCGTTAGCAACCTCATGTTTAAGGCAGAATATTATATTTACTTAAATTGCTATCAGAGAATCTTTTAGGCATCATTTTCAAATCTTTCTGTCAGGTTCTTTCAATTCCTTAGATATCTTCATCACAGAAACAATATTTCCTCATCATAATTTCTTCTATTAGATTTTTTCCACTGTATTTAATTTTAAAGGAAAATTGAGAAAGAAAAGGGTTAATATTTTATTCTTTCCCTTCAGAAAGTAATACCAGAGTGCAGTGCCATGATTATTTATTGCTTTTCTTTTAATACTTTAAAAACTGTTAAGAGAAGAAGCTATGTCCAGACATTAAGCAGCAGGAATTATGGGTGAGAAATTGGCAATTCAGTGCCTCTCTCTGGCATGGAGTTTCTAAGTAGACACAAGCAGGCTGCAATAGCACTCACATGAGTGATGAACTAGTAGAGATACTTGAAAGGTAAATACAGAACCAAGAATAGATCAATTTTGTTACCTGTTTTGTTTATATTTCCATATAACATCAAAAAAAGTGTCTGTCCATGACTCTGTCCCCAAGGGAGGCATGGAGTTATTTGCGAGAATTTTATCTGCTCTTTCTATAAAATCTACATGTTCCCTAAAGAGATTTTTTTTTCCCCAAGGGATACATGAAATAAAGAGACATATTTTTGACAGTGCTTGTTGCTATGCATAGAAGTGAACTTTTTCACCTTCTTCCCTTAATTCCTGGAGAATAAAAAAAGAAATACTTCTGTTACCAATCTGAAGTGATTGCTACCAAGCAAAGCTAATTTCATAAGTGCTTCTGTTGAGGACATTTTCTACTCTTAACCAGAAAATATCAAAGCATTTTAATATAAATTCATTATCTTATTTTCCTTCTTCTTTTCCTTGTTCCCCTCAGAGAGATTAAGAGTACAAGGTCCATAGGGATCATTAGATTGTCTCATCTGACCTCTGTATTTACTAGTCAACCCTTGGATTCCTCCCAGCAACACTATTGACTGAAGTACATCTTGACCAATTTAGGTCATGCTTCATTCAGTCACCTCTTTGTGCTTCATGATAGCACACAGTTCCTGAGCAGACAATTTCTTAATCTCTCAATTTTTTTCAGCAATTCACCCAATTTTGCAATATTCCTTTAAATTGTAGACAATGTATCTCTCCCATGTACAATATGCTTATCACAGGGTCAAAGGAATCTCTTCAAAAAGGATATATTGCATATAATTCAGATATCTACTCCACAGACATCTACAACTGAGGTGGTCAGGATCCCTTTACACACAACTAAGAGAAATAGCCACTTTCAGGGCATGTTTCATTTATCCTATTTTAAATGGTTATGTTAGGACAAGATGAATCATATGTCACTAACAGGCTGCAGACCTTTTTCAGATGTTGGATGTTTTCTACTCTGCTGTCCTGTTTATGTATTGCATTACTTTTCTTTTTATCCACTAGTCCTAATGAGGGCTCTTATTGAGTCGCTTAACTCATGTGCCTCCTAAATTCTTACAGAATCATGGATTTCCAATAAATTATTTCCATTTCTATAGTTATGGTTATGTTCCTTGTACCAAAATGCATTCAGTGATGCTTCTTCTTTGACTGACATTTGTTCGGACTACAATGGAAGCTGGAAAGCTTAAACTTGTGTTTGGCTAGGTCAAAGTCACAGAAAAGGTTACATTAATAGGGATCTGCTATTTTTATCCTATGAATTACCTAGTTGCTCACAAAAAAATGTGAGCCCCTTTGTTTAGATTTTATTTGTTTAATATTTTTCTTATAAAATAATAATTTCATAGAACAACCTAAAATACATACCAGGTAAGATTTGGAAATTTCAGAATAAGAATAAGAAATTATTAGAAATATTCCTGATTTTTAGTTTTTCAACAGAAATATACTAGCAGCATTCTTCTGTAACAACAGTCCTATTTTCAAAAGATTTTGGCACATGCTTTCTAGTACAAAATGACAACAAAAATTATATTTTGCCCATTTAACACTATCTGTAGTGCTTCAGTATAATTATTTAAAAAGATAAAATTATAAAAACAAAATTAATCAAAATTGTCAGATATTTAACAGAAAAGAGTTTTAGAGTAGTCAATAGAGAAGTGATGAAAATAATTTCTGGGAGATCTTTCAAAATCCCGTTTCAATATCTGCTAAAGAAAATGAGTAACAGGGTTATAAATGGATCAAACCATTGGTTAATGGATAGAAAGAGATTTATTGTAGGTTAGCCATTTTCCACAAAGAAGGAAGGCAACCCCTGCAGTATGTGACAGATCTCTACAGGAAACAATGTTGCATATTTGCAAATAATCTACAAGAATTAAAATAAAATATTTGTTAATTGTTTTAGTTTATGCAAGCAGTGTAAATAAGAGGGCTACCTGTAAGGACTGCAGGCAAATTGGCTATCTGAGTTTGACCAGATTGAATTCATTGTAACTGAACATGAAATGAAACTTGGGGGAAAAAATGACCTTAACCTGATGACCTGGAACAGTGTCTTGGGCCCACAGTAGATAATTTTAGGAACATGTCAGATCACTCCTATATGAAGACCAATAAAGCAAGTAGCAAGCTACAGACATGGGAATAAAGAACTGCAAAGTAAAGGTCATTATACCTCCATACATCGATAGTGCTCCCGTTGGAGGATTGAATAAATAAACAAGGACTCCAAGCTAGAGAGAGATCTGTCACGTGTCTGAGGAGCTGTAAGTGACATTAAGAGGTGTAATAAAGATCAGCCGTTCTCATCCGTCCCATTAGAAGAATAGCAACTAAGGATCACAAACAAGTTTTTGAAAGCAAAGAGAAACATAGTTCATCTCAGACTACATCATGAAGATGAAAAACTCTCCAATGAAGAAAACTGGTTGTTGAAAGCTTGCATACCTTCAAGAGGAGGCAGGACAAATCCACAAAAGAGAAATAAGTACAGTGTTTTACAATTACTTTGTCCTCTATTTTTGAGAAACTATTGAACCATCAGTCACCAGAAACAGGAAAAATAGTCAGAAAAATACTACTGTATGTTCTGCCTGTTCTGATATTTTATTTCTGATGTTTTCTCCTAAGCCTCCCTGTACAGGAGGCTTACACAATCAGGTGCTGTGTTTGATGGAACTTTTTCTGACCCTACAGTCCTCAGAAAACCAATATAAAACCTAAGAATTCTATAAAAATATGCTTTAAAACATACAGAATTTTATAATATTATTCTTTAATTCTGTTTTTAATGGCTGATTTTAAGAGGTTCAAAATTTTAGAAAATTAGATTAAGTAGAAAAATTACTGTAAGTAATTTTTAAAGGAGATTTTGGCTGTATTATATCTTATTGCAACTAAGGTGGTTTTCAACATGTTTAGGGTAAAGACTGTGTTGTAATCTACAGATCATAGTTCCATAAAGCCCATAAAAAATTAAATTACACAATAAATAATTTACATTAGTTAAAATAGTGTAAAATAAAAATAAGATAATAGAAAAATCAAACAGATAGTAGAAAGCTATGCAGAAACATTTGATAGAGAATATAAATGACTGTTAGAGCTGTTAACATTCAAATTGGAAAGGATACAAAGCAAATGTCTATATATAAAGTAGAACAATGAATTTTAATTTGACATCTACACTACAAAAATTATTTGAATGTGTTTGTTATAAGTTCAAGTATCTTAAATTGTGAGGAGAATGAAGATGATATATGGAAAAAAAAAAAAAGATGCAGTTTTTGCTGCTGAAATCCTGTGCTACTTCTGCATGCATGATATGATAGTAAAAAGGTCCATATTAGATGATGAGGGTGGATGGATCAGGCTGGGGAAAAACAGTGGCATGACTGGACATAAATGCAGATTCAGGACAAAAATATACTGAGGATAATCATGGCTAATTAATCTAACATTCTTCTCTTGTGTGAATCTCATATGTGTCATGAATAGTTTGCTAGAATCTTGTAGTCAGGAGACCTGCCATGGATAATCTGACACGTCTGAATTCTGAAATTGCTGCCCAAAAGACTGTTTGACATGTCATAATGAGTAAGTGTTTGCTTTCTGTTCCAAGTATCATGAAAGGAAACCATTGCTTCATCGTCTCTCCACTAAAGTTATTCATATGTGCTACTTTCCCGTCTGATGGATCATTTTCACAGTTACTTTTTTGTGGCAACTCTAAATATTTTAAATACAATTAAACAGTTTAAGATTGTCTTTGTTCAGGAGAAACCAATATTTTAATTTGTAAATCCCATTAAAATATTCCCAAATAAATATGTAATTATGATTATAAATATAGAAAGAGGTTAAAGGCACACGTGATATGGGGAAATCAGATAACCACCTCTTACTGACATCCAGTGAGAACTGTGTACTTAACTCTAGTTTATGTCACCTCACTAAGCCTGTATTAAGGATAGTCATGAGGAAAATTTTCTAACAATACAGACAGTGAAACACTGCAAAAGGCTGAGATATATCTGGAGTAGAATGCTGACCTTTATTGTTGGCAGTTGCACAAACATCTGCCTCTGTGACATAAGTTGATCCTGTTTGGACACATAAGGATAGATTAAACAAACTTCTATTGTCTCTTCCAACCCTATAAGTCTTCAATTTTAATAATTGAAATATGTTTTTGTAACTCAAGCTTTTATGGTTGTGGGCTGAGGGAGAAACTTATGTTGAGGAAAGTAAAGTTAACACATTTCAAAGCTTATAAACAAGAATTATTTTACAGTACAAAGTGTAGAAGAAAAGAATACTGACCTGAATTTTATTGAGATCAGTACATCAGATATTCAGTTCTCCCAAGTGAATGAATTAGTGACTAAATTAAATAAATATGAAAGAATCCTCAAAAAGTAAAAGTTTTAACTGGAAGTGAAGAGTTTGAGAGAAGTATTTAAACCACAATTGCATTGTTAAAATAAACATCTGTTTATAGGTTTTCTTTTGTCTTTGTTCAGAACAAGGACTCCAGGGTATAAAAATGACATTGTTGTATTGAATTTGATGACATTTTCATTATAAGTTTCAATGTAGAAAATACCACCTGCTAAATATTTCCTGATATAATATTATCTTCAGTGGAAGCTGTGATGATCAGAGACATTTATATCACATCTTTCTTCACTAGAGGAGATGGATGGTTACCAAAGCATTTTTACAGCTGTCTTTCATTTCTGAAATGCATAAGAACAGATATAAATGCACCAGCACTAAATTAATAATCTGGACAATGGGAAAGATAATAATTGCTATATAACAATGTTTACTATCACTGTTATGGCAGCTATACCCACATCAGCACACCAGATACCTTGCAGCATCTCTACTTACCATACTAGACCTGGCAAATTGAATCTGACTCCCTTCCAATCATCACATTAATAAAGAATGAACTTTGATGAACATGGATGAGTGCAGCAGTGATGGAATCAGAATTGGCTTCAACGTGCAGCAATCCACACACCATTTTTCCTGCCTGAAAGACTGTTATGATTGAGCTCAAGGTCATGGAGTAAATGAACTCAATGGACTTTTATAGGGATAGTTCACAGACTAAGGGAATGATTTCTGTGGGTTATCTAACAAAAGACAGGAAAAGTGATGGGGTATTGGGAAGTGTGGGACCTGACATGACATAAATGGCATGGAATAAGGGGTGGGCACTGTTCTGGTTTCATCTGGGACAGAGTTAATTTTCTCCTTACTAGCTGGTACAGTGCTGTGTTTTGGATTTAGTAGAATAATGTTAATAACACACTAATGTTTTGGCTGTTGCTAAGTAGTGCTAACCCTAAGTCCGGGGCTTTGCAGTGTCTCATGTTCTGTCAGCGAGCAGGTGCACAAGAAGATGGCAGGGAGCATGGCCAGGACAGCTGATCCAAACTGGCCAAAGGAACATTCCATATCATAGACTATCATGACCAGTGTATAAATGGGAGGGACAGATCATTGCTGGAGGACAAGCTGGGCATTGGTCAGCAGGTGGTGAGCAAATGTATTGTGCATCACCTCTTTTCTTGCATTTTATTTCTCTCTCCCTTTACTTTTCTATTAAAATTAGTATTAGCATTAACATTGTTATATTTTACTTTGTTTCAATCATTAAACATCCAATCCATGAGTTTTGCTTTTTCCTTCTGATTCTCCTTCCCATTCCACCAGGGACAGGGTGGAGGGAGTGAGTGAGTGGCTGCATGGTACTTGGTTGCTGTTTGGGGCTAAACCACAACATCTAGACAATTCATAATCAATGTCTTTTTCTCTTTTAAATGTATGGAGTTAGCTAAAAGTGTTTCAACAAAGCAGGTACATCAAAAAGGCCAAAAAATTTATAAAAGTAAACTATAAATGTAAAAATAAATCTGTGATTCACATTTTCAAGAAAGTTGGAGAATGTTTATTTACTGGGGTTAAAATAACTTTTTGGCAGCTCCTTAGATATGTCTTCACTTGGAAAATATGAACCCCTTAAAACTGATACATTATATCTATTTAGGGGTAATAAGGGAAACCACTAATAGTGAATTTCTGCCAAATGCTATTTAAAAATAAAAGACGCACATCCATTGCAAACAGACAAAAAATAGAGAAGAGGAGAGAGAAAGAGGAAAGAAAGGAGAGACAAACTGAAAAGAAAGAAGGGAAGAAAAAGCAACAAAGGGAGAGAAAACAGATAACAAGATAAAATAAAAACTTTAAAAATCACATATATTTTTGAAGTATTGATCATAATCCATGACCACTAGATTCTGAAAAATATGGTCACTTTCGGGCATCTCTATTTGAGGATCATACAGTTATTTTAGAACAAAGTATTGTGATTTCCTATGGACAGATGGGTTCTGATTCTTTTGCATTCCCTCTATCTTGCTTCTGAGGTGAAAATAGTTTAGTGAGAATCAGTGACCAAAATCCTTTCGGACTGCCTGTAGCCTTGCTAACATCATCATCTAAGACAATAATTTCTTCTGGTTCAAAACTGAAAATGGTATTAAACACTTTGCTAATATGACTATTCTGGATTTTAGAGGGTTACCTGGCCAAGCTTTGTTGCCAGTGAGATATTAGTCTATTATAAAAAGCTACACTGTTAAGTAAGTTTACAATAGAATAATATGTATAAAATAATCAACAGAAAATATTTCATATATTTCTATGTGTATTTGTGTATCTATAAATGTATTCATAGACATTATACAAAATTTTTAATGTATGATCATTAAATATTAAAAATAATTTAAAAATACCTAACTAAGATAACTAAGTACTATGACTTAATAACTTAGTTGCTTCAGGCACTTTTACTCAAAAACCATGCCAAATTAAAAGCATTTATCAGATTTATAGATTTTAAAAATAACTTTTTAAAAAGACATTAATAGGCTAAGAAAAAAAAATTGACACAGTTTTGAGAAAAATAAACATAGTTTTGAGAATTTTAAATCCTGTGACAATTGAAATACCTTTCAACTTTCAGACACATTCAGAAATTTGCTTTCAATATTTTGAAAAAATCAAGCAATGGTAAAGTCTCTGCTGTTTTTATTCATTTAGTACTGGAATGGTATTTAGATTTCATATCAACTTTTATCAACCACATTAAAAAATACTAAATATTGAAGTATAGTAATGATAGGATACATGAAATTGCTTTGTAGAGTTTCATTACTTCAGCATTTACTACTACTTAGAAAGAGGTTACATTTGAAATTACAAAATGTCTATTTCCTCTATTCTTAACAGCCATCACAGTAAATCTGTTTTCTATATTTTACCTCCCAGAGTTTCTTGATAGACCATAGATTGGATTTGCTTTATTAGCCATTTTCAAAATATAAACACCTTTGTGAGAAATGCTCCTGTTGGTGACTCCTTGCAATTTTCAGACCCCTGAGACACAGGTTATTCTGTCTCCAATCACATGTAATTTTATTAAAAGTATCTAATCTCTTGACTCCTTGTTTACTTTTTTCATGCAATAAAAATAACCTGTTGTGTTGTGGAAAGTACCCATAACAAGTAAAGAGAAGCAACTCAGAGGTATTGTGGGACTTTGTTAATTAATTGTCTGTAACAGGCTCAATCAGAAGGTTCTCATGAAAAGTATGGTCTGGGCAGGATTAATTGTGTAACAAATGTATTAATGAGGAAATGCCCTAGAAACACTAGCTATTCTTATATTACTATGTCCAGCAGCAGCAGAATTAGTGTCCTGAACTCTGGAAATCAATCCACCTGCAGACATCTCCAGAAGAATCAAAACCAGTATAAATCACGTCTGAAAGTTTTAAGAAAGCCAAGGACAAGATGCTCTGATGACTCTCTTAAAGACTGGAACTGAGAAATTCTTGGCTCAAAATGCTGACTTTTAGCCAAGGTACTGTACAGTAAGTTTACTTTTTGGTATGTTTTAATCACCTCAGAAAAAGTACAAGGTGATCATAAAGAAAAGGTTGAGGTAAAGCAAGGGCATGAAAGATAAACAGTTATAACTCTTCAAGATGTAGTGAACATTCTATTCTTAGACATAGAGACTTAATGTTAAAAAAGGCTTTCTTTTATCAAATTCACAGATTGTATTTTGTGACAGACCACAGTTTTATGCTTTGCAGCTGTCTGAATAGACATAGTCTCCAGGATTTGGATTAAACTAATGTTCATTTTCAGTGCTATATTTCAATAAGTTTTGATTCTTTGATACCACAATGTCAGTGGACATCAGAAGTGCTAATGTGTTTAGTATAAAAACAAGCATGTAAAAGACACCTGATCCCTGAATAGGCAGAAAAGTTCAAGCAATAGAGTTTGGAATGGAATTGGGACAGTGAATTACTGGTTGCTTGAAGTAAGCGAATGGAAATTATTCTATATCCAGGATGAAATGGGGCTATTAGACAAAATTTGAAATCTAATAATAATTGTACTATTCAAAGAAATAAAGACAAAAAATTTATAAAATTGAAACATTGTGAACTAGGTGACCTAAATATCTACAATCCAAATATCATTTTAGTTAACAAAGACTCCTCTACCTGACATGACCAGCAATAGAATCCTAGAAAGTAGTAATTTGAAGCTCAGATAAAAGAAATAATCTGTTGTGGGTTTGGGTTTTTTATTTTTTCTTTATTATCTCTTTTAAGCAAACCATGATTAGACTGCAAAAAAATCCTGTTATTATTTTTTATTTTTAAAAGACATATCTGATGTATCATGTATTAAAAATTCAACACAATACCAATATAAGTCTCAGTTGTATTGCTCTCATATTTTGATTTAGGGAATACACATAAAGTACGTATGTGTTTCATGAATATTGTTTTTTCCTTTTATTTTATGTAAATGGGAAAGCCATGTTCCAAACACCAGTTACATGTGTTTTGAGGGTTTTTTTAATATATTTCAAATGTTTGGTCTATAGACATGATTTCAGATATAAATATGGTCTTAAAATTATGAGTATCATCTGTTAAATTTTGTCTTCCATTATATATTATAAGCAAGAATTAAACTTGTTTAATTCCACTATCCAGAGGATAGTGGTCAGATGAACATCAGTGATATGTGATGTCCCTCAAGGTCCCAGTGTTATTTAATATCTTCATCGATGACACAGACAGTAAATCTGCAGATAAAACCAAGGTGAGTGGTGCAGTTCACACACCAGAAAAATAAGATGCCAGCTAGAGGGACCTGGACTACCTTGAAAAGTGAGCCCATGGGAACCTCATTAGTTTCAAGAACGTCAAGTGCAAGGTGCTGCACGTGGGTGGGGGCAACCCCTGGTATCAATTCAGACCTGGAGATGAACAGATCGAGAGCAGCCCTGCCAAGAACGACTTGGGGGTGCTGGTGGATGAGAGGCTGGGCATGAGCTGGCAATGTGCACTTCCAGCCAAGAAAGACAATTGTATCCTGGGCTGTACCCAAAGAAACGTGGCCAGTATGTCAAGGGAGGTGATCCTGCCCCTCTACTGTGCTCTGGTGAGACCCCACCTGAGTACTGCACTCTGTTACCCTCAGAACAGGAAAAGCATGGCTTTATGGAAGCCAAAGGATCCAAAGGAGGGCCACGAAACCATCAGAGAGCTGGAACACTTTTCTCTGAAGGCAGTCTGAAGGAATGGGAGATGATTAGCCTGGAGAGGAGACATTATTACAGGAGGCCTGTAATATAGACATTATATAGACATGATTTTAGACATAAATAATGTCCCCAAAAATGGGGACAAATTTTTTAGCAGGGCCTGTTGTGATAGGACAAGAGGTCAGGGTTTACACTGAGAGAGGGTATGTTTAGATCATATATAAGGATGAATTTTTTTATGATGTGGATGGTGAAAATGTTGGAGTAGGTTGCCCAGGAGGTTGTAGATGTCCCATCCCTGGAAACGTTCAAGATCAGGTTCGATAGGGTTCTTAGTAACCTGATCTAGTTGAAGATATCCTTGCACACTGGAGGGGATTGAACTAGGTGACCTTTAAAGGTCCCTTGCAATCCAAACTATCCTATGATTTTATGATTCTATGAATAACAAGTAAAATACAGAAAAAAATATATATATACGGAGATATAGAAAAGTGATCATTGGGAACTCACTCATTTAGTGAATTCTCATTTGACACTCACAAGTAACATTGATAGCATAGTAATAATACTGCCAAAGTGGAAATATAATCTTGTCTAAAACTGGCTTTATTTACAACAGTCATTGAACAAAAACCTGGCCTTACTGCATTCAGCATGCTTGCTAAAGAGGTTATTGGCCTGACTCATTCAAAAATTGCATCTGTGGACAACCCCACAGGTGTTCTCAGCCTTCACAGTGTGCCCAACGTATACACAAAGATGGTGAGGTGGCTAAAATTTGAGGAGAAGGAGCCTCTCCTGTTACCTTGGATGGAAGAAGCTGCATTTCAGCAGATGTTTAAAAGAAATGGTACTACATTCTTCACACATCATTGCAAAAGCATTGTCGAACATAAACAGAAAAGTAGGAACTATAAAATTCATAGTCAGTGTTGCACCTCTCCCAGGCAACAGAGGAACAAGGAAGTAATTGAGCTTCTGGAAGGTAATTACAACCCTTGGATATATCACAGGCAACACGGCTTGCCTCCTTTGCTTTGCCCACCACAGAAGACTTGAATTGCTTGCTGTTTTCTTTGAGTTAGTTATCCAGTGTTTGCCTAAGGTTAGTGTGTAACTTCACTGGGATTACTGGGAAATACCACTGTGCCTCAAGTGAACAAAACTAAGATCTGTTCCCAAGTCTTCAGTGTGGATGCTGAAATTAGCCAAAGCTGTACAAGGAAAGAAGAAAGAACATACTTTAATTATGTAGAAGAATGAACAAATATACAAGTTTAACACTGGATGACTGTCCAATTTTTTTGATCTGTATGTCATAGTCCCTGTGGCATATTAAGAAGATACATGTAATAAATACAGATTACATGAGCAGACAAACTGTTAAATGGCCTAGGATTAAAGTATTATTTATGCGTATAATTTTATTTCTTCTCCGAGTTAATGAGTATTGGTTCTGATGAATGCTGAAATTAATATACTGATTATATATGTGATGCTGAAATTAAATAGACTTTTGGGAAGATATTTATGTCTTTTCTCTGAAATATACAAACTGGCTTAGCCAACACCTAGTCTTAAGCCTTCTTTTCAACAGTCACTGAAGTGATTTTCATTGCTATTTATCTCTTCAATTATGTACAAATTTCTTATTGAAATCAAAACAAAGACTTAAAACCCCACTATACAACCCAGAGAAAGTGAAAAAATTTAGTGTCATTTTTTAGAGGCAGAAGTTAAAGGCAATAAAATTTACTGGTTTAATCAGTCATCTGACAACACAGGGCTCAGGAAAGCAATGAACAACATATGAAGCATAGAAAAAACACAAACAATTAGGAAGACAAACAGTAGAATAAAGACTATCTCCTCCAGAGAAAAGTAAGCTGCAATTTCCCTGCCACCTGAATTTGCCTCATTACTGAAGAGACTGCTGAAGACTTCCCTAATGACAGAAAATCATGAGACTGTAAGGAAAATATATAATACTACATCTGCTCCATTAAGAGTGGCAGTTATAATTCTTTTAAACATAAAGCTTTAGCTTGCATCAAATAACTTCCTTTCAGTCTATCTAGAAAACATAATCCTACCACTGAAATGCCTGAAATTTAAGTGAAATTTAGCAGATTAGCCCCACTTCAGCTTGGTAATGCTTTAGAAAGACCAAATCCAAGTTAAGAGAAAATTCAAAATAACAGGATGAATGTAATATCTCAAGCTTAGTTTGCTAAAATTTATCACATGACAAACTAAAGTACAATCCAGATTGTTCTGTAGAGAGTTCCTACTCAGTTCAGGAAAATCTGGATCAGATCCTTCTGACATAACAGTCTTCCAGCATCAATATATTCGGGTGTACAACTCTACTTATCATTTCCTTCTATTACACCAATTCTGTATGTTCTAATTGAGTAAAATATTTTTTTACAGTACTTTGCATCCCAGATCTGATCCCAACAAACTGCCTGGAAGACTTGTAGCTTCAGTGATAGCATTCCCTGTGAGGATTAATCCCTCTGAGAGTTACTACAGGTATCCTAATAGATCACTAAGTATTGACTTAGTTCATATTTCTTACCAATTAATTTAGTACCAGAGTTTTACTCTCCTGCTAGCTTTCTATGCTTCCTTAAAACATGAACTGACATCACGTTAGCAAGATTGCATGTATGATAAGAAAACAATATAATTCTTCATAGTAATATGCTTATCCTACAACAGTTTTCAAATAAGGAAATGCTACTTGAATTAGGACTGAACATTTCCTTGTGTTAAGTTTCAATACAGGTCAAATTCACTCTAACACTAGAGATGTCCCTCATAAAAATAGGATTTTTAATCAAGTTCTTGAACTATGAGTATGCTGTAACAACATGACTTATGTTTTTATCATCTTTAAAATATTTTCTTCATTACTCAGCTACCTAAAGACATTTTTAAAACGTTTATAGAAGAGAATGATTTTATTTTTTTGTTCTTTTTATTTTTTTTTCTTAAAGAAGATCCATATTGGAAATTTATCTCAAATGTTGAATTTTATCCTTTTTTAATTAGAGGACATAAACAATCACCTCTGTAGTCTTTGCAGTTCTTTGAACTGCCTTTGAATCAAGATCAGAGACTACAATAAAAGAACTCCTTATTGTACAGTTTTATAACATTCCATGTGAGATTCTTAACATGTTGAAAAACTTAATGTTATTCAATAATTGCAAGAGACAAATGTGGGGGGTTGGCTGTCATTTCTCCTCATGTACTTTGCTGGAGGGAAATAAATTTTCAGCAACAAACATCATTTACAAAAATAATGTTTTGAAGAAAGAAAAATATGACTATTTTAATCTTTTTAGTCATTGTTTAAAGCAAATAAATTGTGTGGAGCAAAAAAAAAATGGAAAAGGGAAAATGAGTATCTGAAAAAAATTGTAGTCCCAAATAATAATTAAAAAAATAAAATTAAAGACCTATAATTTTTTACTACAAGTCCAAGTTTAGGACCCCTTTCTGTTTGCAGATGCTCATTTTCCTTGTCGGCAGCTTAAACATTTTGAGCTCTTGGATCTGTTCATGCCTTGCATATTTCTTCCTTGTGGTTTTAATTTGCAGAGATCTGGGCTCCTAATGCAATCGCAGGCGAGCCCGGGCCGGCGCGGGCGGGAGATGAAAGCGGCGGCCGCGCCTCCCGTGGGGCGCTCGCCGTGACCTACTTCCAGGGCAGCCAGACATAACACGGGCACCACGTGCTCCCGCCCCGCCGTCAAAACAAACCATTAAAACCGGCAGCTTAAGACTGATTTAGGACCCTCTGGTCTGTAAGTGGTGTCTGAGTTTTTTGATCTGCTAACTGATCACAGGTGGATGAAAAGAGATCTCTGAGACAATTAACCACGGATTCGACAGGTTCGCTGTCACAAAGGGGAACGGTTAGAATTTCACCTACGAGGGCATTAAAGAAGCAGCGTTCAGTCATTGCCATGGCAAAGACATGAATGAAAAGCAGAACGTGGAAACACAGTCTGCTTAATATCCATGCAAGAATTCTGCCCTGAGTATCACATCCTCCTGATTAAATTCTTGGTTCTACCCTCAGTAATGTTTCATTTCAACAGTATCAAATATTCTATGACAAACACAAGCGCAGCTAAAAACAGCTGGCAAAAACATTGTGCATTAAAAAACCCCTAGCAGTGTCTGGGAAAGTGGTAATTTTCAGTAAATAAACTAGATATATCGTGCCCAATAAGCCTAGTACTTTTAGAAAAAGGATTCCAAACTGACTATGTTAATGATTAAGGTTATTTCTTCTTTGATGCCCTCCACCTGATCTTAGTTTTATACTTAGCAAAGGCAGGGTATACTTAGACAACGAGGCAGGGTACCCATGGCAACATTCTCAGATGTAGCTAGCTGAAGTTTCTTGCAATAGAATTACAAAATAACTAATATCTATTTACTCATTATTATTGTTATATCATTACTTTGATATCCTATTGATAATTTTAGATAACATCAGAGTACATAATTACAGCTCAACAGCCACTGAGAAATGCAAATTCCTTATACCACATAAAAGAGTTACGCTTTTTTTTCATTGACCATGGACTTTTTCTTTTTTGAAATGGAAACCTGGCACATGAAGTCCTCAGATAATAAAAATCTAACCCTACTGTATGCTTTACCACTAAACCAATATGTCTTTTTAAAACTCCTTCATATGAGCATCAATAGGTTTGGGTGAATAGATAACTGCTGCTACCTATGGTGGGCAGTGATCTATTGGCAATTTGTGAGAAAGTTGTAAAACATTGTGTTTCATGTATTTATTTTTTTTATTTATAGCTAAAGTAACTTGAAAAAAATGCTATTCTCTGGTTTTAAGAATTAAGAATGCATAACACTACATTAATGATAAAAGGGGGGAAAGTACATCAGATAACACAAACCCCTATCTTTTCCATAGAAAACAGAAAATTCCTTCCTCTTCCCCACTGAAAAATCCAGTCCTCGGGGATGTAATTACGTGCGGCATTGGAAGGCCCTCATGTCAGCGGATATTCTACAATTGCTGATGTATTTGCACAAGTCCCCTGATGCACCAAAATACGTGCTATTTTAACTCATTGTAGGAACAGCGATTCTCAAAGACAAGGTAAAGAGAGATGGATAATTAAACCTGCAATGGCAATTAAACCTGCTCTTAAATGTAGGCAGCTCCATCTGGGATCACCTGGCCTGGCAGAAATACAGTTCAGTGGTGAGAGGAGCCCATCACTCTGGTGCACTCTGGTGCAGTTGTCGTAACAACATTTCAAAACCTTGACTTCTTGACACCTGACTTTTTTTTTTTTTCCTGTATTCTGCTTTCTTTAAGTTGAGTTAAGGTGTTTTTCCTTAATGTTTCAAAGATTCATGGAATAAATATTTTTGTTTAAATATCTGCATTTGTCTAATTGCATACCTATGTTATATATTAAACTCTGAGGTAAACCGGAGACTTAAAATTTGCTCAAAAATTTTGAATTTTGAGAAGGTCTAGGTCTTTTAAACTGATTGTGAAACTGAAATGATTGTGGACAGGGAAACACATAAACAGATTCTTCCACTGAAAAACTGAGGTATTTCCCTGATCTGTGCTTGTCTTGTTTGGGTTTGGGTTCTTTTTTTTTAATACTGCTATCACTTTCAAGCCAATATCTCATACAGTCTTAGGAAAAACGTAATATAGTAAAGTTATTACACTTTTTTTTTTCAGAAGGTTAAAAACTTTTCTGAAAGATAAATGAAGACATAAATGATCAAAATCTCTCCAACCAGTGGATTTTTTTTTAGTGCACCTTCTCCACCGAATAAGGAAGGAAATAAGGGACTTTCTATACTGTTGGAGGTAATAATGGTTTGAAAAACACTCTTGCAGCCCTTTTATACTCTTCCAGTTCTTCATATTATTTATTGGATCAGAAACAATAAATCTATGTAAAACCTTTTTTTTTTTTATTCCAGGTAACCAAATGTTGAACTGTTTGCATATGCCTTCCTGTGTTGTCTCAATTCCTGCACATGTATTTTGCCAAACCTCATGCCAACATACTTTTCTGCATTTAGGTTTGCTTCATAGAAAACCAGGCCTGTGACACCTGGTGCTTTCTTAGAGCCCATCCAATCATGTCAGACCAAATCAAGCACCAAATTCCCTATGCCTTGAAAAATTGCCAAGTCCTCACATTTCCCTCTAATGGAGCACTTGTGAAGACACTGACTCCCTGTCTTGGTATTAACATCAGCCTTGATTGTTGAGTGCACCTTTCTTCCAGAAAATCCTATTTATTAAATGTTGACCCTGGAATCATCCTTAAGCCTTTTTTCCCTTATTCATTTCAGTGCCTTATCCAGAGCTACTTTTGCCACAGTGCATTCAGGAGAATGGTAATGCTTAATGGTTAGGAAGTAGGAAAGTAGAGGAAATGTCATGGTTCTTGAGTCCATGGAATGCAAAAAATTAGACAAAAATGTAAGTACAATTTATATTTATTAGTACAAGAAGCACAATGGTCATTTTTGCAGATAAATTTTTGCAATACGCAGCTTACTGTTGAATAATCAGTTTATAGAGAAATCTCTTCTGTTTGAGTTAAAATCATCTCTAGAACTGTTTGGTCACATAAAATGGTTCCCACTTGTGATTGCTTATGCTTTGTTGAGACATACATGTTACCATAAGAATAAAAAATATTTTATTTATTGTCGTTACCATGCACTATAATTCTGTTGTTCTACAATCTATGTTCTTAGCATTTCAAGTTGATCACTTGTACTTTCAACTTTTAAAAAAAAACATTTTGGCATTTTAAAAAAGTGTATATTATGTTTGCTTTTCTAAATTTTTTTACTAAGATGAGTGTACCAAAAAGACTGAAGCATTGTCAATTTTGCCAGAGTTAAAAAAACCCAAACAAACAAGCCTGCAGCATGTCATTATAATTTCTTAGCAATCTTTTTGGTATTTAACAAAATATGAAATTTATTTCAAATTTTACATGTTTTTCTTTTGTTCCATTATTTAATATTGCATAATTATTTTTCATTTCATTTGTCTACCTAATGGAACAGGTGCTACAAAGAAAAATGAAGCAACACTTGTTACAAACCTTGGATTGTTTCTCATTCCATGTTTATTTTGGGAAAATACTTATTTATTAGAGTTATTTAACCAACTGGTCTGTTCACATGGAAATCTTCTGTAAGAATGCTCTCTTGGTGATGCATGTACAGTACCAGAAAGAAAAAAGTTCCTAATAAAATGAGATTAAATAAAAGTAATGAAAAATGAACCATTTTTTCTTACATAGTCATCTCTTTAAGTTTTTCACTTCTTATAAACATTTCTTGGACTACTCTCTGTTTTTACTTCGAGGACTCTTTCAAGTCCAAGTACAGTTCCAAGAAAAAGAACTGAAAAAGTCAGTTTAGTTGCCATCGTACTTTATGAGTCAAAATTCTGGAGAACTGGAGGCCTGAACCAGAATAACAGCTGTCTCACTCAGTTTTCTTTTTTCCTTAGAACATAATTTATATTTCAAGGACATAAACAGGAAACTTAAAAAATTAAGTATAGTAGCTGTTTGCTTTTTAAAAATTATTATTTTATTTTTATATATCTTTAAGAAACAACTTCATAGGATGGAAAAGGCTTTTCAGACCATCAAGTGAAACCGTTAACCGAGCAGTACCAAGTCCACCACTAAACCATGTCCCTAAGTGCCACATCTTCTAAATACCTCCAGGCGTGGTGAATCAACCACTTCCCTGGGCGGCCTGTTCCCATGCATGACAACCCTTTTGGCAAAGAAATTTTTCCTAATTTCCAAAAATTATGACAAACTCCAATGTCTCACAGGACTGCTGAGGAATAGTCATGGTTTTTTTCTCTCCATACACTTTTATATGTATATAAACCTATCAGTAGATTACAATGTTATTAGCAGGAAAACATGCTTGGTTTCTTTTTTTTTTTTTAATAATGGGGACATTTCTAAGTTAGATACACAGACTGATTTTGCCATGCTGGTCACCGTGAAGTTTAATTTTCAAAACATTTGTATTTCTTGCATTGTGACTCAATCAAAACATTATTTCTGGATAAGTTGAGAGGAACAGTGATTTAACAAACTAAACATGTTTTGAATGAACTCAATAATTGTATTTTAATTGCTGTCAAGTGTGTGTTAATATATTGCTTAGACTGCATCTCACTTTGTGTGGAGATGTATTTGAACAGCATGAACACAATAAAAACAGCTAAACAGCCCTCAAGTGTATATATGGCTTTTGCAAGTCTTTAGAGAAGAGAGCATTTATCTTTTATTGTTGTATTTCACAGCAGAGTCCTAGACGGCCTTGTGTCTTGACTATGCCAACCACTTTTCCTCTCATCTGATTTTCCTCATGTTATTATGCTGGAATGTGAACCCAGACTTCCTTGTTTTACTGCTTTAAGTACCAGTTGCAGATACTGATATTGGCTTCTGCTGTTCTAGCCTTTAATTTACCCTACTGTACAGGAAGTAGTCTATTTAATGCCCTCTCCCTTTTAGTTAACTAAACCTAGTTTGAAATTTCTAAAATGAAACAGCTGCACTTTGGTAAAACACAAAAATCACTGGAAAAATTTTCTTGTCCTTCCTGGGACTGAGGGCAAGGATGGATTGCTAAACCAGAAACAGACATATGGTGTGCTAGCAGGTGGCTATACTACAATATTTCTTCCATGCAAAATCCACATTTCACCTTTCCATAGGATTTGGCTTTATTTATGAAAGACAAAATCTTGGCATAGTTGACTCTACCTGTTGAAGTGTTTTAAGTTTTTGGAATTAAAAAAAAAAAAAAAAAAGAGTTTAAAATTGAAATGAAAATTCGGAAGGTCATAAAATATAGTATAGATTTTGATTCTCCACTAGTCTTCTCCCTGGCTTGCCCAAACTGCACAGTATAATTTCCAGAAAACTTTGTTCTCATCTTCCTTGAGAGTCAGGCTGCATAACAGAAAACTGCAGCAGTGTAAAAGACAGCTGACAGGCTCAGATGCTTATGGAGAGATCAAAAAATGTGGCAGCAGCTATTGGCCTCTCCTATATTATTCCTTAACTTTTTGTCATTGGGAATGCCAGCTGCAGTCAGGTCAGGTATCCTTAGATGTTTTGTTGCTTGCTTTACTCACTATTGTCACAACTCTTCAGTGTTAATTATCAGAATAGTGACAAGTTCTTACCAGTGGGGATTCAGGTGAGGATGAAAGTTCCCTTTTGGCTCCAGAAACATGACACAATGCAGAAAGTGGTTTTGAGAGAACACACTTATGGAGAGGAAGAACCTTTCTGTGCTGCCTCCTCACCTATAGTTTGTAGCTGTATTGGGTGATATTAATCACGACAGTTCTTTTTTTTGCTCTGAGCTGTGCATTTGTTATGATTTCTTTTAAAGGTAGGACTCATTATGTTACACCAGCATTTATAGCTCTGATTCATTAAAATAGTTCTAATTCTTCTGTGTCCAGAATATCCTTCTGAGGCTTTTATAAAATGTGACCGCTTTCCTGTTAAACAAGATTAGCTGAAATAAAAGGTGTCAGTTTTCTACGAAGCATGTTGGCTTCTTACCTATTCATTCTCATCAACAAAATGTGCCAAGGTTAGCGTCTTGGCTACCCAAGTTTCTCTGTCTCATAGCAAGTGTTGCTGTGGGAGCTGAAATGAGTCAGTATTTTAGTGCCTAGACACAATATCTGAGAGTGGTAACAGTGTACTTCTTTTTAACAAAATTGCATATCTACTTATTTTTAACTTTAACCACATTTTGACAAATTATAATAATATCCTCATACACAGGATGACTTTTTTTTTTTTAATTTTAAAACTAATATCACTGTAAAATTTCATACAGACAGAATCCAGGGAAGCAAGCTATGTCTTTAATTCTCAGAGTCAGGTGCTCATAATTAAGAAGGATAATAAGAATAGTTCATAATGCAAATTCAGAGTTGTACATTGAATGATCATATCTGATTGAACTTTACTATTGGACTGGATGTTAATACCTGCTTCCCTGCTTGGTGTGTTGATAGTGCAGTCTGCTGGGCAAGGGACAGGAAGGACACTGTACCTCTTACTACTGCACAACTTTCTTTAACCTTTCTGCCATTGGCCTACAGAGTTGAAGAGATCCTGGGGTTCAACGGAAAGGAAGGAGCTCCCCACACTTCTTTAGGCATGCAGACACAGTGAGATACTGGTGAGGCAAATTCCCTTGGACCCTGCAGTAAATCTCAGTCTCTGGATGAATAAATATCAGATCCTCTTCTATCTTCTCTAAAAGACCTTGAATGCTTGTATTTTTCTCTCTTAATAAAAAAAAATGGAAACTTACTTTCTCAGGAGCAGTTGGTGAAAATATACTACTCTTTTTTTTTAACCTTGAACAGTTTTAAAGGGTTTTTTTCATTACTGTTGAAATTAGATCATCAGTAAGACTGCAACAGGTAGATATTTAGAGGATAAATTCATTCCAGGGAAATAAATTATAAAGGTCAAACGCAGCAGGAGACATGGAAATTTTACAGCGAATGTCACCACGTCTATCCTAACTGCTTGGCTACTGAGGTTTACTTGTGCTTTTCAGTACAGAGTAACTTTTCTCAAGGTAAGTTTACCTTTGTATCGGTAAACAGCAGTGTATTGAATACCATCAAAACTTTGTGTTGGGTTGTTATTAACTATATTTTTCAAAGGGTGATATTTTTGCTACTGGATTTGGGACCTTTCTATGATGAATTATTTCTAGGATGAAATATCTGTCTGCTATACATACACATCTATCTTGTTTGGATATTTTGGATAGTTTAGTAATGTTGATAACTGTAGCAGTTTCTCACTGAGGACAGAGCAGAGTATTTAATCACGAAACATTTAAAAAGTGAATAACAGAAAGAATCATAGAATCATAGAATTAACTGGGTTGGAAGAGAGCTCTGAGATCATCAGGTCCACTACCACTGTGATTCCTAGATCATGGCATTCAGTGCCACATCGATCCTCATTTTAAAAACCTCCATGAACGATGAATCCACCACCTCCCTGGGCAGCCCATTCCAATGCCTGATCACTCTCTCTGTAAAGAACTTCTTTCTAATATCCAACCCAAACNCCACCTGGGCACACTGCTGGCTCATCTTCAGCCTCCTGTCAATCAGCACCCCCAGATCCCTTTCCAATTGGCTGCTCTCCAGCCACTCTGTCCCCAGCCTGTAGCGCTGCAGGGGGTTGTTGCAGTTAAAGTGCAGGACCCGGTACCTGGCCTTGTTGAACTTCATCTCGTTGGAATCAGCCCATCTCTCCAGTCTATCCAGATCCCTCTGCAGAGCCTCCTGCCTTCCAACAGACCAACACTCCCTCCCAACTTGGTGTCGTCTGCAAATTTGCTAATGATGGACTCAATCCTCTCATCTAAATCATCAATAAAGATGTTAAACAGGACTGGACCCAACACTGACCCCTGGGGAACACCACTAGTGACCGGCTGCCAACTGGATGCAGCCCCTCTGCACTCTCTGGGCCCGGCCCTCCAGCCAGTTCCTAACCCAGCACAGAGTGTGTGTAAGATAAGTGAAGCATTCAAAATGCCTGACTTCAGGCACCATATTCAGTCAGATTAACTAACCAAATGGCTACATCCACTGTAGGAAACAAAACAGGGAGAAAGCAAAGACTCCACTGTTTAATTCTTAGTTCATGCCTGATATGGTGTAGACCCACTACCCCAGGTGACAGAGGTAATATTTCTTTTAGTGCCTGGCTCTCCAGAGACTAAGGTGATTTAAAATAGAATCACTTTCAACTGTCCAACCGAGAAGATTTCATAGAATCATAGAATTATTGAATGGTTTTGTTCCGAAGGAAGCTTAAAGGAAACGTAATTCCAACCCCCCTCCTGTGGGGCAGTTGTTTCTGTTGGCTCAGAAAATTAACCAAGGAAGACACTGAGGTAAATAAGCAGCTTTAGACTGGGAGGTCTCACCATTCACTGCAGATGCAGAATCTTGTGTGCCAAACTAGTTGAGGTTTTCACAAGTAAAAAGACAGGATGTTTTGACTTGATTTTTGCCTTTATTTCCTTTTCTTCTTACTTTAAAAGAATGCAAGTGAAATCAGAGGAACTCATGATTTTATCTTTGAGATGCACTTTTTAAAAATTAAGTAATTTGTCATTTGTGACTTCATTGTAATTGTGGACTACAAAGGTGGCATGGGTAATTAGAAAAATTAAACATGATTTTGTATAAGTTCTTTTCCTTTCTAGTTGGGAAAGTTTAATACAAAAATTTTATACTACGGAAAGCATCTATAACAGGTAATTACAAAGACTTTAAGGATAGCCATATATTTTTGTGTGCTTACATAAAAGAGAAAAAAGTGCTTACAGGCAACCAAAATCAACAGCCAAAACTTGATGAATAAGTATAGCTATAAAGCAGTTAAAAACATGGACCATTTCACATCTTGCCTCCAAAGCAGAGTTTAAGTGTTTGCTGAACAGTTTATGAAAATTATGTCAAAATGTAATGTTGGCATTATATCCTTGAGGAGAAATTTAATTAACTGTATTTAAACTCAACAGTTTGGAACCATTGAAACAAATACCAAGGCATTCCTCAGTTCAGTCGATTGGGCAGTTCAGCATGATAGTATGTAAAGCAGTTTTTAAAAGAATTGACATTCACATTAAAGGTTTTGTGCCATTACTTAAAGCTATTATGGAAAGTATTCTTTCCCCACATGTAAAAAACCCAACATTGTATCTAGTGATTCTCAAGGCTGGGCAAGGAATACATCACCTCTAGCACAATAGCCAAAACACAATTGTCTGTCTTCAGGGTGGGCAGAAAGTTGTGAGCAGCAGCTGGAGCTTTAGAGGAACTGACAAGTTACGTTTTTATGACCTGCTTGAAACAATCTACTTTGACATTTCAGGAATTGCCACAGCTTCTGGGAAAAGCCAAGCATGCAGTCTGAGCCCAATAAGCCACTACTCTGTGATGAAGTTTAATTAAGCCACCTACTGAGAAAGCTACCATAGGGAAACCTCTTCTCTGAGCATTGGATTTGCAAACCAGTGGTGAGCAACCGGGGAAGACAGCATTTTCAACATCCAATATATTTGCCCTAGTTCCTATAAATTACACGCCCTACTTCTTATGAATTATGCATATCAAAAGCTCAGTGTGGAATAATCTTCACAAATTTGGTCATTACAATGCTGAAATAGTCAGTTTATCAATCCATAAATAAAGTATGCATTTTACCTACTCTACTAGTTCTGTTTTGTAATTAAGTGATATAGCTAGACGTTAATTAGTTTACAGATTGCCATTACCATGATCTATTTACTTTTTAAGCTTCTTCTGGTTTAGTTTTAATCCATCAGTATCAGTGAATTTTCAGAAAGCTTCATGACGTGCTGCAGTATGTCACTTGTGTCCTTAGATAGCATGATAGAGGAATGAAAACAGGCACCAAGCCAAAGAACAAAGATCATTAGATGGAATTAAAGAGTTTATGTGTAATTAGTGTTAATTTATGTTGAATTAGAAAACAAGCTACTCTGATCCATAATTTATTTTCAAACAATTCAGTTACATTTTCACAGAATTGTTCTTTAAATTGTTGATACAATGCATAATGAAGAAATTACCAATGATTTTTAAATAAATGTTGTGTTGATTGTCAGTTTCTGCAAGTTAAAATTCCTAAGGCTTGGTCAGACATGAAAGTTTATGAGAGGTTTTTTAAGTGTAAATACAGCTTCTAGTCATTGGAATTTGCTAAGATTAGTGTTTAGATCATAAAAGGAAATGATACAGGACTATATTCCTCTTTCATCTTGCATCTTTGTCTTTCTTCTTACTTGTTGCTGTCTTTGGAATTGGTCCCATGCTCTCCCTGGCACATGGAAACTGTTTGATAAGTCTGAATGGTAATCCAGTAATGTTAGTAATTTTGAGACGCCTCTTGAAAAATGTCTTCCCCAACACATTATTATGTTATTGTTTCATCTACTTTGTTCTATGCACCACTTTAAAAGGTATGTTGGGTACCTATCTGTTATAGATGATGCTTCATTTTACATTAAAAGGAATTCAGTCTTTTATTCAGGAAAGCATAGTAACTTGCAGATATTTGAATTATTGTCAAATGCTAACATTTTAGGTTTTCCTGTACTAATCAACCATTTTCTAAAAGTGTGGGAAAGATGAGATTTCTGTTTTGATTTCAGGTTTAACCTTATCCTAAAATCCCGGTGCTGTAAGATGACCATGTTTTCACATAGGGGCTCAATAAATACTTAGAGCTCATCTTTCACTAATTTATGGAGCTGGGGAAACCTTTCCTGGGGGGGAGGTCAGAATTTTTAAAAACTTAAATGTAATATCAATAAGTCACGAAACAGATAATGTTTTCCATAGGCGAGTTCTGTTGCTTGCCAGTCAGAGGTAGTGATACATTCTGCTTTGAAAATTTAGCAATTTAGTAATTTGTGCAGAATGCATAAAGAGGGGTTATGAGGTTGTTCAATGTACTGGAAATACACTGGCAGGACTTTTTTAAGATTGAAGAAATTCAGTGACTTGGGAGTTTTTTTCTGTGACAGCTTTGCTCCTTTGAAGACTGCAATATTTCTCTGTTTTTTGCTTTTACAACTACATTCAGCCTTCACTAAAATCACAGGACAAAAATATACTGCTTTCTTGAAATCTACAATAACATTTTACATGTTTGTCTACTACTGAAATGTTCCAGTATTTTCTAATTCTTCCAAATCGTAACTTCAAATAAACTTTATTTAAACCATTGACTACTTGCCAGAAGAACCACCATTAAAAACAAAACAAAACAAAACAAACACCTTGAAGATTACTCAAGATCAGAAAATATTGTATAGAAAAGAATTTTTCATCATAGTCAAATTTTAAACACATTTACTAAAGAAAAGACATCAAGTAAATGCTTAAATGATACATAGAGCATATGTAAATGGTAGATTTTAAAATTACATGATTGTACTTCACTTGCTGCAATTTAGAGGTGTTAGCAGAGTATTAGAATGAGATATCAGCTTTATAAATATAAGCAACAAACACTTCTATAGTGAAAGGGTTTTCTACCTCCAAAATGTCATGACTTCATTAAAAAAACTGTATATGCAAGTTGTTTTCATTGTACACATATGTATATACGATGAAATCATTAAATAAATAACTAGAACTAATAAGATTAAGATCCTGAAGAATGGAGTATATGGGTAAAAGATCCCCGGATTAGTTTCATCAGACACACAGAGGTTCTTAAAAGTAGCTGCCTATAAGCTTAAAGGCTTGGGCAATGGGCAGGCAGAACAAGAAAAACAACATAAGACCTGAGATAGCTGGGTTCTAAGTCATATCTAAATACCCAGTAAATGGATCTTTGCAAAGCTGAACCTTTAGCATCTGCAGGTTTTATGAGACGTGCCAGATGAGGCAGGCTGCCGGGATCAGAGCAGGGTAAAGGGAGCAGCTATGACACAATCGATGTTCAAGGGTCATATGTTCTTCCAAGCTGTGTTGTGGATTGTAGCCACAAAAATGAAACTGATTGACTAGGTGAAGAATGACAGTGGGAGCTCCTCCATAGAGTGTAAAGTTCAGGTTGGAAATACCACAGAGTCCCAGGAGGAACAGCATATCCATATACAAATAACAGGAAGTGAATCAGTGACCCAATTTTAGTTGTTTTGATATAGTATACAGGTCCTTCTATACAGGGCTACTAGAACAAGATGAGTTTCAGTCACCTGACTAAGATCATCTGTATGAGAACGTTGATTGGATTAGCTACGTACTTCAAGGTTTCTTACACATGACCCTGGTACACTTTAAGAAATGCTCTTTATCCTGTTATAGATTTTACGACAACAACACAAATCATTAAGAACAGTCTTTTCAAAATTACAGATTTATGCTAAAGATATTATGAAAGTAATTTGTGATCATGTCAAAAATTAAAATTATGATAGCAACTTGCACTTCAGTTGAATTAGAGGAGAAAGCATGCTTGGGCTTTTTGTTTTTACCATATTCAAGATTAGGGCAGACTCTTAAGTAACTTGGATTAGTGTCCTTGTGTAGTCTGCAAATAGGATATCTATAAATAACCCTAAGTCTTAGTTTAGTTTGTAATTTTCTATGTTCTAGGACTATGAGAACAGGACCAGAGTGAGAGTAGGAGATGAGCACAAGGTAAACTTGTATATGAGGCAAGAAGAATTACCTGGGGCTGTTTCTCATGAAGCTGACTTCATTTCAAGGCTACCTTCTATTCCATAGTTTTGCTAAGGTATAGCAGCATAGATTATTGTAATTTTTATTACAGTTGACCAGTAGCTTATTCCTGGAGCACACTCCATCTGAATTTAGAAAATGGAAATACAAACATATTCACATACCAAAGAAGGGAAGGTATAATAGCAACTGACAGGTGTATCAGAGTGTTCATTTGTCATAACATCAAAAGTGCTTCAGTGGAAAGAACAGAAGAGTAGGAAGGCAAGGATCATGCACTGATGGAACTATTTTGAGATACAGCATGAATATTTGTTTGCTTGTTCAATGAGTTATGACCTTCAGAATTCTCCAGGAATGAAGAGATGCAAATGTCTAGACAAAGCCTCTCCTAAAGAGATCACCAATGTTAAGAATGGTTATTGCTGATTGTCTGACTTCTAGTAGAGAAAGGAGGAGGAGAAGTGTCATCAGCTGATCCTTTCACTTTCCTGATTTTATAGAAATAACTTTTTTTAAATCAGAATTTGATGTTTCTTGAAAAATATTTGCTTCATACAGGAAGAATTACCTTGATAACCTATTAATCCGATTTTGGATTCCAGAACTCTTTTGCCACCTCAAAAAAGAAAAGTTACAGGAAGGAAACTCCATGAAAACCTACCTGCAGAAGTGTTCACTGGAATGTGCAGCACTTCAGATTTAGTTCCTCTGAAATACTGATGTGAAATATCTGAGTTACAAAGTTGCAACTACTCCTGTATACATTCATGTTTTATAAAATTTTCTGTTTAACACATGAAAAGTTCAGTATTTTCATTAGTATGCAAAAACATAAAATAAAAGTATAGTATTTCACTTATAGATAATAAAAATAAATAAATGTGCTTTAATTAAAAATAAAATGCAGTTTTGTCTCAGAATTTTCACTTGTTCCTTTTTTTAGAGGTGGATGGCATATATTGACAGTCTCACAGAAAAAAAATCAGAAGAAAGAAAATTCCTTAGAATAGAAGCCAAATGCATTATTAAAAATTGTAGAGTGGGGAAATTGAAATATAGAAGGAACGAAGTCTGAAGCTTATACAGATATCTCTTTACTGTATTAGAACTGACTTTGAAACGCTCAAATATCAGCTCTTGACACTGATTTATTTTTCAGTACCAATCAAGTCACTAATCTTTATGTGCTCTGTTTCCAATCAAAAATGCTGTTCAGACATTTAGATAGTGAGTGACGATTTGGTTGCTCTGGGTAAAACTTTGTACTGGTGGTGTATGCACAGGTGTGGGACTGGGCACCCAGTGACACTGCTGCCAGGCAAACGTGAATTAATTTCTTGGAGTGGTAACAAAAATAGACCTGTAAGAGACAATTCTCCTTATCTCATGGGGGGTTGTCCTGTGCACTCTTTCCTGTGAGTTCTCTCTGCAATAAAAATTTCTAGAGGAATTCAACAACATAGAAGAAATATTCTATTCATTTGAGAATACAAGGATGCAAATACTGACTTGATTGCAGCATTTATTAAAGGTGAATTTTGAATGTGAGAACTAACTGCAATTAAATCAGGCAAAGATTGATATAAGATCTAGTAAAAAAGAACTTTATGATAAAATGGGTTGGGGTTTTTTGTCTCTGTTTTCCTTTAATTTTAAAGAATGCAAATTGATCTTCAAATTACAATGTGTGATTCCTAGAATTGGCATATCCTTGTTTATTTGTAGTGTTTAGAGATCACAAGAAGATAATAAATCTACTTTAGTGGTGTTAGACACTTATGCACACTCTCTTCCTCATCTGCTAAAAAGTTTTGCTTCTCACCCTGCTTTGGGAACTTAAGTTCACTGACAGTGGTTTAATGATGTTGTTGTTGTTTGAGTTACTCAAGATTATTTCAAGTCTCGTTACAAGCAGTTTCACAGAGTCCAAGGTCTGAATAAATAGGCCACTTAAATTCGGGGTCAGTATATGTTCATTTGTACATTCCTGAGTCCAGCTGCCACTAAACTGTGAGCTCATATTTAGTAACTTAAAAAGGAAAAAAAATAATTTCTGTTACCTGCCTGTGGCTTAGTGAGTTAGCAAACAGAATTGAGGAAAACTAGGACAGTTAATCATCTGTAGTATAGACACAAAGCTGTTTGCCTCTGGGACCAGGTCACTTGCTCTCTATCATTTCTTGGTTACTATTTGTTGTGTCCACGTTAGAGCAGAAATGGAGTTATTGCCCCACTGGTAAGCAAGCACTCCTAACCCTCTGGACTGTACCATCTGTGCCAAATCACATACTGCTTCCTTCTCAAAGCAGCTTGCGCAAATGTGGAACTGGTGTGTGTATATCCAAAACCAAACAAAGGCAGCAAATCAGAAATGCAATTTGGATGCAGTATCTGTAAAGATACAAACAGACTTTTGTAGACCAAACCATTTTCTCGGTTGTCTCTCCACCCACAAGAAAGGTGAAGAGAGAGAAAGACAAAGAAGTAACAACAGCATTTGTGGATTCTTTTATTTGGCAAAGGATGAGCAGAGTCATAACTGTCTGTAAAGTAGAAAAGATGCCCAGCGCTTTAGGTGCTGAGCACTCTCTTGAACTATGTTCTTTTCAGCTCTTCGCTTGGTGCCTGATTCTACCTCACCTGCTGTATACTGAGCAGCATTTTAGGGAAAATGTTGTATGCAGGATGGGTCATCAGCAATTTATTTTGAGTTCAACACTGCAATGTCGAAAAGCCCTGTGCTAAAGGTTCAGCACAACTAATGAGTCTCAGGGACATGAAGTATTGTTCTCACTCCAGAAAATGGGGCACTGCTATTATATGGGGTCAGCTGCCTTTCACCGGTGCAACAGCTCATCTCACAGATTTCTGTACATAGGTAAATGCAAGCAGGTGTTAGCTGTTCCTACCTCAGAGGGCTGCACAGGAGGTGCACCTTATCAGGATGATGGGAGGACTGTAACTGTGAATCCATCCTCCTCTAGTTTTTCAGAAGGGGTCTTTGAAGCAAGGATTGTGCACCATGTCTGTCCAATTAATTGTCTCCCCCCAGCATCTTCCATGGAATATTTTCTGTGGATCATAACACACGTTCCTCAAGTCAGTGGTATCACTGTCTGCCCTTAGGAACTTAGATTGCTAAGGCTTAATTCACTTCACCATCTGATTGAATATTCATCAAACAAACTGGTCACTTGTGAAAATGGGAACCAGATGTTGCTCAAATGCAATTGTCAATATTAACAATTATTAACCAAAAGATACATCATAATTTCAAAACATCTTCACTGACTTCTGACAAAATTCAGGAAGATAAAGTTTGTGTGGTTTTTGTAAGCAAGTCCAGTCTTTATAGCTCCAAAGGGTTATAACATGTATAACACCCTAAGCTGATTGAAAATATCAAAATTTCACTATTTAGTCTTCACAGCTCATGCTTCCATCATTTAGAAACCTAGAACCTAGACTCTCTAAAGACGACATTAANCGCTCGGCCCCGGCAGACGAACCTCAGGATTAAAGGGTGGGCTCAGTTCTGGGCGCACTGTGTCCCACCTAAAATAAATCCAATGCGCAGGCTGGAAGGCGTACAAAGACCTTCCTCAGATCTTCGTTCGCGAAGTCTGGCCACTACTAAGCTGTACTATAACAAATTAGAGACATCGATTCCTACTGACGAAGAGACCTCACATTTACTATGGTCACTGATACATTCTTTCCTTCCCATGAGATAATCCATTTGATTCTTTGAAGTGTATATTTACTACATCACTTCTATGCCTCTGATCAAGTGGATTTTTTATTTTTCCCTTGTCACAAAAAAAAGACAGTAAAAAATTAAGAGGTACTGAATTATATCTATTATGTGACTTTAGTAATTTTCTTCATTGCCACTTGGTCTATTCTACAATATAAGATATTTTACCCTCTGATAAATTTTTAAGCAATTATTTTGGATACTAAACAAGGAATAAAAATTTATTGTGATAATTTTTTGTTTATTTTATTTTTTGACAAAATGGAAATTAATCATGGAAACTACAGGAGGAATCATATATGCAATATCCTAGCCAATAACTGCAGAACAAGGATGACTTGCAGGCCTATTTTTGGAAAAGTTTCAAATGCTTTGTTAAGAGACCCACACTTTTGAGTATATAACCAACAGAAAAAAACTTTGCAGTTTCTACAGTATATTTATATGCTGCAGAATATGGTAGATATTGAACAGATATTTCTAATAGAAATTTTCTTTATGATAGCCCCACTATGATGTTAGACACACTAAGAAAAGAATAAGTTCATTATAATCTGAGTTTATAATAATTCTTCATCTTTTACAATCCACTGTCTTTTTTCTAAAACAAAATTCTTCTTTGCCTTGTAGTTTTGGAGTATGACCACAGGTACAGTTTAGATCCTTCCAGAACCAAAATCTTGGCTATATTTTAAATAAAAGGTGATTGTGAATTTTGTCATAATCTTTTGGAATGACCTCTATTCAGATCTTCAAGCAGTCCATAAACTGAAGTTGAATGGTTAGCTTATGAATGTAGAAATAATCTGTATCAAGAAAATGTAGTAGAATAATGATCTAGAAAAAAATACTAGTTTTAATTCATGCATGAAAGTGCCCTGATGACTCGTAAAAGACAAGCTATGATTAGACTAATTTTCTTTCAAGTAGATTAAAAATAAGACCTTATGAATGTCTAATTAATAAATTCTTGTTAAAATTATTAACCTGTTTAATTTCTCAAGTGGGGTAGATAATTCCAGTTAAAAATCTGCAAATATGTTACAGGAAAAAATAATATCACACCTTACAAAAACATTATTCCTTTATTGAAATATTTCTTAACATTCCAGATTTCATAAGAGAGTAGTCATTTGATTTTTTGTCTTTCAATGTATTTATGCAGATTAAAGGGTGTACCCTTTTTCATTTATATGGTCAAATGTTCATTTATAAGAGCAAAACTAACAAACAGCGTTTGTAGCTTCCTAACCAAGATCTGAGACTGATACTTCTTGCTATTAAAGTAAAAATCACATATTTTCCTCTTTTCTACTTTTTTATAATTTATGTTTCACTTTTCAAGGAATTTAATGTTTTGAAACTGAAAAGACAGTTGTTGATAGGCGATTGTTCTCCAAGGAAAGGAAAGGAAAGGAAAGATAACTCTAAACTTTTTGGCAATTAGTGGTGATCCATGTGCCAATCCTACTAAGATCAATTACAAGAGAAGGCTGAAAAGGCTTTAAATAGGTATGGTGTGATAGATGCTCAGGCCGTGGATCTTCCTCATGATAGGGTCAACACTGAAGGGTGAATTATTTTTTATGGTATTAATTATATACCTGGAACCTAATAAACACAAATTAAACTCTATTTACAATAACATCTGAGAAAATATTATTATTCATTCATAAAATTCCCTGAAAAACAGCTTCTAAAAAAATTCATGTTATTTCAGAGGCAATCTGAATGCGTGATTATACATCCTATCTCTGATTTACATTCCACTGAAATGGCTGGAAGTAAATGCTGAAAAATGAGGAAAGGGTGAGACAACTGTGTGTGTTCAGCCCTGTGAAATGGGGGCTTAGGGAAGACGTTATCACCATGTTCCAGTGTTTAAAGGGTATCTACAAAGAAGATGGAGACTCCCTTTTTACAAAGAATCACACAGCAAAGACCAGTGGTAATGACTACAAATTACTCCTGGAAAGATTTCAGTTGGCACAAAAGGAAAATTTTTCACAACAAGAACATCCTCTCTAGATCATACTTTTACCAAGAAAGGTTGTACCAGATGATCCCTGAGGTCTCTTCCAACCTGTTAGTCTGTGATTCTGTGATTGAAAGTCGGTATGGAACTAAACAAAAACCAACTTTGTAGACTGTATTTACAATTCAAACACTGAGATGCTCATGCCTTTTGGCATTTTACCATCTTGGTAGTTAATCCACCTGCAAATTGGTCACACTAATAATGTTGTTGCCCTAGAAGTTGATATGTTTGGATAATTTTATCTTTTGATTGACTGAAATCCAGCATTCCCAGATATTATCAAAGAGACCTGAATATCACAATAGATGGTTTCTTTTGCTTCTCTGATATAGCCCCTTGATAAAGTTTCCCTTCGCACTTCTTTTATTCAGGTTAGTTAGTGCTTCTTTTCTTAGGCAAGATAATGCTTTCATTATGGTGGGTTTATGTGCAAGGTAATATTCAACATGACAATATCACTATGCTGTTCACTTGTGATTCTTAAACTGTATAGAAAATCTGTATTTATCTGTAAGTGTAACTTAAATGAGTTAGAAATCCTGCAAAATCAAAGGTAAAAGCAAACATATAGGGCTCTGATTTCCCCATTAATAACTTTACACCACTAAATGTAGTAAGTCCTTACATGCACAGGTCTACTTTGAATATAAACAAGTTCTCAGTGTTGGAAAAGGTGACTGCACTTCTGTTCCTGTTTTCTTCTCAATGCCTATATTCAGAGGAGCTGTGATGAATTTAATGCCAGAATCATATGAGAAACAGATTATCAGACATGTAACCATCTAGAGGAGTCATGGCAGTCATTTGTGTGAATTATTCAAGCCACTGATGGTATACCACAATGCCTGTTGCTACTGCAGTGGAAAAAAAATCAATTGTGTACAATATGTATATTAATATGTACAGTGTGAAGAGGAAGCAGATGGCAGGGATGCATAAAACTTCAATGTTCTCCAATCTGTTTACTTATTTTAATCAGCTATCATAGTCATCACCCACTGTGTACTTTGTTTATGTGGGGAAGTGCTGGTGTGATCAAGCAGAAGAAAATCCTGATAAATATGCCAGATCCAAAGCCTGGTAATTAGAATCAGAAAGCTTTTGTATGCTACAAAGGATTAAGACAGACCAGAAGATACCATGAAGAGCTAGCATTCACTTAGGACTGTATTCGCTCACAACATAACTGAGATGAAATTTGTGCCAGCACAGATTTAGCAGGTGACATGTATGGAGAGATGTTATATTAGCACTGACCGTATTTCTACATCCCTTGAAGTGCTAACACAAGCTTCTTTTCTAGATGTAGCATGTGTTTTCCTCAGTTCTTATTTCCTTCATTGAGTACTTACAGGTTTCTAGTAAAAAATTCAAGGTGTAGTCCTCAATGTGATTTCTATGGTGAAAATGTGACTTGGATGGAGAGTGTGGGGGTTTTTTTGTTTGTTTTCAGGGTTTTTTTAGGACATGCACAAAATTGAATGAGCAATGCATAATTCAGATGAAAGCATCTGGTTTCCAATGCTTAATATGAAAGAACCATATTAAAAAATAAGTCCTTCTGAGATTTAAAATATTCAGTTTTTTAAAAACCTTTAGAAGCCCACTATGGGCTTCAGAAGTGGGTTTGAAAAATGTCGTACTCAGGAGATGATAATGATAAATAGGGTGGAGAAAGCCTGCAAATAGCTTATAGCACATAACAGGTGTATGATATTGTGAATGGCACATTCGTTTTAGATTTACATGCTCTGCTCTGATTCTCAATTGTTTTTTAACTGTAAGGATTTCTCAGACTTGCTGTAGAAGATTTTGTCCAAACTAACAAACATACTGGTGATGGGAAAGACAATTACTGCTCATCAAACGATAATGTCTTCAAGACAGATGCCATTTAGTATTCAGTTACAAAAGGAGTGGGGATGACAAAGATTATTTGTTAATATTTTAAAATGTGGCATAGAAATTGGTTTTGGGTACAAAACATACTTTACAAACCGAACCTATGACACCTAATAATAGAAATTAATAGAAAAAAGTATGTCTCAGAGGAAGGAAGTGACCTAAAGGAAACAATTGGTGTTAATCAAGTTGATGAGGGACCCGTAAGTTCAGTTCTTGTCCAAAGTAAATGAAGGTTCCTTCTTCCTCTTTAGTAAGTGGAAGGTACTTCTAGGTACTTTGACCCAGATTTTGTCATTCTTCAGTTAGGGAGATTCTAGTCTATAATTAAAAGTGAAGTAACTAATAAATTAGGAAAGAAATTATCTCACTGTAGAAACAATCACCTGAGGAAGTGTGACTCCTCATCTGCCATTCAGTGTTCTGTGAGCTGTAAAGTTATCTGACAGGAATGAGGATATGCATCTGGGGAAGGACCCAATGACAAAACTAATCTTTGAAAATCAATCTGGGAGGGCTATTCCAATTTTCCTCCTACACGGATTCTTTCAGGAACATTGTCGATGTCATTATTTCCTCCTCTGTAAAGTAGGCAAAATAACAATTACCTTTGAGAAGTAATTCTGGTTAATAATAATGCCAATAATATTTTCAAGGTGCCTGTCTAATACAGATATATATTTAAGAAATTAATATTAATACCTTGAACTTACTCGAACAAAGGACTACAATTCTGTGAAATAACAAACAAGTCAGTGACTGTGGCTGAATCCCTGCTCTTTATATGGAGTTGTGATCTGAACTGAGGCACAGTTCTCCCCAGCAGAAACTCCCAGCAGCAAAAAGAGTGCCAATAGAAGACCTTGATTTCCTCGGTCAGCTTATATTCATTTGCTAGAATGAGTTCCCTCACCTAAAAGGCATCAAAGGGTTTCTCTTCCCTAAAACTGTAGGGTGGAGAAAGGAAATGATGACAATGGCTCATGAGGCTGTTTCTGTGATGGAACAGTTCTGTGCCTCCTTTTAATGAAGTCCACATATATATATATTTTTTAATTGAATAAAGGATAGTATTTTATCTTTTTGACTTGTCTTTATAGGGGATTCCATGGAGGGAAGGGATTAACACCTACAGCATGTGACTGCTACAGTTCAGATACAACTCCTATAAATAAGCTATTTCACGTTTCTGTAATTGCCATGTTCTTTTAAGTTTTGATTATGGTTCACCACATTAACACCTGGCAAATTATATTTGAAAGGTTTCTTGTTTATCATTATACTTAAAGCTCATTTTGGATTAAACAGTGTGTACTAAGTGGCAGGTCAGCTGAGGTAACTGTGATGGCTCCTATCTTAGCAAATGTAGTTGAAGAATGAACCAGAGGACCCGAAAGTCAAACACAGGCCCTTACAACCTGAGCATTTAGCTCAGCTCATGTATGCCATGAGATGCACACGAACAGATGGGCAGAACTTTCTCAGATGAACTTCAAATATGACAGAGTAAGAGAAATACCAAGCCTGATCTGCCCAGTGTCACTGAATAATGGCTTGCCAAGTTTGATACAAATTACTGTAAAGCATGCATAAGGCTTATAGACTCCTTGCTCAAACTGAAAGAAGAAAATCTGAACATTTAGGTTACACCAATTGACCTGTCCTGACTCTAAACAAACAAAATAAGCCTTAGGAAGTGATTGAAGAACATCAGTTTGTTTCCATGAAGATTCCTTGATTATCAAAATTTTATTCTATCCTTGTTTGACTTCTTACCTATGTATCAGGGTGCATCTCTTCACTTCTGTCAAGTTTATATATTTGGAAATTTTTGAAAGGTTGAATCACAAAGCATTTTAATCACATACACTTAAATAAAAACCTAATGCTGACCTGCAATGACATTGAGGCACAGTTTAAAAGCAACTCACAGGAAGACAAATTTATGTTTAGTTTGGAGAGTTTTTACATCTACTTCATATAAACTAACAAAGCTTTTAGGAGCAAATAGAAATGACATGAGAGCAAAGTAAGAGGTTATGTCAGGCAAAGCAGATTTTTTTGTCTTTCCTTTCTTTTTAAGTTAAAACAAATCCATTTAACCATTTAAATACAAATCTTTTGATGTAGATGTAATTTTATGAATCTCAGTTGCACAGAGGGTTTAACTTATGACAGAAAAAAATATTCTGTTTTCTTTGATTTTATTCCTTCTGTTTGACCTGGATCTGTGCCTTGGTACTAACCACATGACCAAAAGTAATTTAAAATTTTGTAACACTATATCTTGGCACAACAAGAGACAGAATAAATTTAGAAATAGCCATGTTAGCACTATGAGTTAATATAGGTCACACATAGAGTATAAACATTGCTATATTCTAATAGGCAAAACACAAGGTATAAAACAATGACATGGAAAGAGTTATAAAGGATTCAAGAACTTGTTTTATAATGACAATGAGTATGATGTGTCATAGTCTGCTTTAAAAAAAAATCTGTTGAAACTGAAAGTAGTTTATTACACAAATAGTTCATAAGAAATCTGATCAGCACTGTTACATACAGTTGAAGTACATGATGCAGAATTTAAGGTGGGAAAAATATGTGCATAAAACTATATGTTTTTGCTGTGTTCAGCAAGGATACGATGGATTTATGTGGAGCTGCAGAAGACACCCTTTAATTAATTCACCCCGGTGATGTCAATTTTATGGTACAGATGGAAGAGACATCATAAATACACTATCCCCATATCCCAGTCTTCACTTCCTACTTTCACCAAAGTTCAAATGTTGAAAAGCATGGAATAAGAAAAGAAGTCAGCTTAGCTTTTGTGGAAATTGAGACTGGAAGGAAAGGCAGGGACTGGAACTTCATCAGATGAGTATTTCTGTGTATTTAATACACTATTCACCTATCAAGTTTTGTTTACAAATAATACACAAATATATGGAATTTCATGATCAACACAAGAAAAGCCCAACATTACATTACTTTATTAAAACAGAGAAATCATGAATCTGAAAGTGAGGAAATACTGGAAGAGGTTTTTATAGGCGCTATTTATTCAGTAGACTTTTGTGAGGGTTTCTGATTTGTACAAATTATAATGTGATTTTAATTAAATGATTTTTTTTTCAGGGGACCTCTGTTTCATTTACAGTGCAGAGTGGATGATGCTTACTTAATGAGCAGCTGCTCAATACTGGTTTTGTTTCATTGTTCAGCATGTGTGGTCCCATTTGTTATTTACTAGACACTAACAATCAAGCTCCCTATTGAGAACTACTAATTTCCTTCACAGACTTTTCTGATTTCACTATAATTTAGGAATACATCACATAAGCCTTCTCAGCATTCTGTGATACCCAGGATGATGTCACTCACATCAGCGATGGAGATTTGATATGTGAAGGGATTCAAGCCCAATATTTCTATTACATGGCCAGCTTCAGACAACTGTGAATTCTTTATTTGTAGACTAAATTTAGCTCTGCCTACTATATGTTATAATATGTTAGCTCTACCTATTAAAATATATCTCATGTCAACTTTTACTATAATGGAGGACACCAAATGGCTGACAAAAGTTTGGTTTAAATGACTTGAAAAGCGTCACACAGCAACGTTTTTTGTATGGGAGAAAAATGCATTTCTCTGGGGCTTCCATAAATACAAGACTTTTTCTTGCCTAAAAATCCCTTACACCATTGTCTGCCCTCTGCTTAATCTGTAGGACCTTCTTGGTGAACTGCTTCCATTGCATCTGAGGTGGATAGTGGTTCAAATACTGAAATATGTCATGAACAGTTAATATAATGTATATTCACATTGGGGAGGGTAAATTCAAATTGTGTTCACCGATCTTAATTCTTATGTGTTGCCATCTATCTCCTTGGTTTTATAACTCTTGTGATATTCCTTTGCCATACCTTTCATATATGGCTAAAAAGACAGACATCTTAAAGCAGAATTGTCCCAACTCCTCATTGTATTTGCTTCTGTGCATTGCAGTAAATCTGTGCTACTTTAAGATTAATAGAGAGCAAAAGCTCTTACCCTTTTTCTGGTCTCCCTTTTGGTTCCCAGTTCAAACTTCCTTGCCTGGCTGCCAGAGTGAGACACATGAAATTATAACCCATAGTGGATCTGAGTACTAGGATTTATGTAAGAACCATCAAGATTCTACCTTGTCTGGTTATTGCACTTACTTTCTCCCCTACAGTGCTGTGTTCACTAGGTCTCCATACTGGGAGATCCCTGCTGGCCCTGGAAGCTTGGGCAGAAAGCTGTGCCAGTTCATACTGTGCAGCTCCTTGTAGCTACCCATCCCAGATGCTACCTGTCAAGGTCTATGGACATTTCCCAGCAGACATCAGATTTCCATATTCCTCCTTGACTTGAAAGATATTTCGTTCAGTCAGGGTCATCCATCATATTTTGTTTTTCAAGACCATTTTAGTTTTTGAGACTGCTTCTCAGTAATCCTCCTTTTTGACATTCAGATCTTTCAGGAATTCATTTTTCCCACCTAAATAAAATATGTGCAAAACCACATCTTTGAACCTTAGTCTTCAACAGTGTGAATTAATATTTTGATGAGTGTTCATATATATATATATATATATATATATATATATATAATACGTTGGCATCACAGTCTCAGATCTCTGCCAACTGGAATAATATCAAGCAACCTTCCTAAATCTTACTATAAATTATTTTCCTTACTCTATTTCCCAGGTCAAAACCAGGCTAATTTCTCACTTTTTCATGGTATGTCTCAGTTTTGTAGCCCATCATCTAACAATATACAAGTTAGATCCAAACTGACAATTCTGGCAGCTGTCAAAGTTAGAAACAAAGATAGAGAATGTAGCAACAGAGTGATTTCAGCTATTGCTTTTGAGTGTTTTAAATCATTATAAAGATTTATCAAAGTGGAGTGGAGAACATTCCATTCATGCAATATAAATTCAGAATTGGTTATATTTTAAGTTCTGTATTGATAATATTCTAATACACTGTTGACATTCTAATATTTGCTATCATACATTGAAATTGGGTCTTTAAAATGATGTATAATTTTCTTTACTCAAAAAAGAGTGTCTCTTCTGATAAACTGTAGGTGTTCTTGCAAGCCCTTGAGCCTTTCATTGCCTCCAAACCCAGTTACAAAGAAAATAAACTTTTTAGGAAATAGAAGCCTTGGTAAAATATTAATCTATTTTAAGCCTCGGGTTATTTGAAAAATCACAGGTATACCGAGTGTCTTCAGAGCTAAGAATGAAATTAGAACAGTGCTGAAAATCTCATTTTGTGCATCGCCATCAAAAATAGCAGAAAACACAAAAAACCTGTGGTGCAGATGTGCTATAAAGCATAATAGTGTGATGTTTCTTACTTTCAGCCCAATTTTTTCATAAATTAAACATGCTTATTTTGTCAGCAGGAAATTGTTAATCTTTTAATGAATAATAGTTATGGGGAAAAACCTAGGTAATTAAAGTTCATAAATATAAATTTGACAGATACATATATGTAGGGAATCTTTTGGGTAGAAATGTCTGTGAACTGGCTGCTAACAAGTTGGGGAAACTTTTGGAAGTGCAGTTCACATAACAAGACACAGCTGCAAGACGGTTTTCAGAAAGTTCTGTAGCTGAAGGCCAGTAGAGAAAAATAGAATTTAGGATAATAGGATGTTGTGGTTAGATAGGGTAGCTGAGAATTGGAGTTCTCATAATAGAAGACACCTGTTAGAGAAAAATAACTGTAGTAGTTTTGAGAAAGTTGGGATGTTGTTGTTAGTGTAGAAAAATAAGATTTTAGAATGAGCTAATTTTACTTAACCAATAGTAGGGTGTTTATATTAATGTACATCCAATAATTGGCGTGTGAAAAGTTTCATTGTAACCAATCACCTGTTGAATTTTTCCTGTATAAAAGGCACTGTATCAAAATAAAGTTGTCTCTTCTTTAGCATCATATTGATGTGTGAATGAAGTCTCCATTGGGTTCTCGCATGTGTATGCCAAATGTAAACAACCTGATAGTTTACACATATGCATAGGAACATGTATAGATGTGTGAAGAAATTCAGGGGACATATTACTGTAAGAGCTCTTGTAACATTAGAGATTCCAATTAATGCCAGTGTAGTGGTGGTGGTCAAATATAGGAACACATTGTCAGAGGGGCTCTGAAGTCTCCTCTTTTGCAGATATCAGATACCATGATCAAATTGATTTGGTAGGTTTTGGTGGTGGGGGGAAACGTAGATTATCGTCAGTAGTAAATTACAGCCTATATATTCTATGATGCTACTGTTCACTAAAATTATCACTGAAATGAGGTTAGTAGTATTATTCAGGAGAAATTAAGAATACATTTTATTAAATCTTATTCTTATATACATGTCTGTCTAGAAGGATGTTTCATGTTTTCAATCAAATGTCAAACCACAGCACTGCTGGGTGAAAGTATGAATTGAATGTCATATATTGTCTTTCTTTTTATGTTCCATTTTCTTTATTTCATGATAATTTTCCCTTCTTGAGAGGTGAAGCCTAACAGTCACATGGCAACAGTGCCTCTTTGGAAATGAATCTCTTTGCTAAGACTGGCTGAGAAAAAAGATAAAGTGAGAAGACAGTCCCAATGAGCTACTGGTAATTTATAACACAGAAACGAAGCACTGTGGAGGGTTTTTTCTCTCATCCCCCCTAAAAATATGTTGATTTTCAGCTGAAATTAATAGATAATTCAGCTTCTCAGGATATTAAAACCACTGTTTAAAATCCTCAAAGAATTAAAATTGGTTTTTTATTTAATTAGATTTTTGGTCAGTCTTATATTAATGTCATTGAGTGCTTTTAATGTATTCTCCTTTCTTTCCCAGATCTCTTTCTGTCAGTGAAGTACTTTTCCTTTGACTTATAATTAACAGTAAAATCGTTCATGTCTTTCTTCTTTTAGCTTCCTCTTGGTTAGTAACAAGGTAAAATTCCACAGGACTGTCTTCCAAGACCAAACTAGTAGGTCTGTCATTTAATAATTTTTTTTCTGATATTGAGATATTTTCACAATGACTTTAACACAATTCTGATATTGATCTTTCAGATTTCTTGCTGTCTTGATGGCTTATCTCTTGGGGCAGTACTAACTTAAGTTTCTCATTTTGGAGGTGGAATAAATGAAGTTATTATCTAAAAATAATTAAGAAATAAAAAGAAAAAAAGCGCCTCATTTTGTAACAGCTTTAATATACCATTTCAACCCATTACTCACTGTAGTAATTTTTTTTATCATGTTCATGGAATATTATGACATAGTCCAGTAATATAGTTTTTACTCTACTAGTTCTGTGCCAGGTAGTAGGCCAGGATAACCAACTCCAATAGGTTTTAAATTTTCAAAATCCAATCAGCACATGGTATCACAGTAAATCTAGAAATGACATTCAAAATGAAACTTTGGTTCTTCACCAAAGATTCTTAGACTCCACCTCACTCTTGACTCCACCTCACATGGACTCCACCTAACTCCTGCCATTTGAGAGCATAAATATTTTTCAATTATTTCGATGGTTTTGAACTACAGATACCCCAAATTCTTGATAACAAAATAGTTTGTCTTGAAAGGAAAAAACATGTGTATTTTCTTTGTATTTTTTTTTCCATTCTAACTGATAATTATAGTGTCAGATAATTTTCTTGAAGAAACAGTTTTACTTAGATGAAAAAGGAATAATTGTCAGGGAATAGACCTATGTATGAAGCATCAGACATAGAACTAGATAAAGTAAGTAATCTTATTTTTTTTACCATGCCTGAAACCTGATTATTATTTTTTAAAAAGCCTAAATACAGTAAACTGGAGATGAACAAACTCAGCTCGATTAACTCTGCACTAAAACTTGCCAAATTATACACTCTGTCTTGTCATGACACAGGAAGGAAAGTGAGTGCAGAACCCTTAAAAAAATAGTGGCTTCATGGCTTTTTTTTCTTTTAAGTTATTCCAGCACTAAGCCCTATTGTCATCAGAAGGTGTTTCTGGATATTCAAGGTTAGAAAGGATTTGGCACATACATAGACTCCACTTCACTCTTGTACAGTTGTCTAGGCTCAGCTATGACAGTAGCAAATCCCTCCTTGTTAAAGACATTTGGAAGCATTTTCATTAATTGCAATGATTATAGGATGGTAAATTGAAGTAATTTGATATAAAAACTAATAAAAATCAGCAATGTGAGAAAGTAGTGTTTCATTGACCATGGACAGAGATCTAGACTGGTTTGCCTTAAATCTTAACTGAAAAGTACAATAGATATCAAAAACAAAATGAATGTCCACACTGAAGTTTTTCAGAAAAACAAAACAAAACAAAACAAACTTCTCTAAATACGTATTGATTAATCTGATTTCAAACTGCTCTTAGGCAAAGCTAAGAAAATTCCATTTGTAAGAGTTACTGTGTTTCCATCACCAAACCAAACTGTTTCTTTATAATATGATTTTTCCACAAGGAACGAATGCATGAACCTGAAATATTTCATTTCACTTTCTACAAAATTTGTGTAAAGAAAGTAAAAAAAAACAACCTTCAAATCAATTCTTATTTATCTTAGTATTTCAGATGTAATTGCTTTCCAGGCAGTAACAATGGGTATTTTTGAACTCCGTTTTTGTATTCTAAATAAACGTATTTTTTCTAAGCTGAAGGAACTTCAAAAGTTTGGGAGATTTAGGTCAGTTGAATACTTAAATAGGAATGTTTTTCCCTGATTTTAATCAAAATGTTTTGATCTGTAAAACTAGGTTGAACTATTGCAAGAACTGCTTATGGGGGAATTTATGATGCCTCTATTTCTGTTTAGCTGGAAAAATTACAATAACAGGCACAGAGAGCAAGTGCAGCATTTCTGGCTTGATGGGAGAGAGGAGAAAGAAAACTGTCATGCCCATAACTAGTGCTTAATTTCTTATTCTGTCTGTGTGTTTTTCCCATTAAAATTACTTTCCTTTGTATTCCTATCAGAAGGTCTTCAACTAAAGCCACACACTCTCAAAGATAAAATAGTTACCTTGTCATAGAAGTCTTTTTGGATCCCATACAGCTGTGGAGGGGGTGAAGGCATAGGGTATGTCTTATTAATGAACCACATCCAGGAAATGACAATGTTAATTGACTTGATAGATACCAAAATAAATACTGACTTTCAACACAATTCTGGAAGATAATCTCCTGCAAGAACAGAAAAGCCAGAAAGCCTTATCCTTATTTGGCTCTAGTATAACATTAATCTTTTCACTCATCTTGTGAAAAAGGCTAGATATCCAGAAGATAACAAGATGCCTAATGTAATGTGTCATTTTCTCTGTTGCCAAAATCTTAATTCTAGAAATTGATTTAAATGAGATTATTTATCACTAAGGCCACTGATTATAACGGAAAAGTAAAGCAGCTGTCACCTGTGGAAAAACTTTGCTTTTTTGCAAATCATGTTTTCAATTTTGTGGATCAGAAGTTGGCTGATCTGGCTGAAATGCTTTAACTGAGGATTGCAGTGATTTTCCACAAATAATGATAATAATATTATCTCCATTATATAGCACTACTCAGTCCAATGGCTTCCCAACAGTTTTACAGCTAAATGTACACAACACTACTGAAATGTGATTATCACTGATTTGGAAATCTCAGCCATTCAACATGTAACACAGCAGTGAAAACTCAGAATGTTTCAGCTGAAGGAATTTACAGAGTTCTGGGGGAAAAAAAATTAAGAAAAAGTCACAGTGTTAAAACAGAGCAAATCAGACCCTGGTTTTAGAAACTGTTCTCAAAGAACTACTTATAACGAGTGCATTCTCCTCAGGTTAACCATTTAAGAAGGACCTTTCCTGAATCATGTGCTTAACTCTTGTGGTCTCTGACTCTTGATATTTTGAACTCTGAACAGCACCATGAGAAATCACTAACAGTTTGGCAGAGCAGAGTCTTATAAGCAGTGTTCAGCCAGTGAGCCACCTCTTTATATTTATTGTATCAGTTTATACACTTCTGAACATAATAGCTGAAATGATCTGCAATCAGCTTGCATGTCTGATTCCTGGCTATTTTTCTATCACAGAGAAACATTATTTCTGTGAATAAAATTAAAGAAGAAGTTATTTAAAAATGATGGTTCTTTGTGGCAAATAGGGGGAAACCATGCAGCAAAACATGCAGCACACCCTTGAATGCTGACACTTTTTTGTCAATAAGTGAGTTACCCTATCAGCAGATAGATAATGCCATTAAGACAATCTAACAGTGGAGCTTGTCCTGTAAAAGTAAGCTTAGCTTTGGTAAGGTTGTTAATATAGTGTTAGAATAACAGACTTATAAAACTTATTTGACTCTCTGATATTGTTTTAATTGTATCAGCCCAATTTAAGTTGGCTCCACACTCGAAGGATGTCTCTTCATGTTTCCAGAAATGCTGAAGCTCAAACAACATAAATACCTGACAAGTGAAGACAGAGTTCAAAAAAATTATTTGTCCTTGAAGGGGATTTGCCAGAAACCTTCTGATTGGCCAAGCCTCCCCAGGAAAAACATTAGCACAGTGATGCAGTAAGGGCTGCTTGGAGCCTGGCAGGACCCCGTTGTAGCAATATTTGCACTAAATTGTGCAAATTGTCCTCTATTTCTCGAGATAACAGAGAGCTGATTGTAAGATACTAAACACAATTTATAATGTTTCTGTCTCAAATCTTCAAGATCCTTATGCTTTCAGACAACTAAAAAGTGCATCTTAGAGCGTTATTCTCAATTTCCTCCTCCAAGTTCAATTGTTCTGTGCTGAAAACAATAAAATGCTTCAGAAATAAACTACACAATTAGAAATTAATGAGCGTTTCAGAATTGTAGTAACTTATATTCTGTTATCCTAAATGAGCACTTTAAAATGCTTGATTTTACCCTACTGCCATTAATTAAACTCACCACGTGCCCATATATGACAAATTAAGGGAGTTTTTTTAAAAAGAACTCATCTAGCCTTAATTACAACGTACTGAATATTATACAGAAAATAGTGCTCCAAAGTACTGCTTTCAGTTCACATCTGATATATTCAAATTAATTAATGGCTATAATTTTAAATTATTAACAAAGAAACAAAGATAGTTAAATTGAATAGTTTAAATTACTATATGTCCAGATACTAGAGAATGAGATAATTATTATCTCACAACACTCACAGGAGACAGACAAACATCATTGACTAAATTAATGTGGCATAAGCTAATTTTATATTTCCACACTGTCAGAACAATTATTTTCCAAAGCTGACAAAGTCTTGTGTGGCATATCCGGTCCTAATTTAACCAGTTGTCTACTTCATGTAGACTATGTGTACTTAGTTTGCTTAGTAGAATGAGAAATTAGATTCTTTTTACTTCTTTTCATACGTTTTCCTCCTTAAATTAAATTCTTCCAAGAAAGAATTTAAACATGAACTTTAATCTCATGTACTAAAGAGCTTTAATTTTGAAAGGTGATTAAGTAAGGCTATATTCCAAAATCAGGGCCCATTTCACTCAAATCTTTTACTCATAATCAGTGAAGAACTTTATTTCTTCTATGGATGCTGTTTAAAAAAAGCCAGTGCAAAGACTAGTTAGATCTTCTTGAATACCTTAATTAGTAAAACTGAGCTAGTTTGGTGGTCTGTTCAGTTAATAAATTGTGGTCATGAGAACCAGTTTGGGATCTCTACCCAGCCCTGCAATTGTCGTTCACATGTGAGGAAGAAGTTTTGTGGCTCACCCTCCCATTAGGTAACAATGACCTCACTGTATTCCTCCAATGAAAAAAAAAACAAAGCAAAACTAAAATGTTGTCTGAAGTATATCTTGAAAATTTGCAGCAATTTGAACAAAGTAATTAATTTTTTAAAATAATTCAATTTTATCAGTTTTTTACCAGTAAATATCCAATTAAAAAGTCTTGACTTTCAGGAGATTGAAAAACAGAAATATCCCTCCCTCCGTCAAAAAAAAAACCAAAAAAAACCCCCCAAAACCAAGAAACCCCAAAATAAACCACTAGAAACCCACCAAAACCCAAAAAGTAAACCAACAGCAAGAAAAAACATATGAAAAAGAAATCAACCCCAATCACAAAAGAAAAACAAATAAACAAAAAAACCCAGGGACAAATTGAAACAATTGACTGAAGCTGTCTGGAATTTCCCTTTAAAGACCAATAGCCTACTATCTAGGTTTTGGGAAATTAAATTAAATATGTCAAGCAAGCAATCTGGATCTGGCTCAAAGTCAATATTCAGAGAAATCGCTATAGAAAGTCAATAACACAGTCTCCTATTTGAAGACAAAGAATAGCGAAGAACTCAGACAAATATAAATTCAGAAGTGGAGATTAAAAGGTAAAGGGAGATACAAAAAAATGTAAATAAATAGGTTTATCAAAGAGTGACTCATCAATTACTTTAGGGAGAGACTGAACATATTGATGTGTGTGAATTTAAACCTCAAAATATAGTATGCATGCAAAGCAGATATTTCATTAAAAAGATAGCAGTAATGAAAGAGTGACTTTTAAGCTAGGGAAAGTCAAATAGGCCATATTATCTCACAATTAAAAGCAATAAACTTGACATGCAAATAAGAAGCCTTACTTTTTTCACTTACCCAAAAACACTTCAGTACTTCTGATATTCCATGCTCAGAAGTTACGAAAAAAAAAAATCTCTATAAATGACATGCTGTTCCCAGGCTATATTTTAGATTAAAAAAAAATAAAAAAGAAATCTAAGTACCAATAGCAATTCTTAAACAAGGCTAAATGTCCATGACCTGTGGATATGCTCTGTGGATTTTATTGGATGTTTAAGGAAGTTCCTTGAGGTACTTTTAATTCTGTTATACTCTGCTGTAAAGACCTGAACTTATGATGATTTTATGGGGTCAATCACCTGTGAATCATAAGAAAAAGATAGAAAAACACTAGAAGTCAAATTAAATTCCACATTCTTCTTCATCTTAAACACAGTTCAAAGTAGATGCACAAAGGATGAAACACTTAGTAATATTTACAAAAATTTGTTGTGGTGCCAGATCAAAAATAAATTATTTTCTGCTGTTTTCACTGAGTTTAAGCACACCTGCACTAGAATAAGACAGAACTTCTTATTTCAAGTCCCATCCCATGTAGAACCTACGTTTTCTGCTTTCCTCCAGGTACTTTAATGGTTTATTTTTTTATTTAAGGCTAATTTTTCTGTATTTAGGGCTAAACTCAGCTGCTTAAATCAGTAGGATCAAATCTCTCCTATTTGAATTCCATAGGGGAATGAGGCATGTCCACTGTCTCTTTTGCTGTTGTCTAGGACCGTGGATAGGACCCGATGGATCCGTCATAGAGATTTGACTAGGAAGAATGCATCAGGAAATAAGCTGGTGATGATGGTGACGATGCCATGTTATTTTTGTCTTACCTGAACAGTTGCTTAAAATAAATATGTAAAGCAATCTGTGATTTCAGGAAAGTGTCTGGCTATATAGTAAATAATGTCTAATGGAAAATGCCAGTTAAATGCCTTACTCAAAGGAGTTATTTCACCAAAAAACACTTGGATTAGATAAATTATTCAAGAATTAATATTTCATGAAGTCAAGAAGATTTTGGTAAAATTTAAATTACAAAACACTGTTCTATTAATAAACAAACAACATCTGAAGTGTTGAGGAGAAACACTATTCCTTGGCATGTGCTTGTGTTTTTGGATGAACTAATCATTGTTAAGTGAAGTTTTGATCAAGTTATCCCTCTTATTTCAATTTTATTTAATAACCCACTCAGATAAATCTTTATTAGGTCCAGAGGAATTTATGTAACATCCAAAAAGATCAAGAAGAGCAAATTTCCTATGAGAAACAAGGCAATTATTACATGCTGCCAATAAATGAAAAAGATCAATGTGTAAGAGGATTCAACATTTGAAGAGAAACCTACATATGAAAAAAATAACACATCATCAAACCTTTGGTAGGAAGAAATGGTACCATATACAGAAATTACAACACCTTTAGATTTGTCCTGTTTTTAAGAACAAAACATAAATGGTTAAACATCATTGCAACCTTTATTTCACTCTTTTTTTAACACAGGTTAACACAGTGATTTCTGAGCTAATTTTAAATTGAACTGTATTGCATATTGAACAAGAAAACCATGTGGAACTTAAAACCTTCAGTGAAACCATTAGAAGTATGGGTAAGTTATTCAAATGGCTAATTGTCCTGTTAAATGTGTACACTTCACAGTTATCTGTCCTTCTTCCACTCTGGCCATTGAACAGCATGCCACACTGGACAAATGCAGAGGAATCTCAGGTTCACTGGAGATTCATCAGTTTACATACAGAAAGATCACATCCAACATCTTAATTTTTACTACACTATTCCTTATGCTAACCATATTCATGTATTTAGTACACATGAAGAATATTTCCCATGTGGAAATACATTAAATAAATGGTGATTCAGTGTTTCTTGTGTTTCTATCATCTTGCACTGAACTGAGGATGCACTGTCCTGTTGGAAACACCATGTTTTGTTTAACTGAATGACTGCCTACAAGTATTTTTTCTGTATCTTGTGGCAGTGAACAGTGTCAGGAGGTCAAACATTTTCCCTGTAAACCATTGGCAGGAGACCTCTGTTCTCATGCATTTGTGACCACTGCTATTTGCAGAATTTGAATGCTACTTATAAGTGGTTATAGAGCAATGTATAGGAAGACTGTGTTAGCACATCTGGCATAAGATTCAGTTTTCTTTCAGCACATGCCTTTACTTCACAAGGTTTGGTTTTCTTTCAGAAATTATGCTACTTTAGAATACTGTGAGAGTCATTAAGAAATTTAAGAATTCTTACAAATCATTCATAAGAGAAAACAATATCATCTTTTGATTCCAGGTTCTTTTCTGTTATTTTTTATTTTTTAATTATTGAGAGTCATGACATGCAAAGCTGCTCTTACATAACAAAATATTTAAGAAATCAAATTCAACTTCAAAACTATTTAATAAAATATTCCAGTGTAGATAATGATACTTTTAGTAGGAAAATCAGATAAAATTATAGAAATATTTTTTTTTAGGTGGGACAATTTTCTGCTTCCACCTGTTTTATATTCTCTTTCATTCTTTTGAATTTCTCATAGAATCTTGCATTAAATGAAAAGAAGATGTTTCAAGATCTCTCCCTTTCTAAGCATCTTCCTTTTATTTCCCTTTCAAGTCAGCAATAGGTGGGAATTCTCACGACTTTTCTTCAAATGTGCCTGTACTTCTGATTTGTGGAAGTTCATATTAAATGGTTTCTTCTCTCAGAACTTTTTTTTTCTGAAAATAAAGGCATGTTTAAAATTCAAATTAAAAAAAAAGTTCTGTTAGTAATTTAACAGGCTTTTCACTGTGATCTTTCCCAACCCAAGAGTTTCTTTCCTGAGGAACAAAGTTTATGCTTCTAGTAAACATTTACTAGACCTTCTCTGTTCTATCCTTCCATCATAGTCTTATAAAGTACTTGTCTTTGTTCTTTTTCAATGAAGAAAATTTTAACGAACTATTAGGTGCAACATTTTGATTCTGCTGTAAATAATGAAAATTGTAATGATTGAGAATGCATTTGACTTTTAAGAGTTTAATGTGTGTGTGTTTTGGCTGTTCTCTTTTGCTTTGTTTTATTAGACAATAGTCATTGGAACTCCTTTCATCTTGGTTTCTATCGAGAATGATCTGCCACCGCTGAGATTATCAAGGATGCTTTACAATGCAAACTTAACATTTCTTTAGAAGTTCCAAGATTGTCCTATTATCCAATATTATCTAACGCACATTAATTTTTAGTAGCTTGAGAGATCTGTGATGTGTGTATATGTCTCTCACTATTGCCTTGAACATAAGTTCTGCTATTATAATAGTCTTCTCTTCTTTTGATAACAGAGAATTACTGACATTAATTAAACATGAAGGTATATTTTATTTTACTTACAGAGTTCTACTTACACTTCACTTCACATATGGTGTCATTAATTTTTCTCCTTTTAAAAAAGATTATGTGTTATATATTATTTCCAGGGATGGTCTTTTCCTCTACTTTTGCTTTTCAGTCTAGTCTGATATGCCTATGAAGTCCATTCTGCCAATGCATCATAGAAGATATATAATAATCTATCACCTTCTTTTTTTCTGGGCATATTTTATATACATACTTATTAAGGTCATAAACCTTAAAGTCTTATCATTCTTGGTATTCCTCATCTTTAATTTCTGGGATATAATTGTACAAAATTAAACTTTTATTTCTCACAATTTCATAATGATGCATTAATTGTCATTCTTACCTTTTTTTTAAAATTTTATTTGTTTTCTAATTTGTACAGGTTGTTTTTCCCTGTTTCTGTAAACTTATTTTTTTTTACCGTGGACAATATTAGCTCCACCATCTGGAAGCCATTTTTAACTTTACTTATTCAAAAAACTTAAAAACCAGAATTTGATATACTTTTCATACAATAATGTTTAACAGTCTAATCCAAAGACCCTTTAAATCAATGATTAAAATAGAGTAATCAAAAACCTTTAGAATACTATCATTTTCAGTTGCTTAGAATGCAAATAGTTGTGGCAAGTACATGACATTTTTGGCAATTGCTTGTACTTTAATGTCTTTGCATTGTTCATTGGTATTTCTTAGGTCTTCCAGGAGTATTGTAGATGTAGTTGAATAACATAAATGAAGTCTATAATGTGAAAGTAAAGGCAAGACAGAGAACTTAAACTCCCAAATGATGTATAAAAAAATCATTTTGAAGAGAATATGAAGACTTATATAAGAGAAAAATATATAATTTGCAGAAATATTTGTAGTTTTCCTTTCCTTTTTTCTGTAAATGATTTGTTTCATTGATGACATTTTTGGTGTGTTATTTACCAGCTATTTACATTTATGTGTTCTTGTGACATTTTGTAAATTCTATGTCTTTTCCGTGTTTAAATTTATGTGCACTTTGCCTAATCCACCATGGAAAGGTGAATCACATCACAAACGAGGAGATCAAGACTAATTGTATATTATAGATCAAGATTTTGTTTTTGTGATTCCTTAGAAGATGTATTTTAGAGGTGCTTGAAAACATAGTTGTTAAAAATTTAAATTAATATAACTGTAATAGATATTATAATATATATAACAACTGACAAAAAAGAAATATGAGCAATATTATTCTCAAGAGCTTCTATCTTTTTTTTTTTCTTGGTATTCCTTCTTTTTTTATTGCCATGTCATATTCTTCCCAAACTTTAGTAAACTACTTACAGGTAATTTATATGCAAAACTGATCTGGAACAGTAGCTGTGTTTTTTTGGGGTTGTGTGTGAGTTGAGTAGGTAGATAGAGAGTAAATGTATTCTAACTAAATCCTCAAAGAAGTGCATGAAAATTGACTGAATGGACCAAAGTGGATCTTTTGCTGTTTAGAGTCTCCACTGTTCTTAGAGACATCTAAGATTGAACTGCTCCCCTGGATAATATGAATATCTCAGCATGAAAATCTACATAGACACTCCAATTCATGCAGATATCCGAGTAAATTAATTTCTTTGAGGTCTGTTATATCAGTAGGGGTTTTTTTTAGCCCATAGGTCAATATCTCTTGAGCCTATTAGGTCTTTTAAGACCAAGGTGTGTTATACACACACATTAACTCTTTTTATTGAAGTCCCTTATGATTTTTGATGATATGAAGTCATAGAGAATGAACAGTAGAACTCTTTCAGAACTTTATAAAACTTTATAGATTTTATAGATTTTCTCAAAATACCCAAAAGGCCAGAATTCAGATCATGAACTAATGGTCTGTAACATCTGATCTTAAAAATGTACACATTTCCTTGGTTGTAAGGCTGCTTAAAGCTTTTGAAACTTGACTTCTCTTCTGAAAAAGTTAAACCGTCTTGAAGGCGTTTTACTGATATAATTGACACTAAATGTTCTTTAGTCTAGCCAGACAATGGATTCTACAAAAAGGTACTACCTGAGAATTTCTCAAAAGCAATATCAAGGATACAAGACAAAAACAGTATAGATGTTAAGCACATGTTGGCAGTGATCATTTGGAATAATATCTCCCTTCTGCTATCTTTACTTACCTGAGTATCTGGAAGACAACAAATCATCTCTTGGTATCTTGACATTGTTAGATACTTAGAATTTCTGATGAGGAATTAAATTCACTTACTTCCAAACTGGTTTATGTGCTTACTAACCAAAAATGTTATATTGTTTCACACATATGGAGCAAAGAGAAGAGGTCTCATTTTAAGGTTATTAACCTTACAAATTTAAAATTCGAGCATACATATATTACTTAACTATGATCTGTAAAGAAAATAACAATAAGCTTAGTTGAACAACTATTAGTGCCACAAACTAAATTTTTACTTCATTTGGGTTTATTCAGCCTGGAAAAAAGAAGGCTGACCTAACTGTGTCTTTCCTGTACTTGAGGGGACCCACAAGAAAGATGGACAGGGACTTTTTACAAAAGCCCATAGTGACGGGACAAGGGGGAACGGCTTCAAACTGACAGAAGGTTTAGGTTAGATATTAGGAAAACATTCTTTGCTTTTGTGATGGTGGTGAGGCACTGGAACAGGTTGCCCAGAGAAGTTGTGTATATCCCACCCCTGAAATTGTTCAAGGCCAGGCTGGATGGAGCTCTGAGCAACCTGGTCTAATGAAAGGTGTCTCTCCCCATGGCAGGGGCGCTGGAACTGGATGATCTTTAAAGTCTCTTCCAACCCCGTCCATTATATGATTCTCTGATTCTACTAAGAACTTCTCTGGTTTCAGGTAAAAGACACATCCTCTATCCCCCCCAAAAATAAATTAATCTTGATGGGTAGGATTGACGTTTTTCTTTCTCTTTGTGGTAAAGTTTCTTCACAGTATCTTCTGAAAAATGCTTTAAACTGTCTTTGGGTTTTCTTTACTGAAACATTAATTCACAGTTGAATCTGATTTTGTTATATTTTATTAAGAAAAAATCCACAGTGAGAAAAAGTTGAAATAAATTACTGAAGCTGATACCAATATTCTGGTATTAATAGTAAATATTTCAAGTGCCTACATCCAATGAAAAAACTAAAAATTTGATAATATTAGAGGAATTAAAATAAGAAGATAAGACTAATATTAAAGATGCTGATGCTAAACTCCTTGAAATTTGAGACTATGAAACTCACTTCATATTCTTTCTTCAAAGGAAATTACTTACCTAGTATGAGACTAGGTGAAGAAATGTGCATAGATTTGTTACAATTTTCAGTACCTTATACTTCTGTCTCTAAACCTTTCTTTATATTATCAGAATTAGATTTAGGTGCTGTCTCTGTATTTTCACCCGCAGAAATGAAAATAAATGTTCTTTTTCAAATTTGTACAAAAGGTTACTTTTCTGTAATTTTGTTTTTCTTCAAATAAACCAGAACAGATGCGATTCCAATTTTAAAAGCTGTAATGTTATGTTGAATCTGCACAACATTTTATTTATTTTTTTTAAGAAGCATATAATCTAGTAAATGAAACTACATAGCTACACTCCTTTGGAAGGAGAAAAATATTATTTTGCACTATTGTTCATTAGCTGGGTTAGTAGGTAATTTTGCATAAGTACTTGTTTCTATATTCCTTTTGGACCAACCAAATATGAATTTTGTCATCCTATTACCATATCTTTAACTATTTGAACTTGTTCATTTTTAATAAATTTTAGATTCCCAAAGTATTTAAGCATAAGGTGAAATTAGACAAGAGAAAATAAATTTCTGACTGAAATAAAAGTTATTAAATTTATAAGTATTTCTTATCTCTGAAATTTGGAGAGTATATTCACAGAGCTTCCTGCACCACCTATCAGGTTTAGGTTTCTAGCTGCATCAATTTATTTTTTTTATTTAGAACACTGCCCAGATTAATGACTTCCTATATACGAACAATTTTTTTACCTCTTTGTTGACACTTCTAATAGAAGCCAGCGTGTTTTCAAGACTTGTTCATTACACACACATTTTCCAGGATTTTGGGTGTACAGGAATTGCTAAATGTTTCTGAAGTTAAGAGTCTTTGTAGAAGATTATGAGTGAGATCTCAAAATAATTTAAAGGCTGAAAATGGACAGGCTTTAAGTTGATGACTGTGGTTTAGTTGTCTGTGGAGCATGGTGAAAAGTGAGGAAGTGTGAGAGTGGGACTAGAATTAGACCACACTCCTCCCACTTTTCTTCTTAAGTTTCAAGAGTTAGCAGTGGAAAAGGAGCTTTGATGCTTGTGTTACACATTTCCTTTCACACTGTGCCCCCTGAGAACATGATGCAGGCCACAAGCCCAAGAGATTTCCCAGTGAAATGGCAGTCACGAAAAAGAACCGATAAAGCAAATCATACAATAGTGTGAAACTGGTTTAGGGCTTTATTGATGAAATGAATGCTTATTTATAACCTACATCTAGCTTTAGGCAGTCTTCAATTATCCAATATTATATTAAACCAAAAGTAAAAGCACCAGGATCATTAGCCTACATTGTATTCTGTAGATTATACAGACACATGATAATATAAAAAATTCTTGTCAAAAGACCCTTAATTCTCAGATTTATGAAGTACTAAAAATCAAGAAAACCAGACATGTGAAGAGTTTAGGTTATCAGTATAATTCAAGCAATGCCATCATAACACTACAATCCTGGAGGATTTACTTCCCTGGAGGTTACAAACCCAAAATGATGCATGTTATGATTTCCTAAAAAAGAGTTTTGGCATTTAATTTAACATAGATTTCTCCCTATTCTAGCAGTAAACAAAATAACTTCCTGCAGTTCACACAAGGAATGAGTTATTTCCTCTGCCATTAAACCAATATTAATCCTCTACCTTAAAACCAATACTCATTATGCAGAACTAGAAAGGAATGATTATGAATTAGCTGTCATTTTCATATGTGACACCAGATTCTGATAAAGACCAACTCCAAAAAGTACAGCACCACAAAAAGAAGAAAATCAAAGTCCTTTGTATTTAATATAGGTTTTGACTGGGTACATACCTATACTCGGTTCTCTATACAAATTAACTTTTAAGCTTCCCGTGGGCCCCACCATACTGCCATAATGCCAAGAAGTGCTTCAACCTGAGCTGAAATTTATGTACTTACAATGACTCAGCTAGGCTCACCATATGAAAGAAGTTTTTTTCATATAGTCCATATTGGAAGTTTGATCTGAAGCAGCTGTGCTTCTGTGAACCCACTACTAGTAGTGATTTTACTATTTGCAGTGGATACAAAGTAATTCACAGTAAGAGGTGTTTGAAGAAGCTATAATCTCTCTCCTACAAGAAAACACTTTCTGGTTGAGAAACTGGTATCTGATCATATAAGGGCTTCTTTTCTACTTTTAAACAATGATCTGGTCAACAAGAATGGGAGAGGAATTCTTCACTACAATATGGGTATTGCTCAGCTTCTGACAGTCAGAGGCAAAATTGTCCTAAAGACAAAGAAAGAAACATGAAGTGATTTGTTTTATACTATATTTCAAGCACATTGCATAACAATCTTAGCTCAGGGGAAGCTCACAGAGGTTGTCTGTGGTCTCTCCGGGATGGTTAGTGAACCAGAATAGCCCTGGCTGAAATTTAGTTGATTAATTCATGTTTCAGTCCTATCTTTTCAATTGAAGATTAATGAGTCTGTGCTCCATATTCAGGTTTGCAAATACCAACAACCCCTGTTTTTGGACTTTGTAAGTTCCGCTCCAGCTAAACCTGAGGCTCTTAGGTTGTTTTATGGCACTCAAAGCTTTATACTAACAGTCATAGGGACTCAAAAAGCATGTGAACTTCATATCCTCATTGTAAATCAAGTGAGAGTAGGACATACCAGATGTTGCAAAATGGTAAGTGAATGCCTGTGAGTCAGGGAAGACAATAAACAGGGTTGCTTAAGGTGTTGCCCTGTCATGTTAGCATGACAAATCAGTTGTAAAATCTTTCTGCTTGAACTACACGAAGGTATGATGCTACATTTTTCACACAACAGTCAGTGTGCACTACTATGTGGCCATTGCACTGTGTCCACATACTTGAATAAATCTTAATCTTTCACATCCTTTCACTGTAAGTGCTCTTGTTTTGTTGATTCACATGAAGATACTGGGAGTGGAACATACCTTTCAGAACACTACACATGACAGACAGCCTTTTGTATTGTTGGATTTTACAATGTTTAGAATCAACATTCAGTTGATTTTGTATGGACAGACATAGTAATTAATCATTCATTGATCTCTTTATAAAAGAGATATGGTTTAGCAGGTTTCTTTTAAAAATATTCTAAGCAAGATGTTAGACTTCACAGAGTTAGCATTGAAATAGATGTTTCAGGGACAATTTTGGAATCTTGTCACAAAGAGAGAGCCTTTGATTTCATCAGCAATAAAATGACAGGTTAATTTTCTGTAAATAATTTCCAGGTTTTTAATCAGAAAGTACATCATATCCCTCTTCTTCTTTTAATATGCAGCATTGGTAAACTTATTTGTAACTTTGAAGAGTATTGTCAGCTGTTGCTAGAAACACAAAATACTTCTGGTAAAAGAAATTAGAACCAAATGCATTTGGCAGACAAATGAATCAAGAAATGATTGCATATTCTATTGGGGCAAGTCTCCTTACATCTGAACTTAGTCCAGCAGCTTGATAATCACTGAGTTGTAGTCGTTGTGTGATGAAGTTATTATTCCAGAATACCTACATAATATTAACGCAAGTAATTAGCCGAAACCTAACTAGATCCTTGGCAAGGGACAGTAAACAAGAATGATCTTGTTAAATGAGTCATTTCCGGCAGCACTAGACAGCATGTCTGTACTTATCAAAGATGAGGCAGGAAAGAAAGCCATATCAACTGTTATGTAGGTTGATATTAATCACAGTTTAAAACTAACAAGGATTTTATATCAAACACACTTTTGTCTTTCTCTGCCTGATATCAAGTCAAAGTGTAATTTCTCACTGCTTGTTGGAATATTAGATTATTTTCCCTTTTTTTTTTTTCCCCAGCATTTGGAGTGAAATACAAAGAGGATCTAACTCTGACAGTCAGTACAACTGACTTTGTACTGTCTTTCTCTATAAAGCCATTGCCAGAACAGTGCTAACTCAAGCTTAAGTAAGAGCCATTCTCAAGGGGTCCCTAAACCTCTAGATAGTTATACATTTTCAAGGAAAACTTACATAAATTTATGTTAAGAGATATGACTTACAAATTAGAAATAAATGAAGGATATGATTTTCAGAAGAGGCAACTTCATTCCAACTCCTATTGAGGTGCTGTAGTGGTTGGATCTAGTTTCTTGAACTATTTTCCTGAAACGGTGGACTTTAATTAGAGTCAGAGAAAAACTGCATTAATATACAATTTTGATAATCTTGTTATCTGGACTGAAAGTTATTTGCATAAATATGAATACAATCTTATTTTAAAAATTAGATATTTTGAGGCACAAAGCAAATATTGAAATACATAAGTGGAAGACAAATCATTGATAGCTACCATTTTCCACCGTATTTAAAATAAAATCACATGCCTGATCCTTGTGTCTTCCCTGCCAGGTAAATATATCCTAAGCTGGCCTGAGAAGAATAAAACAGTTACTAAGCAGACACCATCACTGATGACTTCCCAGGAAAAGCCCAGTGACAGAAATTACAGAAAGGTTACTCCAGTTTTTAACCAGCTGGGGTATGTGATTGTTTTGGTCAATAACAATGACACATTAAACCTAGTGCTCTAACAAGACCACACAAAATACAATCAAAATGACAGAAGAATAAAAGACATTTAAATTTAGTTCATTTCTGTGCAATGAAAGAGTCAGCTTTGAACTGATTATGAGAGAATAGAAATATTATGAGAAAGATTTTAATTTCCAAGAACAAGGGTCACAATTCTTCATCAAGAAACGTTTTTATAGTTAAAATGAAAACATTTGTGTTATGAGCTGATGAGAAGAAAACGGAGGAAATTTTTTGTCTCACACTTCTTTCTACTATGATAAAAGAAGTCTGCGGCAACCGTAAGCCATCACAGTCTCAAAATGACTAAAACTATCTGCAGCACACTCAAGACGTAAAGTCCTTGAGGTAGGTAATCTGAAGGCTTTCACATCACATCTTCTTTTAAGAAAACAGTATGTCTAGAAAGTAGAATGCAGTAGAAGGAACTAAAGGATATATTTTGATAACATTTTACTGCTGTCAGTGTGATTTTGCCTTACTGATTTGCCTGCCTGGACACTGCTTGGTTGTTCATTATATGATGCTTTGTGATTTTAGCATAGATGGTATGGTAAACCTAGGAATTATTACTTTCCTGTTTCAAAGACACTCATGTCGTAATTTGTTTTCACCATGCTTCTAACTATTTCAGATAGTTAAAAATGTTCTTGATTTGATTTCCAGGCTACACATGACAATATTTTTTATCAATTTTGTTGTATCTTCAATCTACGACATCATGTCCCTAATTTCGTATTATTAAGTTCACTTATGAAGAAATTGAATTTAGTCCATATAGAATTTTCCATTGGTATATGATTTTTACAGATAGTTCCCTCCACTTTGTGCAATAATGCCTCTAAGAGATATCTGGAAGAAATGTCTTTAAGAGATGTCTGGAAGGAAGAAATGCAGGCAGAACTTTTTCCTTCTCTATTCCTATCACAAAGGTACTGAAGCAATGGGTGTAGTGATGATAGTGTCTATTTCTGAAATCATCCATATTTCTAATACAACTAAAAAAAGAAAAACAGGTTTGGGTGTTTTCTCAGTCATTACCATTAAAGTGTTTCCGTTTTCTTCATGGAGAGAGTTCATAATAACTTCAAATTTGAGGAGATAATTGAAATAAATTATTTTGGTCAGATCACAGTCAGTGCTGCTTTGCAGACTCAGAAATTGGTCCAATAGATTTTAATTAAAGGTTATCTTCTGCACAGAATCATGACCATTGCAACAATAGACAAAAAGACAAAGATACTTTTAGAAAGAAATTTTCTGCCTAAAGGAAAACAAATATAAATATTATGGAAAGAAAGAACTTTAAAGTTACTGGTCCTACTGGTTCTACTGTCTCCCAAAGTGAACAAAAATCTACTGCGATCTAGGTATAGAACAAACCAAAAGAATGAGTTACTTAATTAAAATGGTTTGAAACACAGAGTCCACTGTGTTTACACAGAGTTTACTGTGTAAAATGAATGTTGTAATGAGGAAAAAAGTAGGCATTTTCTTACATTTTAAAGAATAAAAGAACAGACTACATAGAAATTGTAGGCTACATAGTTGTTGGAGTTTGCTGAAGTGTTGGGATGTGTTCCAACCACCTTGCAGACTTTGGAAGAGATAGTGCAGAATTCCCACTAGCATATCAAAAGACACTCTCAGGTTAGTAATAGTAATGGTAATAACAATAATGCTGACACAGGTTTTTACTGAGAAGCCAAGAACAACATATGGAAAGGTGTCATATATTTCCTTGACTCTGGTCTAATCTGATCATAACACTAATGAAATAAAGTCAGTGAAGATTTGGGGGTGTGGATTGTTAGGGTCTGCCTAAGCCACAAGCAGGATTCCTGAAACAGTTACAATTGGACCCACTCATAGCTGTTCGCCTTCTCAGCAGAAATTCTCACCTTTATTACAGAGACTAGCTGAACACAGGGCAAGAGCTGAACTTGATATTTTGAAGCCTGGCAGAGTAAGCTTGACTGGTATTTGTTTTGTTTTTCTTTACTATGCTGGGCAAAATAGTGGTTCAACAAGCAGAAGACTTTCTCCTGAGAGAGAAGCAGAGCTGGCACTAGGTGGCAGGAACTTCTGTTGCTGTCCCCAGACTGACTGGCTCCATTAGCCTAGAGCCAACAGAGCTGGCTCCACATCTCAGTGATGCAGTATGATTAACTACAGTGGTTGTGGTTCTCCCCACACTGGTCTTCTGAGTCAAAAGTTGATGAATTTCACTGTCTAATAAGTTCATACAAGTTGATGATCCAAACTCTGTATATCACAATTCGAACAGTTAGGCATGAAATTTGTCTATTTGTTTTTTTCTTTTTGTGATAGAGAGAAATTATTCACTGAAGTTTTTGACTAAAGTTTAGCTGTTTTTAACCAAACTTTTCTTCTCTCTTAGGTCAAACAAACTCCTTTTTCATCTTGATAGGGTTCACCAATCCTTATACTGATTTCTTTCTTACTAAGATCTAGAAAATTGTTCTTAATCATTAATTGCCAAATAAATTGCAGCCCAGAGGAGGGAAAGCTTATGGGCTGCTTCTTCAATGCTAAAAATGTTGTGCTTGAATTTTAAAATTAAGCAAGCTGTTCAGTAATAGATGGATTTTCCATCCTGCTATTGATCTACTGATCTAATGATCAATCCATGGATCTATCTTTTAAATATATGGAGTAATACTTTGTCTATCCATAGATCTATAAGTCTGTTTCACCAAAATAATTTGTTCCTAAATATGTTTCACATTAACATTGCTCTTTTCTTGATTTTATTTAAAGTAGTTCTGTACTGTTTCATCAGTTGTGCGGCAATTATTATGATAAAATAGAGTCATAAGGGCAAAAAATCAGAAATACATAAAGAATGTGGTGCAACTGCAACATAAATTGAAAAGACATTCCTGTTCTGTAATATATTTCCAAACTGGCAATTTATCAGAAACTCTTACTCTAAAAAAAGAACCCCTCAGTTAGCAAGCCTGAAATAAACTTACTCAAAACCGAAAGGTCTGACCCAGCTGTTGGCATTATTCATATGAAATATTTCACTGGCATAATTAAAAAATACTTTAATGTCTTGTTTCAAGTATTGTTGAATGCAAATACTGCAGGCCAAGCTCTTTCTTTCAAAATAAATGAGCAGTTGCAGAACAATAAAAACAGTTGAGGCATTTATGCTAAGACATGAAAAGTGGGATGCCAAGGCGGGTTTCTAAACCACATTCCAAGCATTTTAAATGCCTTTTGACTGTTACCACAAATCCACCAATTGTTGTGAAAAGGGTATGTGTCATCAAGCCACAGGCGAGGCCTTGAATACATCTGTCTCAATGTTTGTGGCATTGATGTTAAAACACCGCTCAGTCACAGTTACACAGCAACTATTTATTCCCAGTCCCACATCACATGCCTTTTGTAGGAGCATGTCTGCCTCTCTGCTAATGGCATAAATTAATTCAGAAGATCAGGATGAATTCATGCATTCTTCCCTACATGAAACACATTTATGATTTTTAACATACATCACACATTTTTAATTTACACCACACAGTGAAACTGCATTCTTTCATCAGCCACTATTTTCTGTGTTCTCTTAAGGCTCCAACTTCCCTCAGGACTTTCCTGTCATGGAGTCATGCTGTCTTTCCATATTTTAAGATGTTCTTTTATGCTGCTCTTAATACCAGAATAAGAGTACAAGCAGTTTAAACTGAAATGCTTACTATATAAATTTCTGTCACTCTCCAAACCAATAATAGTGACAATGAGTTTTTAGAGAGGATGGCACGGGTAGGACTTCTTTAGTCCATTTTCCCCCGAATTCATTTTCTTTCTCCGCCTCAAAATTTTGTTTGTATGGGAAGTGTAAAATTTGTCTCAGTTTCGGTCAGGCAGAAGTCTGTCCAGAAGAAAATTCTCAGTAAATAGTTACTCCAGACACACAGTGACTTAGCAACTATTGCGCATTTGATCTTCAGTGTACAAAATCAGAGGACCTGATACTTCCGGTGTTCAACACCCTCATTTCAGTTGATCTGGAAAGTCTATTGGTGTATGTGTTTAAAAACATATATCACTGGTCCAATGTACTGTGGGTTCAAGACTAGTATATCAAGACTAGTATATCTGTAATACTGTTCAGAATTTCCTGGATGAAAATATGCAAGAAATCAAATAAAACACAGTTAATTGTTGTAGATCTGATTGAGAAGAAAAGCACTTGGACTTGTTGAACTTCATGAAATTCTCATGGGCCCACTCTTCAAGCTTGTGCACATCCCCCCTGGACGGTATGCCTCCCTTCTGTTGTGTCAACTGCTCAGCATCTTGTCATCTGCAGACTTGATCTCACTTTCTGTGTCGTTGATAAAGATATTAAAAACCAATGGCTCCAACAAAGATCTCTAAGCAACACCACTCCATTGGCCTCCAGAGGGACATAGAGCCATTGACAAGTCTCTGACTGTGTCCATCCAGCCAATTCCTTATCCACCAAAGAGTCCACCCTTCAAATCCATGTCTCTCCGCTTGGAGATAAGGAAGTTGTGTGGGACCATGCCAAAGGCCTAAGAAAAGTCTAGGTAGATGACATCAGTCATCCTTCCCTTTTCAACTATTGCAGTCACTTCATCATAGAAGGCCACCAGGTTGTTCAGATGAGCATTTGCATACAGAGATAGCATTTGATGCTTTGGAAATAACATTAGATGTCACAACATGCTTTGTTTTCAGATTGGGTGCAAAAGAGGGCGAAACTGAACACCAGCTGTAGGCATTCACCTCCAGATAACAATACTTCCGTGATGCCAATATTGCCATTATCCTGCAGAAAAACTTTCTCAAAATTACATGAAAGAGATGAGATTAGACCCCAGGCAGTTGATTCCCTGTCCTCTCTACAGATATCATTTGGCTTTAAGAAGTAGGAAGAAAATCTTTAATTTAGAGTAGTATTGGATGAACTTCAAATGATCCAGTGAGCCCTGATATTTATCTGTTCTCTTTGATGAGATGTCTGGAAGAATTTCCTGTTTCTAATGTGATTGAAAATATTGAGACACTTTCCAAAGAAGTTTCATAACTTTTCACTTCTGATGTTGCTTATAACAAGGAAGAAAAGTCTTTGAAAATCAGGGGAACTCCCTCATAAAATGTTCCAGGAATTTTCTTAGCTTCCTGGAAGTTCAAAATCTGGCTCAGTCAGCATTAACAAAGTCTTGAGTAATATCTTCATTTTTCTTGTTACATGTCAGATCTTGCTTGTGTTTTATTCACAAGTAATGAAAGAGCAAAGGAAGAACTTAAGGGACTAGAAAGAAAACAGCTGTCCCATCACAGTCTTAGAAGTTCAACTTTAGTCTTCTTTCAGTAACTTCACCTGACAAGACAGGACAAGGGTTTACTATCCAGCAAGTAAGTAAAGGGAATGTGGGAGAGATTATTTATATATCAGTTTAACCATACGCCTAGTTGTTTAGGGGAATTCTTTTCCTTTGAAGGTATCTGTTTAATAAAAAATATAGTTTTCTACAGAATGTGTCAATATGGAATCTAAATGGCCAGGGAGCTTTCATTGTCTGTAAAACACCTGATATCATTCTAAACTTTGTGCATTTCAGTGAGTCTGGAAATACAATGCTAAAACCATTCTTATGCTTTCAAAAACACAGCTTTTAAAATAGAATTATTTATATTTTAATTTATTGAAATATCATATGTTTGGGTTAATGGACTCTACCTGATACATCCATTAGGGTTAGGACAAGATCTAGAATTATAGGGACAATATTCTGTTACTGTTCTCAAATCCTTTGCAGGAAATTTGCAAACTGGAGTGGATAAAAGCTACTATTGAATGTTTCAACACATACAAGAAACAAATAAACCAACGAAAATGCAATGAGAACTGGAATCCTCTGGGCAGTGTAAATGTTATCTATATGACAGCAACAGGATGAAATGAGCAATGTGAACTCTCGAGAAAACAGAAGCAATCTACGGAACATACAAAGTTTTAAGAACTATTTTTGCATGCAAGGTGAATAAAAACACTAAGACATAATGACTGGGACTACATAATTAATGGGAAAATATAAACCAGGACAAATATTGTTGTTATGAATTAACATGTTAGTGGCCTAACTGGAATTTTAAAATTCTTAGTATTTTTTCTCATTGATGAGCTTACACTCAATGAATTTCTGTCACTAGAAAGGATAGTAAGATTGAAGAAAGAAATGAAAAGTTGATCCAGAATAGACTGGAAAGAATAGCACAGAGGGGTCAAACACAAAATGCCTGTGTTAAGGAATGGAAGTCAAAATGACAATTTTTGCTGAAATTTCTGTTTCCAATAAATATTCTTTGTCATATGGTAGAAGTCAGATTCACAAAGATAATTAGTTCAGACATACCAAGGATGAAAATGACTATCAATATTTGGTCATCAAGTAGATGTTTTGTTAAATAAAAAATCTTATGTCTTTTATTTTTTCTAAGCTGTAATATTAGACTGCTATTTCAAAACATAACCAAGTATAATCATACTATTTCAAAAGACTTTAAACTAAGATTAAGAAACATAAAAATTATATTTTTCTGAGCAATCTGAATTAATTTCTTTTGTGTATATGCACATGTTGATGGTCTTTAATGATATCATAGTCATTATTTTCAGCCTCATTCAGTATTCAGCATGGCTGTGGATGTCAACTAGGGTTGAAGAGTGAGCAGTCAAGGGATCTGCAACTATGTTCATTGAAGAAGCTGCTTTTTCATTGTTTGCTAAAAAAGAACAATACGAGTTGTAGATCCAGGAGTGTCTTGAATTAAATTAGAAGAATCCTGGGGACTCCAAGCCTCCAACAAATTTGATGCTATACAGGACTCCAAAAGACAACAGCTAATTTGGTACTTTCCATTTTCCAGGTGCCCACCATAATATACTTATCACGGATCTCTAGAAATACTGAGCATTAACACCTCCCTCCTGAGTTACATTGAGCTGTATGATGACATTTTAGAGCTCTTAACGGTGCTAATTTAGCTGAAAAAACAAGCCCTAGACTGTTTAACAAGGCATCCTAATTAGTGAAAATATTTGACCCTTACTTAACATTGTGATATGCAGGCCAATGAATTTTTGCACTAGAAATAAGATTATTCCCCTCCTTTTGTCGAAATTTTTCCAAGATTAATTTCTCAACTTGTGAAATATTCATATATGATAGTCATAAATATGATTAAAAACTCATACGAAAATTAATATTCTGCCTTTGGAACAATGTTTGAATACTGTGCATGAAGTAGGATATTGGGCCACCCGCTGAACAACAAAAGAAATTGTGAAATAGTTTCTCATTTAGGAAAAAAACTGTCTTGCACTTATTGAGGCAGAGTCCCCATGAGGGAGAAATTTATATGATTGTGTAATTGAAAACTGTTAAAAACAGCACTTTAATGTACCAGGAAATGCATTAAGATTTCAATCTTAATCCTCTACTTTTCTCCACTCTTGAATGCTTCCCTCTTAATAGTATTTTCCCTTTTTAGATCTTTTTATGTATAATTTTGTGTTTTGGTCAAATAAATTTTCCCAGAATCGCTTTTGAATGAAAATTCTGCTCTTGTTAAATGGTTTTTTTCTATTCACAGTGTCAAAATTTGTATTGACATAAATAGCTACATCAGAATGACTTGTCAATATGTTTTCCTGGTTGTACACTCTCAGATTATTGTAATCTGCTGTTTGAACATCCAAATCACTCACATTGCATAAGACTGCAAAGTCTTTAGAGGATTAGTGCTTTTTAGTTTACACAGGCTGGGGGTAGCAAAGGAGAAAGAATGAGATGTATAAGAAAGAAAAGGAGTATTAATTTGTTTGCCATTGAAGTTTCTCTGCATAAACAAGAAGGTTGTATGCACAGCTACTGTCTTGATGCAACAAGGACATGACAGGCACTTGCTTCAGGCTGCTTGGTCAAGAATCATAAGGATATATACTCTTCAGTCCTTCTTTGCCACCAGAAGGTAATCCAGTTTATTGGAAGCACATGGATTCAGCAATCCAAAAGTTAACATGGTTCAAAACTGCCTGATATTTTGCAGAGCCTTCCCAATAAAGTACTTGATGACCCTGTCTGAAGAGTTCCTTTTGAAAAGGCATGTGTAACGAAGCCGTAGACAGACGTTGTGTGAACCCTCTTCAAAGCAGCAACACAACATGGGTTCCGTGTGTGCAAGCATAAAAAGTAAGTGAAAAATTAGTCAGCACTTGGACATAATTAGTAAGGTGGAACACCTAGAATGTGAAGGACATTTAAACCTTTCTGCAAAAGGTCTGGGCCAGACTGAGAATTGGGTCATGAAATATGTAACTAAGCCAGCTACATATCCCTTAGCCAGATCATTCACTCTTTCTAAGCCCTTTAAGAGATACTTACAAGCTTAGCATGAGGTAATAGCAACTGATAGGATTCCTACCAGTTAGGCAAATTCAACAAGCAAACCACTCCATTTATTTTTAAAAGCAATGAATTTTCATGAAAAGACAGATGTTTGTGAACCACAGGCCTGGCAGTTTAAGCCTCTTGTCATATTGTCAGCCAAGTTCCTATCAATGTAGGGTATCAGTAAAGCAGAATAACAAGTAGCCATTTCTCAGATGGCAGCAGGGTCAGGAGCCAGCACTGTATGCATCTGTAATTCTAATGACCTCTAAAGATCAGAGTGCATGCATATTGCGTCAAATTTACCTTTGCAATTTACAGCAAGCTAATCAGATAACAATTTTAAAGTTCAAACAGAAAAGGAAATGTTTCCAACAGATAACACTTTTTTATAGCTGTTCTCATGGTAAAACAATATAAACTCTGGAATTCTTCCAGCTCAGAGGAATGTGAATGACTTCTGAAGATATCTCTAGCAATTATGATGGCTATCATAAAAGCATTCGAGTTACTGTGATAAGTTATATATTGAAAAAAGTGACTACACCAGCAATTAAAATCAACTCATGACAAAACAAACCAAAGATTGAACTGTGTCATCTCGTGGAAATGGAGAAAGGTTTAACAAGTAGGTTCCTATTTAATTTTTAACCTCTTTGCTTCCATCTAAGGGTGGTTGTATGATGTAAGACAGACCAGCACAGGCCACTTAGCAGTTTATATTCAACACACTCTCTTCAGGCAACTTACCAGGTAATCATCCATACTGTTATCTGTTTATTTCTCTGACAATTAATCTGTATTCAAACTTAGGCTGTAAATACTATCAGAGCAGAAAAGAATATAGAAATATGTTTGTGGTGAGCTCTGTATTCACGTTGTAGGTACTACTACAATGTGGAAAGGAATAAAGCATGTTTTTCCCAGTTATTGCCAAGACCTGCTGATTTTCAGTTCAAAACTTCAGAGGAAATAGAAAGCTGTAAATTCAAGAAGCCAAGTTTGAATTCTCCTCTAGTTTGCATCACATATAAAAGCTAATGCAAGGTATGTGTGAGAAAAGTCATGAATAGTAATGATAGTATGTTACATAACTTATGAATTAAGACATACTCTTTTGTTTTCATAGCTTTCAAAAAAATTCTGTGTAGTTCAACATTGTCTCAGTGCTATTTGAAAGATATTGATGTCAGTCTGAGCTAGCCTCTGACAGCAAGGAGGTTGCCAGAGGGCACTTGATGTCATTAAAGGAAGCAAGTTTTTCTTTTGAATTCCAGAGAATTCTGCAGAATTTTTAAAAGCCTACTGAGGCTACTTTGACAGTACCACTCAAACACTGCATAACTCTCACTATCTAAACTGTGCACAGGCTTCAGGTTTTTCAGTATATTGCCAAAGAGCAATCACACATACAAAACTATTGTGATTATTAGTCATCAGCAGTTATGTGAGGTGTGTACTTATGAGTGTGTTTAAAAGTAAAAATAGTATTATGAATCCTCACACTGAATACTTCAGAAAGGAAAGTCAGAGTGGCTTTTCTACTGTAAGAATTCATAATACACTCTGTAGAACTAAGCTGTACATATGTAGACGTTTTTCCTGTTGTTTTCAGAGTATCTTAGATCATATTCTGCATTTCTATCCTGCTCACAGTACTTCTGGCATACAGAGGAAACAATTTATAATTTCTAAGGAACCTGGTCCTGGAAGGAATCCCTGTGTACAGCCTTAACACTGTTCAGATTGCTTCCACTGAAATTACGTAGCTGCGCAAGTATGTAGCAAAGACAGATACCTTAACAGGAAAGGAGTAGTTTTACATTTATTTGCTAAGAGCAAATGAATAAATGTTTCTCGCAAAGAGTACAAGTATTTTTTGCCAAAAGAAATTTTCTCACTCTCTGTTTATAGCTCTGAGGAAGCATTTTGTTTAAATAATGTAAGAAGTGATCAACTTTCATGTTCTAGAAAAGGTTATCTGATTATTGAAGTAAAAATGAGTCTTGTGAAAGGCCTTGTTTAAAATATTTCCTCCATGTCTCTCAGGTGTAGAGGTGTGAGGAAACACCAAGGCAAAGTCTCCAAAGTTGAATTACTGTCATAGAGAAAGTGGGACACCCCTTCCTCAGAGCTCCTCCAGAAATCAGAAAGAACAACACAATTTTTTTCCTGAAAGTCTTGATCAGACCTTTAATTTTTGCAAATTTCAGCCTATGCTCTGTAGATTTTACCTGGGAAAAAAACTTTCCCTGCTTTTTTTGCTCTGCATGTTGCTCCCATCTCTCACTGGTTGTCTTGCTCTCTTTGTGGTTCTTACTTTTCAAGGGCAAATTTTTAGAACATTTTTGCCCTGTCCAGGATGTATTGCAATGTCTTCACCTGCCTCTTTCCCCAGGAACTAAGCTGGCAAAACCCAGGGAGGGACAAGCTTGGATACACAAGCAGGAACAAGTACCTACCAACAGAATGTGGGGAAGGACAGGGAGAGAAATTGTTTGGGAGTGCCATAAGAAGATATTGTTGCCCAATAATGAGCCTTATCCCAATTATCTTTATAATTATATGCTTGAGGTCAGCCTAAGTTAGAGTAGTATGTGAATAAAAATTCTGCCTCATCTTTAAAAATAATAATCTTCATCTGTGACTGAGAAAACTGTAGGACACGGAAGGGGTTGAACTGGTAGACAGTTACATTTGAAAGTTAAGTTTGAGTTAACTTTTCACAAAATTCAGATTGAGTTCAGAACTGGCTCACTGAGCCAGAGCATCAGCATTTACATTCTAATGCTTGGGTATTCAGGACAACAAATGTGGCAACCTACATTTTCTTGTAAATATTTACATCTGCTATTTGTTGTTGCACTATTTAGTCAGGTAAACTGTGCACTTGCATTAGCAAAATGACAAAGGTTGATCTAATTAAATAATCTATAGACACTAAGGAGTAAATTTTAAAGATCATGTATCACCTGTTCACTGATCATTAGCAGTGCAGTTATTTTCAGAAATAACCTAAACCCAATTCTGTATACATTTTTTCAGTGGTGAAAAATATTGAAGCATTTTATCATTAAACAAGCAGACATATTTCAATTCAGGTTGCATGATTAACTTATTTCTAATTACAGACTAGAATTTACATGTATTATCTATTATGCATTATGTATTTTCACTGTCAAAACACCACATTCACGACTAAGACCCTTTAATTTTATATAAAGTTCTCAACAGATATTTTGAATTTTAGGTCATATTGGTAGTGCAATATCAAATTACATTAGTATACAATTATATTTACATAATAAACAGACTATTAAGCTACATTGGACAGTGACCATAATCTGTTCTTATCCCTGTTGAGTTAGTCTTGGCTAATGAGACCTAAATTAATGAACAAATATAGCTCTTACTAGCAGAGTTCTGAGTAATCCCACTGAGAAAAAAATTTGCATACTTACAAGCACTGAGGTGAAACTGTGGAAAATAGGGCTGAACATTAATTCAGCAGAAATCATTTGCATATATGAGTACTGGGAAAACATGGGGTTTTTTTTTTCCTTATGACAGAACTGGTTTTTCATAAGAACAAATATGAAATATTAGCAAAATGAAACTCATTTTCTAGAAAACTTACAACCTTGTCCAGCTTGATATCAACAAATTAATGCATAAAAAGTAGACTATGTGCTGCAACTTAGCAGCACATAGTCTACTATCTAATGTTCAACTAACAAATTTTATTTAGGTGAATTTATTTACATTTCTGGTGAATTAAGTCAATACAATGATCTGAACTCTTGCTAAATTCTCAAGTAGGGTTCTTCATCATGAATTTCCTGAGCACATCTGTACTTGTTTCTCCAGTTGATCATCAGCCAAATGGAAAGCGAAGACTCCTCTCACCTATTGAGAAGTTCCTTATGACCCATTTATTTATAAGAGAAAGTTATTCAGGATAAAGCCCCCACATAATGATTATATGTAAGGAAAGAGAAAGATTCAGAGAGGTTCTGTACTTTTGTGTACAGCTCATTGCTGTGAAAAGGATTAGTAGTGAGGGAGGAAAAGTGAAATTATGTGGAATTCAGACATTTTGAATCTACTGTCCAAAGCATCACTATTTCTTCATATAATGACATACATTCTCCCCATGGTATATGATTATCCTGTTCACAATAGTAATGCTAAGCCAGTTTGGTTTCAGTAAATCTTAAACTACTTTATACTATGCTTTAAAGAGAGGAATGGAATACTGCAATTATATGATTATTACTGGACACTAATATTGCAACAATTATATCTTTAAAAAAAGACAATATGTTAAAAATTCATATAGTCATAATATTGCTGCTGGAACTAAGTGTCTAAGTATTCTAGCACTCATGATGTCTTTATGTTTATGACCAAGTAAATGCCTACCTGCTGACTTTTTTCCTTGAGAGCAGAAATTTGCATATGTATGTGTGTGTGTGCATATACTTTAAAAATTGCTAATTATTTTGACTATCCATTCCCTGCTAAGCATCTACCTTTCCTTACCTCAGGCTCAGAGGAAATCTATAAAATCTCAGGAAAGGATGTTCAGACACCTATTACTATGTGACTACAATGTCTGAGACTGCGAGAAATATGGGATTTGTTTCCAATGTAATCTCTGAAGTTCAGCTGAGATACCCGAAGGTTTGTGAGACATTGTTGTGTTGTTAATAATTATGATGAAGGACCTACAAGTGAATCATGGTCTTCTGCAGTGGCAACCATAGGCCAGACAGGACACCCTCCAGAATCTCAGGAGAACTAGATGATCCCATCTTGGTGATGATTCTGTAAGTCATATGCAGTCTGTGGATCTTATTGGGTACAGTGGCATCCATAGAGGTATTTAAAGTACCCTACTGTAAAAACACCTTTAGTCTACTGATGTTTAAATTAATTGAATAGTTCTCTGGGTTTCAATAACTGTATCAATGTCATATATTTCTGTTATCTATAGAGAAATTCTAGAAATTCTATGACTGAAATGTCTATAAAGTAGACATAAACATTTCAGTACCTTGATCTGTGAGCTGAACCCTATATAATAGTCTCCAGAAGGGTTTGAATGCCTGATGCATCCCATGTCTTACCTGGAAACCTCAAATGGACTTGCTGCAACTCCTTGGATGTCTAACAGTGTCATTGCTGTCTCTGTGGGTAAATGAATCAAAGCCTGGATGTCTTCAATCAGGTGAAGTAGGTCTCTTCCAGACCCTCTAAAATTTGTCAGAAATGCTTATCATACTTTGATATTAGTGAGGAGTCAGATACATTTTAATACATTTTATACAGTAAAATCAAATAGTATTTAACCAATAGGAAAAAGGCAGACTAAATCTTCCAGGATGACAAAAACCCTCAAACTGTAATTCTAGTTTAGGACTCATTTTTAGTGGCTGTTTTTTGCTGACAGAAATAACTGTATAATAGAGATTTGAATAACTCAGTGGTAGGTTCTTAGCATCTAGCTTTATGCTCTAAATAGAGGGATTGTAAAGAGTCTTTTGTTGCTCGTCATGTCCCTCAAGATAACTATTTTGATGTAAAATGCTGAAGGAGAAAAAGAATGTAGTTACCACCCTAGTGCAAAACTTAGTGGCTGCAGAATATGCTAGGAATGTATTTGATTTTTCTCAAATTCATAAATCATGTTTATGCTGATTGTGAATAACCAAACTATTCAAAAACCACTTGAAAGTAGCATGATTGTACCACTCAGCTACTTCTTATTACAGCACTTCACAAACAGGACTTTGCTCTAGTTCCCAACTAGCCCCAGCTATGACAAGAACGCTGATGAATCACTAACATGCAACAGTAAAACCAAACCTGGCATACAGATCTCTGCACCAATCTCCATACAACGCAGCATAGAGATTTAAGCTTGATCCTCCCTTTAGTGAGATATATGCCTAAATTGAGGCATTTAGGAGTTTTAATCTCGTCAAGAGTTAAGCAGAAAGGGAGATATTCCCCAGGAGAGATTTTAAGTAGGGTCTTCACTGTGTGTGTAAGGAATCCTAGGCGTGCTAACCCCCTACTATAGGTAATTAAAATAAGGTTCCAACATTACTTCCGATAGTTTATAACCCTTTATTTATTACTCCTTTATGTTAATATAGACCTAATGATCACTTCAAAGAGATGAAGAACAGGTATATGTTGCCCTCCTCTGTGCGCCTTGCAGGTTTAGATGGAAAAGGTCTGAGAGTTATTGTCCTAATGACCTAAGGCAAAGAGATGGGAGAAAGATTTTGTGGAGAACTTTAGCAAAGTTCTTGCTATGATCAAAGGTGATCAAGGACAACCTTACCCAGACTGAAACATAGTATATAGTGATACTAGAAAAGAAGCAGAGATTTTGAAACTCAACCTTCTAATGAAAGCCCATGTAACATAGGTATGTTTAGAGACTTATATTTCCAATGACATCCGTTCTGTTTAGCACTTTCTCCATGTGCAGACCACAGATGCACTATCAGGCAACTAATCATGATCTGCATGTAGACTATTTATTTTTCATATATTATGATGATATGTAGACATAATACACACACACTTCTGGAAAACATCAATCACCTATAAAAGTGGTGCTTTAACATATCTCAGTTAACTCTCTCTATATCAATCTGCAACAAGGAGGAAGACTAGTGTGCTTTTGGTAGATGTGATTAAAGGAAAGACAGCTAAACCAATCTACTAGAATTTATAAGATCAAGACACCTGGTTTTGACACAGGCAGGCTTCCTGTGAGATTTTGACCATGATGTCCATTAAGCTTTAGGAATGCATCAGCAGAATGTTGTAAGATGTCTTGCACAACAAAGTTGCAAGGAAAACCAGCATGAGATCATGAATTCTGAAGATACTTTTATAGAAAACCATTTTGTCCCATTACCCCACTACATACACTGACAAGATGGGAATTATACATTGTGTGTGCAGCAGTCAACTCTCATCCCACCCACCACAAGGTTTGAATCATTAGTATTTTTTGAGTGTTCAGATGCTTTCCTGATGAATGATGAAGAAAGTACTTACACAAAGAAAATACATAATCCTTTAACACTAGAGGAAATTAACAGTGTTTCTGGAGTAGTAAATCCTATGGATCAGCACCCTTTCTCTAGAATTGCAGCCTGATGAAAAAGCACAATTCATGGTGCTAATATTTTATCTCACCTACCTTCAAAACTGCTGCAAATGGTCCCTAGTCTGTGCAAAATGAATTGTGCCTATATGCCTATGAATTATTGTGAATTAGTATGAAACACTAACAAGTGGGGGTCCTAGTAACTTAGTGCCCTGGTCCTTCAGCTACCTTCAAACTTGGTAGACTGTAAAAAAAACTGATTGAGGATAAAAGACACTACTTCTGTCACAAGAAAAGAAAATGTGAAATAATTTTATTTTCAGAAACCCCTCCAAAAGTGTTTTGACACAAATTCCTTTCCCCTGTAATGTCAAATCTCACTGTTTCCAGTGGTTGTCTTGGGCTTTGTCCATTAGAGAAGAGAATCATTTCGAAAATGTCAGGTATCTCAAGGAAAGTGCTCTTGATCAGAATAGCTTGTAATAACTAATTCATGGCAGAAACTGGTTTGCAGACAGAGCTTTTAAACAGCCGTTTTATACATCTTATTGATTTCCCCCCCTGTACTTACGAACAAATGACTGCAATTTGCTTTCACCTATAAAATTCTGCTTGTAAAATGTTTTCTTTCATCAAAATACACTTGGGAGCTGAGGGGAAGGAACCAAGCTTTGTTTTCTTTTTTTTTCTTAAACAAGAAAAAGCTTACAAGTTATTTTAATATAATTTGCCCCATTTTTTTGCATACTTTTTGATAAATAAAGTCTTTTGACTAATTAACATTATTGACCACTCATTTTAATCAACATAGGAGTAAAAGTGAATGTTTGTGTGCTCTCACTTCAATAAGATAATTTTTTTCTTCCTTTCTCTCTTTCTTATTCTCTATCTGTCCTTCTGTACGTGAATATATGCCACATCACTGCTGGCTGTATACCAGACAAGTCTTCAGGGCTGTGGCTGCAGCAGCCTGATTCATTGTTCCAGCATGACTTCTCTGGCTCTATGCACTTAGTGGGATGCAGTAACTCTTAGGCACACCTATTTGCATTGAGTATTTGCATTCCTCAGCATTTTCCAAACCATTTCATTGGAGACAGTAAATATTAATTAATGGTCTTGGAATTTGTCCAATAAATTGCCAACGAGATACCTCAAGTGCCGTTAACAGTGTTGCTGTAACATATAGATCACAGAGTGTGCTGCATGTGACATTTTGAAATCCACTATCGTGTTTCTGAGAGTGTATATGTATATATATATGTGTGTGTATCTTCAAAAAGCTAAAAGTAATATTCAGAGTGTGATGGGTTATCACTTTTCAAGTCTTTCTTCTTTTTTACTCCTTTCTGATAATTATTCCTATTAAAAAATCCACCAACACTTTTTACTTGATATTTTCAAGAATATTCACATTTCAGACATTTCAGTCAACTACTGTTTATACATATCCATCAAACAAAATCTTACTAAGCTGTGGACCTGGATACCAAAAACACATTAGTACTTGCTAGGAAAAAATCATGTAACAGACATGGCTTAGATATTAATCAGTAACTTTCCAGAAGACAGACTGAGAGCATAATACAATGTGAAAACTGACACAGGTTGTGTTACCAGATGCTTCCATGAATAAGATAAAGGAAAGTGTTACTTCAGCAATAACCAAACTTCCAGGAACCTTCTCCAGTTGTCATAAAAGACCCATCAGGTTAATTTTTTTGCACACGGATGAGTTAACTATTTTTTGAGAACTACTATGTATACCTAGTAAATTGACATGGAAGATAGCATAGCAGTGCATCCTAAATATATAAAAACATTGTCTTAAAAGCCAAAGATGTATTTTAAAGACTCATGGTAATTACAAATCTGTTTTAAAATTTATAGACTATTATATTTCTTCCAGAAGAGAAGACCATCATTATTTGCATCTTGTGACACTCACCCTGTATTCCAGCCAAAATCATTATAGTTTAGGGGACTAAATAAATGGTTCTTCAAAACATCTCACTTCTGTAATAATGTTTGTTAAGGCATATATGCTCTGCAGAAATTCAGTCTCTTCAACAGTCATGATACACAGTTCCAAGGCTAAAACATGGCTCTTGAAACACATTTTCTAGGGCAGTCTGATTTTCATTGCCATATTTTAACATTTTGCTTCAGTTTTTAAAAATCAAGCATGATTTATTTTTTAACAGAATGATACCAGTAACAGTTTACTTTTGTTAACATGATTAGCATTAGATTTTGATTATCTTTTTTTATTTGTCAGCAACACAAAGCAACACAGTTCTTGGAGCTCAACATTTTCTTTGTATTATACTCGAGATTGGGTTTGTCCATAGAACTTTTAACTTATTGTCTGTTTTGGCTCAAATTTTTAGTCTAGTGTTTCTTTGAAAACTATCTCAGTCGTGACAGGGGACTGGACTGCTTAGCCTTTATGATATGAATTAGGAGAGGAGATTTCATGATTCATTACCAGCTTAGTCCATTTCCCACTCATTTAACCCTGAGACTGGAGAATGGTTGAATTTACAGCAGAAAATAGTAATTTTTTCTATAGCCCTTTCAGTGAGCTGGTGACAAGAGTATTGCACTGTCTGTGCAGTTTTACAAAATTTGACCTGTGTCAGAGAGCATTTTCTCCTTAAAAGTACCTTGTGCCAGTTCTCTCTTGGGCTATTCTGATGCAGATGAAATCATTCCTAATCCCTGCTTTTGCATGAGCAAATGCTTGCACATAGGCATAATCCATGTTCTATTACCTCACCACAATACCATCTGAGCATCCTACACTCACTAGTGAACTTTATCATCACAATAGTCCTGTTTCTAAAGATAAGACACTGACATACAATAAAAGATTAGTCCAAGGTCATGATGGGAATGTGTCTGCACCAAATGCTGCAGTACAGAATAGAAGCATCCAGGGTTGTTTTACCATTGTCAGCAGCATGAACATTCAACACTATTTGTTTCTGCCCTTATCTATATTGTTTTACATAAGAGGTACTTTGACTATCTCTAGGCTTTTCTACAAAGTTATTTTTAGTTTCAAAGTTATTTTTAGTTTCAGGCTAATACGGAGTTATTCAGAAAGAGCTGCTGCAGAAAAGCTACTCCTTGCTTATCCTTTTTGTATTCTAATCTGGAGAAAAAGAAGTTAAATTACTACAAAAGTTGTTAAAATAAGTTTCTAAATCCAGTTTATCTTGCATGTGTATTTTAATTTAACTTATTTAATTAATTATTTTATTCAGTTCTTAAAAAGAATGTACGAAGACAAGCAAGAAAAGAACTGAATTTTAATAAAAGAAGAAAAACATCTCCAAATTATCAAATTATCATTTGGTGTCTCATCTCCTTTTAAATTATCCTTACTGCACATACTTTAAAGGTGTACATCTCATTAACATGTGAAATAGTTATGATGTAGGTTGTGAAGACTGATAAGTGCTAGCAGCTCAAGGCTATGCACAGCTCTGCTTGTATTAGAATTTCAAATTTCTCAAATTTGTGAGAATTGTTATTCTCAAAAATAATAATATTCTGAGGGACATTTCAACACACAGGTAATCAACATCTTGAGATAAAAAATGTAGAAATCTGCTTTTACATTACAGTAAAATTTCTTGAAGAAATGTGAATAGTCATTGGATGTTCAGATGATCAGATGTTTTTTGTTCCTCCCTTTTGATGATCTGGACAAGGACACTCAGTCTTTTCAGAATTTCTGTACTTTCTATACATGTTTCCAATGTTTCTTCCAAATCTGATTAAAAACACATCTATTCAATCACATAAATTTTTCAGAATACAGTATCTGGGATTCTATTACAGAATAGACAACATTGCTGTATAAATCCAAATTTGATTCTAAGTCTTCCCTGATGCAGATGCCCTTTGACACATGAATTTGAATACAAATTTCAAAACCAGGTACTAATTTCCAAGGTTCAAATTTACAGTTTTCATAATTTAAAACTTTGGTGTTTACTGTTATACTCTAAAAAGAGATTTCTAAACAGTTGAGGGGCTGTACTTCAAATAGAAGAATTGAGATGCGGTGTGTTAATTTTAACTAATGCTACAGAATAAATTTCCTTCTCTCCCTGTTATTCTTTTTCCTTTTTTGTTCCTATTATTTTTCTCTGGTTTATGTTTACTTCTTCCAATCACTGGTCTTCATAATTTTAAATTCTGATTAGAATTCAGAGGAGAGGTGAAGTTGCTACGAACCTCTGAAAATCCAGCACTTGATACCTTATGTTGGGACAAAGGTTCATGTAAATTTTGGTCTTCACTCTCTTTGCACGTCTCTTAGATCATGTGTGAAACATATAGGGCCCGATCCCCAGCAACAGCAGTGTCATGTGACAAAACTAGAGACAAGAATGTGGAAGACAGGTGGCTTACTCAGTACCTGCCATTGATATATGTAAAGATTGGAAATTTTAGCACTCCTTGTAATGTTTTGAGAGAAAAATAACCTGTTCTCTATGAGATTGCTTTTTTCATGAAAATGCCATGTGCATGCTTGTTTGCATATAATTGGTACGTGGTGAAAATAACAGAGCTGCTGTAAATAACACAGTTCCACTGACTTCAGGATATACAATCTGTGGATCACTCTGTGATGTCTACTGCCTACATCATGGAGTCATGAATTTGAAATTAGGAAAGATACTGAAGTCCTTTGCAATTTTGGCATGAAAGGGTTTATAACACTTCTCTCCCCATTGCATCCTGATGATACATAAACTTATTAAGGTAACTGAAGGGAAAAAACAAAGAAACAAAAAACAAAACAGCCTCACCTTGCAATCAAGATGTTTATCTTCTATCTGCCTCAGTGGAAAGAAATGTGTACATTAACTGTGTCTAAATTTATGCATATTATATAAATATGCACACATATTAAGTAGCATCTCCTTTCCTCATTAACACTTATGTGTTTTGGCAGGCACTACAAAACAAGCAGGTGGTCTGTTGTGAACTGATAGTGTTGTCAAAGTCTGAAGAGCTGCGGGAATTCAGACTGAATTTGCATCCAGCCAAACTCAGCATAATTGTTATTGGCACTTATTGCAATGAAACCTGTCAGGGGTGGAAAGAAAGATATGTCACTGTGTCTGGCCAAATACAGGAGGGAAGAGTACAAAAATGTTTATAACACATTTGTATTTAAAGTTCTTCCTGGTGGAAAACCATTCTCCTTATTCTTCCATGTCTGTTTGCAAGGCACTCAAAGGTTGCGAATCATAATAAAACCTAGCCAGTTATATTACAATAACATACAAACATCTGATGGACAACTCTAGCTACCAGCCACCACATGTTGTGTCTGGATGCTCTCTCTAGTTCTGTATCCTCCTAATATTAAATCCCAGATGCTTCAAGGAAAGACATGATCCCTGAAATATGTTTACAAGGATATTCTATGCATAGGGAGAAAATTCCCCCAATTCCACTTGTTCAAGTTTTAACCCAAAACATCTCGGTAATTAGTACCTCTAACAGTGGTACCTCTAACTATTTTTCCATTTCTCTTTATGATAATTTTTTTTGTTTTCTGAATAAGAGTTGAAATCTTGGAGGGGAAATATTAGTCCTCACAGTAACTTATCTCAGATTTCATGTGTTAATTGTATGGGGAGTAAAATAATTACTCCCTTTACAATACTTCTTAAAAGCACACAAAGGGATCCACCTTCTCAAGACATCACACCACAGAGCAGCAAGTGTGCCAACTACTAACATCACAGTCAGAAGTGTATCGCAGACGGTCTGCGTACAGCCTTGATCGTGCCAGTGAAAATGAGGGGACAGAATGGAGTCAGTACTTGGAAAAGATTGATTTACATCTTCTTAGCATGACAGATGACACATCTCAATCAATAGCCTGGGAAGAACAAAAAACCTGTGAAGATTGGCTGTCAAATATCTCTTTCCTTAGTAGTGGGCAGGCCTCAGGATTCAAACTGAGACTTAAACTTAATTTATCCTAGAAATCACCATTGAAACATTCATAAAAGGTGATCTGTGAGGCAATTTTTAATATATTGCTTCACGTGTCATGCTGCCACTGAGTCATCCACAAAGAGTACATTCTTTTACCCTTTCCATAAGTTGACATGTTCTTATTCACAGAATATCAGGATCATAGGGGGAGCTTGACTTCCCTTTCTATACTGTGCAGCAATTTGTCAAGAAATTAAGAGCTGCATATTTTAACTTTGGACTGCATACTGACATTTTTTCAACATATGTTTATGTCTAGCATATCCAGTGTTAGTCTGCAAAACAGCATGATTGCCAAGATCAACTCCTTTAATTACATATGTATACATGCAACTCCAATGTACATATAAGTGAAGAACTCCACTCAAACCAGCCCTCTAGGAAACCAAGACCTGCATCTCACATAATTAATTGTTAAAGTTTCATATGGTCATACAGCATCAAAGCAGGGTGTTTCAATGTTTGTGCACATGATCGTTCATTCACAGAGACAGGTCTCACTATTAATTTCCTGACAGGTTTTACAACAATAAAAATACAAGAAATCTTCTCAAGTACAATCATAAATACTGTTACATAGATAGTTTCACACTTAATCTGATCAATTTAGTAGAATATTTGTTTATTAGTACAGTGGAAAAATGCATTACAATCTTTAAAAAAAAAAATGTCCAGACACTGTGCTGTTAAACATCTCATTTCACTAAATCTGTTGTACTTTGTACCATCTTTCCTTTTGTTCTCTTATTAAAAAAAATTTCAGAAGAAAAATTCAAAATACATCAGGGCTGGTGTCTAACTTTTCAAATAAATGAGAATTGTACAGCTGGTAAAACTAGTACTGCAAAATATGGGAAAAAATATTGTATTTTGCTTACAGAAAGCTTATGTTTGAGGATGTTTGAAAGTGACAACCTTTTAAGGGACAAAACCAAACAAATAAACTTTCATGGATTTACATAAAATACTTCCAGGTTACATCTCTCCCTTTCTGGTTTGACTAGACTTTCTTGTAGATAATGATATGGGTGGATCTGGTGACTAATGTTGTTTTCGAGCTTCTAGCTTGCCAAGAGTCTGCTTTCCCAGACTTTTGTGCTGTCCATCTCATCCAGGAAGAGACACATAAAAAGCTGGGGAGAAAGAAAGAAGAGAAAGAGGTCAAATGATGAGGGTGTAGGGGATTGCAATTCACAGTCTATCCTTTTAGGAGTTAAAGCACAAATATTGTAACTACTGAAGTGCCTTTGAGCTTTCACCTATATTGTGTCAGCAAAAAAAGGGCTCCGCTCTGACAGCAGATGATAGTCTAGTACAGGAGTCCTTGCAGAGGTTCTCTGCTCTTTGTGAGACAGTTCTGAAACACAGTGCTATCCCTGTTCCTCTGAAACCCACTGGAAACAGAAAAGTTAGTGTTCACAAATACACAGGCTGGTTTATGAAATACTCTGTGCAACTGTAAACAGTAATTTTGTTCTAACTTCGGGAATGTGCACAAGTTAGCAATCTCTGGCACAGCCTTATGCAATGAAAACCAAAGGATCATGAAAAGGAAAAGTTCTCCATGCAAAAAATATGTATATATAATTCCAAGGTATGATTATCAACAAGGACTGTTTTGGGCCTCAGCTGAACTACAGAGTAACACGTCCTGTTTTTGTCAAAAGGGAATCACACATTCATGGGGGTCAAAGGCCTATTTGTTAAACAAAGGCCAGTTACATAGAAACACTTGGGAAAAAGGAATTCTGGTGAACTGGTGGAAAATATGCATTTATGTATTGAATTCCAGTGAATTAACCAGCTAGAAAATGGATTCTGTTTGGTTTGGGTTTTTTCAAATGTTCACCTGTAACTCAGTATAAGCCTCTAAAACTCAGCTGTTTCATCACTGAGGTACTGAGGTTACGCCAGCCTTAGCTTTGCATTTCAGGTTAGAGGTGTGGACTTGAATTTAACCTCTTAATCACCCTCACCACACTTTCGCACACAGTGTGAAAGCACACAATATAGATTCTTTCAGTTGAAATTAAATTGTATGCAGAACTTCAGGAGCATACCCATTACATTGCTGCCAGTAATGGGCACTCAGCACCCAGAGCCAGGCAACAGCCAAGCCAAAGTAAACCCCTGAAACATGTTTAACATGGTTGTGAGGGTTCAGCTGCAGCTGTTTCCCCATACAGATCCACTGCACTGCACAAGTTGCTCATATTGACATAGGTCGAGCAAACTTCTTCTTTATCTGACCAAGTGTGGGGAGAAAGTGTGGCTTTGGTTCCTAACTCAAGATAAAAAATTAAAATATGTGAATATTAAGTGAAGAGAGGCATTTTGCCACAACTCAAGCTTAGAGACATCTTTGTAGCTGGAGGATTACAATACTCTCTTCACTGTAAGCAGCTGTGTTAGTGTCCTGAATGCTATGGTTCCCATTTTTAGGTAACAAATTGACCACAGACATAATATAAACAGCTGAAGTACTTGATTGAGCACTAGAAATGCCACAAAATGCTAAACACCTAAAACCTAGTATTTTAGTATTTCTGAGTAACAACAGCAGAACAAGGTGTACTTTAGAATTTTCAGACGGCACTCACAGTTTTCTTTTACAAAAATGAGACAGATCTTGGGACTTCATTTAAAGTACTCAAAGAAATGAGCTGCCATCACTCGTAGTACCTTGTGTTTGCCGGAGGCTGAGTGTACGTGTAAACAGTGACTGTAAGTCAGCTGATACTCTTGTTACTTTATGTTTACTTGCTTGTATCTCTGTATGCTTGCAGAGGTATTCAAATTAGACAATTGTGGTTGCAATGTTTTGCTGCCCAGTATCAGTGGTTGCTTCGCTGCAGGAGTCATTTGTAAAATTGACAGTTGTAACAAGAGCCCCAAAAGCTAAAGACTAACACAAGATCATGCTTTTGCTACTGGACTAATACACACTAGCTAACTGCTTTTTAAGTGCATGAAGCAGTCAGTCTGGTCTGAACTCAAAGTCATTGTCCCATAAACACACATGGTTGCAGCAGAAAAACTTGGTGTACATTTCCATGGGCTTCAGCAGTTCATGAAATAACTACCCTTCCACAGAGAGAAGGTAATTTAAAACCAAGATAATTTTTGCCCACTTCACTAAGAAGTTGAAGTAGGAAAATCAGTTGAAAAACAAAATAGGCCCCACTTGTTTCCTCATGTGTCTGCCTCTTGTGGAGCTGAGTGTATAGGAGTTCACATTCAGTGAGATTAGGCTAGAGTGGCAAGTTGGGGCAAAAACCCTTTTTTGTCCTGAAAACCCGCTCCAAGCTGGAATCTTCTGACTTGCTGACAGAAAGGCATTGATGACATCTCATCTGGCTTTGGAGAATCTGAGAGCTGCTACCTTGAACACTTCTCCTTTCCTGAGGCAGTCACATGGCAGGTAAACGCTCTGGAAAACATGTATATCCTTAGCAGAAGCTATGAGTGGGACACTGATACGGGTGATAATGACCCAATTCTCAGAGCTTGAGTTGTTTTCCATTCCTTATGTTCTACAAAATGCAGCAGGGTCAAAAATGATCACACAAATCCATCTTAATCTTCATATATCCTATTGACTGCTTCACTTAACATCTCTGAGTCACTGTCTTCCTAGGCAATGGTTAGATTGTCTTCCATCATTGTTCACATTTTCTGTTCTTCATCAACAAAGGTCTAAACATCAGCTATGAAATTGCAACTTCTCTTCCTGCTGTTAAGAACTATTCCAGAACATATACAGCCATTCCACAGAGCATTGCCTTACTAAGTCACCTATTGCTCTGGCAAAGATGATTTAAGGATGATTCTGGACAAACATAAGATTTAGAGGTCAGAGTGTGCTGTCAGCAAGAGAGGTCAGAATTGAAATTTGATGGGCTGAATATATGTTCAGAAACACCATGCTTTTCTGCCTTTATTATTCTGTAGACATAGTTGTTGCAATCTATCATATAGAGACCAGAAGGTGAGCATCTAATCAAATGATTACAGAGTCTCCCTTTATAGTATGATGGTTTTTTTGTAATTTTTTGTATGCTGAATATAAGAAGCCACATAAACCCTGACTTTTCTTGTTTGTTTTCTCTTACTACATCTTGCCTTTGAAGTCAGATACTCAAAATCAACATCAGTTATATAAAGATACACACACAAAAGGAAAAAAAAAAAAGAGACAAGAACTAGGCAATGGAGTTTGGAATGTCTTCAACCAAGCTATAAACTTACATTGTTAAGAAGAGCCAAACCACAGTCACTGCTGATTTAAAGGAACTCTTTTACTTAGTGATCATCTTCATGAAGCAGAATGCATGGAAACAAACATTAAGGTTTATAAACAGAAAGTAAATAAATGGTGCCCAGTGTTGGTCAGCACCAATTCATTTATAGACTCCTCCACTCAAACCATCTGCCATTAGAACAAAGAAGCACGGAAGTCCTTTGAAACTGTAACTTTTATTACAGAGTATGAAAATATCCCAGACAAGCTGCAATTGAGCCCCCTTGTCTCTCTGTGTATGTGTGTGCATACAGATGTTCTGTTTTGTTGAAATATGTTATTATAGAGGTGATTTTTCTGCAGACACTGGACTCCTTTACACCAGCTATTTTGAGACCTAGAGTAAAACAAGCACTAGCTTGCTAAAAACAATTGTCTGATTCTTACAGAGTATGTCAACATGAACGTCCAGTCCCTTGAAGAGCACTTGAATTTGAGTGGTGCATGACTTGTACCTGAACTTAACAGTTCACTCTCACTCCTGTAAGTTCTCTTTCATTTTGAAAGAAATTCCCAGAAGAGTTGTCTGCAAAACAGTGAAAACAATAATCACATTGTGTGACTGTGATCCCGGTAGGAGAGGTTATTGGGATGTGTCACAGGGTAGAGTTAACAGTTCTCATTAATTCTATACATTTGTCTATATGGAATAGAATAGGGTACATCTATTATCAATCAGTTGAAAATGTATCATAATATATTTCATTGTTCCTATACTATTTTTCATGAACAATATGAGAAAAAAAACTGTAAAAGTATTAAAGATAAAATTGGGAAATGCATATTCCAAACCTATTTGAATTTATTTGAGCCTCCTGCAATAGGTCTTCAGTTAGAAATGACAATAAAAATGTCCATTTACTTCAGAACAGAATTAGCTAAGCCTCTATTCCTAGTAGATTTGGCCAAACTATAAATGCTGGAAGAATTCTTTTAATGTATTTTTAAAATCACCCTTATCATTTTAAGTTAATAATAATTTGCAAATAACTAAAATGTGTGCTATTATGTAATATCTTTTCTGCTAAAACCAGTTTTTATTTCTTCCCTTTTCTTTCCTATGATTTACCAGCTCCAATAACTATGTGGCATTTTATAGCTTCCAGTCCTTAATTTACATCCTAAGCAGGGATGGTATTAAAGTAAAATTTTGTGTGTTAAAAATAAGTGCTGTCATTTATAAAGAGCTGCCTTTGTTTGATGCAATTTGGGGAAAAGGGGACACCTACCTGAAATAATGTTTGCTGAAGTGGAAAAGTAATGTGAGCCACTCACAAGGGCACACAGAGCGGTTCAGAAGTTCAGTGGTTAACCATGACCCAGCCTATTCCTTCCTTAGCAGAAAAATTTTGATTCTCCCAAGGGCTTTCTCCAGTGTGTTCACTTAAGCATATGATTTTTTTTTTCCAAAAACATGGTTCCAAAGCTCCACAGATGCTGTAATATCAGCTACAGCCCTGGATGAAGTGAATGCTAGAGTAATTCACTGAAGATCCTGTGCCACAATATTGCTAACAGAGGATGTCTTCCTTCTCATGTTGCAAATTCAGGGTTTTCTCTTCTAGATTAGAGGAGGATTTCCCCTATAAAACGAAACTATGCATAAGCAAAAGAACAAATTACCTTTATCTACGATAGAAGGAAAACGCCTGCTAGTAGCAGTGAAGTTAATAATAGACCATTACAGGATTCCACCCACTGAGCAAACAGCAATTTGATAACACAGCAAAAGTGCCTGGGAAGAAAACCAACATTAATTTATCTGTTGGTTGCCATTTAAGATGTAGAGAAGCAATAGAACCTGGTTTTTCAATGTATAGTATTCTTTGTTAATAAGAGATCAGAAGAACATGTTATGTGCTTTAACTGCAAAATAAAACACATTTGATAATATTTTCAGATAAAAACAGCAGTTTTGGTTTTTTTCTAAAAAGGCAATTTGTCACAATTTAAAGCCCAAGAATTATTCTTTGAAACTATATACCAAATATTGCATAAGAAAGACATCTGAAGAACGTGTTGTTCATGATCAGTTGAAAGTCACAAAGGGAAAAACCTTGATAAATTCATTATTGCTGCAAATTATTATTTTATATATGGTTTTGATGTTATAATTTTGTAAAACCTTTTAACTACATTAAAGTTACCTCACTGCTCTTTTGGTCTAGATGATATTAAAAGTAGTTTAAGGACAATTTAAAAAAAAAAATCTGTTAAAGATCTTCAGCCATGTGAAAATTTAATATATTTCATTAAAAAGCAAAACATAGAAACATAATTTCTCTTACAAGATCTCCCTCTTAAACCTTAGCTGGATATTTGCAAAGTAACTTCAACATTCTAAACTAATCTTTGAAAGGTTGAAGCCCAAGGAAACACTATACTATAATACTGTCTACTGAGTAGATAAGTAATATGTAGAGGAAACATCTCCTTCTCTTTGGCTAAGTATTCAGCTGAATATATCTTTATTGACTTTTTTTTTCTCTTTTGAAGGATATTACATTGCAGAAAAAATATTAGAAGTGCCAGGACAACCAAGCCCAATGGGCTGACCTAAAACCACCACTTTATATTTTGAAAACAGAGCTCTAATAAGCATGTCAGTGGGCTGCTAAAAACCCCCAAACCCTTAAGAACCCACTTTGAGGAAAAAAAACCCACCATGTTGCATTGTTCTTGTACACCTCCAACAAACCACAACATAGCACACGAAATTCAACCAAGAGGCTCCCATTTGCTTTCCTGGACTCCGATAAAGTACTTCATCCTGAATAGATTGTAATGAAAAATAATTAAAAAGACAGAAGAAATAAGGAGAAAGGATTTCTGACCACATTAATTGTAAACTCTCCAATAAGCCCTCTTCATTGGAGGGGTGTGCAATAAGGCTGTCAGCAGCTGCCTGCTGATTTCCTGCACTTCAGGCTTATGAAGAATCAATTGCAAGGACGGGTCTTTCTTTGTTGCTACGAAAACCAATCATACTGTGTTCTCTCCCTGACTCTGTACTGAAAGGAGAGTCAGGAGAACTGTGTGTGAGACAGAGAACAGGAGTTCCCTCTATTTCCGTGGTTTCTCAGGAGTTAAGACGTAGAGGATAGTAACCCCTGCTCATTTTGTTCACAGGGCAAATCACAGACCCCAGAAAATGCTACGATGAAGGATACAGGCACATCTTCTAAGTCAGATCTTCAGTTTTGGGGATGTCGGCCCTTTAAGTGAATGATGAATTGTGAATGAATAACTGTGTCTGTGTATATTTCCACAAATAACTAGAGAGAGTATAAAAACTTATTAGGTGCCAATGGAAAAGACAGGTGATTAAACGATACCGCTGCAGTAGTAACTCTGAGAGATGCTGCCTGTTTCCAGCATGTATCTGAACATATTCCAAGTATTTTTATGTTGACTCTATCCAGTTTGAACATATAGAAGCAAGGACTGTTTTGTCAGTAATAATATGATGCTAGGGTAGTAAAATGGTGTCCTAGAAAGGATTTTTCTTAGAAAAAAAAGATTCTTATGACTTAGCTAGTGCTCCTCAGCCTTTAATGGTGCAGGTTATGTTTTGGATTCCCTGTTTGTGGCTAAACTGTAGCTTGATTCCCTGCAAAAATTTTGTGCCCTGGGGAACCCACTGGAACTCACTAGAGTTTCCTTCCTGATCACACTCCTAAATATCTGCAGAAAGCTGAGGCATGTAGGAGGATGGGATACATCCATTTCTCAATCCTGTATGATGCTGGGACTTTGCTGAGGTTGTCACCCATTGACAGCTTTGGATGAGATGCACAGCTGAGATGGGTTTAGGAAGGGCCAGTCTTGCAGCTGTGGATGTTTGGAGAGTTGACATTTCATTTTTGTGACAGTAGTCACTTCAGTCTGTAACAGAAAGCCCAGTGCTGCTGTCCCACAAAACCTGAGGCACGGGATAACCCCAACGGTATGGGGCTCGTGCCAAAATACAGAACATCTGCTAGATTCTCCTGGAAAAAGTAATCATTCAGAATCTGTGTAACCCTGTACACTGCTGAGTTAGGACTTGATAAGGTAAAAAATTCACATAGAATTCTGCCCTCATTTGTGCCTCCAGTGAGACCCAGTCAGCGTGATAGGTGAAAAACCACACGAATATTTAGCTGCATATTTCAGCCTGTAATGTTATGGCTAGTTGCAGCCTATTAAGGTGATGTTGAAAGTTTGTTGACTTGCTGGAACAGGTGAGATCCACCCTGTATATAAGGAATTTAATAGCAGCCATAGGGAAGAGGAACGAAGAGGAAGACAGTGTCTGGAACAAATACTGTGGGAAAAAGCCTGTTGAGGCAGTTTTCAGTACAGTCACTGTGTTTTGATTTATTCTTCCTCATGGTAAAACCAAATTCCAAACACCATGACTTATTATCTCATTACAATGAGTGTCATGGTGGGGGTTCACCCTATTCAGTTAATATGTACATCTCCAGCTAGGAATGGAGGAAGAAATATATACCTAAAATATAAAAAAAGAACAAAAAAAAGATCAATTAGATCACCATAGACTTAAGCTTGAAAATACTGGAAGATTCATAGGAAATATTGTTTGCCTGAAGTCTCTAGTATAATTTCCAGGATTCTGGGTGTGTTCATTTTAATATTAACTCAAATGAGCTTTGCAAACCTAATCAAGTACCTCTGTGACTATGAATCTGATCAGAATGCTACATCTATCTCTTAAATATTCATTGCTATAATTCATTGTGTGTTACATGAAAGAAAAAAATGGATAATGGCCAAAATGGTGAGTGCCTTTATTCCCGTCCAGTAATCAGTGGCAGCCTAATAAGATGTGGATTTTTCTGCAAAACCCGACACCAGCTCAGAACTGAAATTTGTTCCAGAACTGGAGTTCTGAAAACATTCTTCTTCAAATCAGGTTTTCCTTTTTGTTCCTTATAAATTTGTCCATTGTCCTGTAATTATCTCACCACTAAAAATATCTGAGAGAAAATGGATTGACGTCTTTTCTCCTGTGATATTGAAGCATTGTTCTGGAGCAACAATTTGAAGTCTTAATAAACAATCACTCTTATTCATGTCTTTGCCTGGAGTTGGTCAGACGTCATGGAAAGAGGAGTTCAAGTTATTGGTCTGTGAAATAGCTTGATGAAAGGAATGTGTGCATTTAGAGCCTGGCTCAATAAATACCTCCTGGGGTGGGTAACAAAATCAAATGAAGTTCCATTAATCTGTCCCAAGGCTGAAGACAGTATCATCCCAAATCCTAAATTACTTCTGGCAAGCCATCAACACAAGAATCCAATCTGTGTAGAAACTGTAAGATAGTCTGGGGACTTCCATAAAGGCATTTGGCCCCAAATGTCATCCATTATACATCTGGTGTACCAGAAGCATTGTATTACCGATAGTCTGAACCAAACCCTAGAGAAAATCCCATAACTTTTGCACTGTTTTTAGGTCAGTTTTCAGATACAACTCCGAGGTCTGAGGACACAGAGATTGTTATTGCTGTACAAATATACTATGCACTACCTAGGCGTGGTCTATTCTTAAACCCATTATGGTTATTTTACTCTAATGTAAATAGCAACAAGCACGTGTTTACTAATGAGACTCTGCTCCCATATCCCTGTCAGTGCCTTGCCAACTTCCTGGAGGGAAACTCAGTGATGCAGAACTTTATTAACTGGAAACTTTGTGTGTTTATTTGCAAACAAAACCTTTGCATGTGATCCGAAGCCTATGATTTGCCTACAGAATGTTGTCATCACAACCGTGTTTGTTAACACCAGACTGAACAAATTGAAGGGAGTACAAATGTCAAAAGCTCAATTACAGATTGAAAGCCTGGATGTGTCCAAAGCATTCACTATTTTTTATCAACAAAGTCACATATTATACCACGACATCATTTGTGCCTATACAGCAAACAAAGATTGAGAGTAGCTCTACTTACATGGTGGGCTTGCATGGTGGGCTCTAGGGCAAATCATTGCTTTATTTTCCTCTGTAAAAAAAGAAGCTTTTGAAATAGCTTTTCTAATTTGTTTGAATGCATGTTTTTTGCTACTTAAACTCTTTACTGTATGCTCACTCCTTTTTTAGGATTTAAGATTTTCTTCTCTTTCATCCTATGAAAAACTGGCAGCATCACATTGCCTGAAGTGTATTTCAGATAAAAGCATTAGTTTGCTAAGCCACTTTACCTGCTTCATTTAATTCTTATAAATGTCTCACTTCCCTCAAAAGTCCATATATAATCCAGATCATGCATTTTACAACTGCTGTTTTTCAGCAGTCAGTGCTCTTGCCATTCTATACTACCATGAACTCTCCTACTGAACATTGCAGAAGACCGTTTCTTACAAACAAACAGCAATGGGAAAGGAATGCCAAAAACTCAGTGCACATTTTCATGGAAACAGACAGGTAAAGGACACTGACCCCACTCTGGCATGCAGATTTTGTGTCATAGCTCAGCCTCACTCCTGTTGCTGGCTTGAGAAAATTACTGTTAATAAAAGGCCTTAATATACATACCTTATTCTTCACAGTTCGTTAGTGTTCCTGGCTACTGCATAGCTAAGAACTGTTTGGCACCCTGAAAACTACTGTCAGTTGTCCTACTTCAGGGTCATAGACTGATTAAGGCACTGATGATGCTCCAGCAGGGACTGTGTGTAGAACACCAGCTATGGTTAACACCTAACTAATGCTCCAGATTTCTCAGATGAAGGACCTCATCAACTTGCCAACAGAAGACATTGACTACAGCTGGATTTCAGACAGGATATGTGAAGCACCATGCTGAGAATGAGTTTAACCCATAAATGGAAATGACATAGCTATTTCAGCTAAACAGTTGGCCTAAAATAATCTTCCCAGCTACTTAGCATTGTAAGAAAATTCATGTGGCACAGCACTGTGTTAACATAACTATATTGCTCCTGGGACCCTCTGCAGAGAGCTACATGGTGTCATAAACACATGGCAGCTACTTTAAAGTAGCTCAAGTATTTCTCCTGCACTTCTGCCTTCTGAGGCATACAGATTCCCAGGCAGCAGTCACAGTGGATGATCCATGCCACACTGGGATTTCTGGAAGTAAGCAGATAAAGTCAGCTAGAACTCTACAGTGAAAGAAGCTCTTCAAAATCATCTTTGAAGTCTGAAATGTCTCAAAGCTTCAGCTCAGTAGCATACAGATATATTGTGACTTTGGAAACACTCTGTTTCTGTTCCTGTATTTAGGCCAAAAGAGGTAGTGATAAACAAAAGTAAAAACTGCATTCAGGACCCCACATATTCTGCAGACTTTGAATTTTCTTCCCTTACCAATCTTTTGCTGAAGCATAATACTGCAGTATGGAAATCTGTATCTAAGAAGTAAAAGTCTAGCAGAGAAAAGGAAGAATGGATCAACCTAAGAGGAACATGTCTTTCCCAAGCCTGTTGTTTTGTTACATCCCACATATCAGATCTAACCTAACTAAACCTAACTAAAGGGAAGAATCTGACATAGGGGTTCCACAGGAAATGTTTCTCTGTGTGGTATTGTATTACTTAAACTCACATTTTGCATTGCCACATCTCGGGGTTCCTATGGAGAATGGAGAGCATTTACTTCCTGCTGCATTTATACACAGAAAGTCAGAAGTTTTGTTTGTATCTTTAGATAGAGCTGAGCAGCAATGGATCATTTTAGAAGTCTGCAGGGCGAAAAAATAATTACAAAAATAAATACAAGAAAGAACAAAATCTAAGAAACAGAAACATATAATTATCCACATCTTAGACAGAGATTCTGATCATGTGGCTGGCCAAAGGAAAGGGCACTCCTAGGGTGTTACCCCACCAGGAAAAATAAGGAATTACAGGACTGCCATTTTGAATTTGAAAGCCTATTTCATCATTCTGCCCTTGAAAATTTTAACTTACTGTTCTTTTATTGGACCTGAACCTACAGTTTCAGTTTCTCTTCAACTTGTTTCCACTAATATGTTTTTATATTATTCTTGTTTCTTGCTCCCTGTTTCCTGATCACCCTTTCTCTCTCACCTCCTTTATTAAGTTTTCTACTGACAGAGTGATTTTTAGGCCTTGCAGCCTGGAATAAGTTTCTGAAGACTTGAAAATATCCTCCTTCAATTTTGCTAGGCAATGAAACTATAGAGACACACATGTGGAGAAGTGCTAGATTCTCTTTTTTCCTCTTAACCACAGTCATTTTGTATAGGTCAGTCAGATTCTTTAGCAAATTATTGCTATGCTACATGTCCAAATAGAAGTAAATTTCATCCTGTATATTCTGGCAGTTCCATCTAGACTTCCTATTTTAAAATAATTATATTTGCCAGGAAATTAATGTACCTTTCTTATGAAGTTATTGTTTTTAACATTTTCAGAATGAAAAACATATCTGCTTCAAGTTCCACTTCTGTATGTGCCTACATTTCAGATTTAGATCAATTCAAAGGCAAGTCTAAGAATGGATTGAAAAAACCTCTACATGTGTTTTTTGTTTGGATGAAATATATAATAAATTCTCATGAAGTCTAATTTAGCTTCCACTGCTAGAGCCACTGAGTCAAAAACATGAAGGGAGACAAATGGTGCATGGTTTGAATTTTTTCTGTTTATACACTTATTTACATTAAAGCTAGAGATGGAATTAAATCATAAATTCTATAGGCATTCAGAAGGCTTGGGAAAGCTGTAGTCTGAAGAAGAAACTGCTGCATTGATAGAGAGCTATCAAAGTAAGCAAGCTATTGATACCTTGTTATCAATGGGCCACTGCAGCTGTCCAACAGTAGTAGTGAGGCAGCTTCTAATGCCTGAAGAGATTGTATCCAGAGAACATCAGTTTTGTCACTCTCATTATTTTTTCCTATCTGAAATAGAGCAAATGTGATGGGAAAGTGAAATGGAGAGCAATAGTAAGTAGATGCTGAGTTTAAGCACTAAGCCAGGAATATCTCTATGTTCCTGTGGGTAGGTTGTTGGTCAGACTCCTTTTCTACAGCAATAAAGGTATGGCTATATGGCACACTTGTTTGCTTTTTCCTGTGCAAGACAGCTTCATGTAGTAGACACTCAAAATGAGAATCTACTCCCATGTTTCCTGCTTTGGAAGTGTAAGGGGTAAGCACTGTGACACATGTAATATTTGCCTTTAAAGCTATCTATTTAATGTCTTATTACTGGTACTGCAATACAAATGTTGTAATGTAAATAAATAAAAATCACAGAAAAATCTAAAATAAAAATTTTGTTTACCATGAAACCATAAAGTTAATCAGTTACGTCTACATTACTAAGGGATGTAGTACAACCAAGGAAGAAATGGGCTTAGATTCACTGTGGTCTGTTGCTGTTCTAGGACCATATGTCCACCTCATGTCTTCACTGGCACTGAGGTTCCCACCAATTGCTGGCACTAGGTCCCCACATTCCATGGAGAGAACATGAACTGCAAAAGGATCTTGCGTACTTAGTAAGGGTGGTACTACCACTAACTGCTATTCTACTCTGTGTCTTAAACCTCCTATCCAAAAAGGAGGAAAACAGCTGGAGCGTGGCAGGGGTGTTCTCAGGGACATATCTCAAGGCTTGATGTATAGGCATAAAGCAAGTATGCACCAAAAAGAGGAACACCTCCTGTGCGCTGAGTGCCAGTGTATATGTACCCACTCCATCCATAGTCTGCAACAGGCACTGTTTGTCCTGCAGTTACAGGGAGACTACAGGGAGAATACAGTTGGATGGAGATGCTGCCAGAAGGTATGTTCACTGTATTGTGGGCATGGCCTAAAGATACTATATGTAGTTACAGGGGAAAAAAAAAAAAAAAAGGGCTTAGAGCTTTCTAGAGATTACAACCTCTAACTCGTTTGTGGTTTTTAGAGGGCATGAAAAGAGAAGCTGTTGCATTGGTCTGATATCATTGCAGATTTAGGGGTGTTTTAGTGCAGGGATTTGAACTTGTTATTTTGTGCTAGATCTAGTACCCATTCTCTGAAAACCTCAGCTGCAGTTTGAATACATTATCTACATGTCTCCCGAGGAAATTTAGACATCAAACTCTTCCTGCAGTTTTCCTTCACTAAACAGGTCTGTTTGAAGCACGGTGTAATAGGATCCTCATTAGAATCTATTCTCCTTCCCTCCTGACCAATTTTCAATCACACCAGAGCTATTCTTCCTGTATCTTTCAATGTCAGGTGTTTGGGGTTTTTTTCCACACACAAAATACAAAAGTCTTTTCTCTTTTCAGGAAGCTTCAAGTTATTCTCAGCACTTTTACAAGTTAGTGGATTTTGAAGACTGTAGAAAACAAAACTGCCCTCGGGTTCACACCATAACTGCATCTTTGTGTTGTCAGAAACCGCAATCATCACAGCCGCAGTACATTTCAGCACAATATGTAACAAATTTTATTTTGCTGATATCAACACTATATCTTGGAGAAAAAGAATCATTAGATCCCCAATTAACTTATCTGGTGAAAGTCAGCACAGCCTAATGGGGACTTGTTGGTTTCTTTGTTTTTTTAATTTTTTTCCATGCCAATGGGATTACTTGTTGAATTACTTTTAGTAATATGCTGTGAATAATGGTGACATGATCATGCCATTGCAGATGGAATATTTATGTTGGAGAACTCCGATGATGCCAAATGTCACATAGATTTCTCTTTCAATCTGCTACAACACCAATGACATCAAAAGAACCACACCTGCACACACACATCCTGAATTCTTACAGTTAAAGTAGATTACATTCTTATGGTTTTTAAGTTGGTAATGAAAAGATTACGAAGAACTGATTTTTTGGTGTATATTGAACAACAAAATTAAAGTCTAATGAACAAAATTCACCCCTTTCATGGTATCAGTAGCTCGTTTCCTTTAACTCTGGATTTGGCAATGTTAGCTCAAAGAGGGGACAGACATCAACTGTGTAAAGGGAAACATAACCTTCCATTTGATTAAAAGTTTATTATCTCATGTCTATCTTGATGTATCAAAGCTAACACCACTTATAAAGATGCTTTTGTAATGAAATACCATGGTAAGTCAGCCTCTGGGTTACACAAGTAAAGCAGGGAGAGAAGATGTTACAGAAAGCTATTTTTGTGGAGAGATCAGTTTTATTGAAGTTTGTAACAAACTCAACAAATGAAAAAATAAATAAAAAATAAAATACTGTTCATGTATGAACTGTAAAATTACTAACATATTACAAACTTTTTTTAATTGAAAAATCCACACTTCATGTGACTACATGTGAAACTCTGCTTCGCTCAGAGCAATTGTTCACTCATCTGAAACTCAATCTCTTTCCTACTTTTATTTAGTGTATCACACATCAACATGGAAAATTCCTCTTACTTACTATTCTTATTGTTCCTTTAACAAGAGCATCTTCCATTGGAGATGCTCCTGACATTTGGAGAAGTAGAGAGAGGCAATTAAAGAGTGAGAGCAATTATAGTAGGAGAAAAGGTTATTGCACATGCTACTAAACATAGAGACACTCTACTAAACACAGAGACAACACCATAAGACATCCTTGCATCAATGTAGAGGCTAATGCATTTTGAAAATAGCCACCTAAACACTTCTCAGTCTTTGACCCAGTTTAATCACCCTGAAAATGAGTACAGTATAAAGAACTTTGATACTCAGTTGTGAAAGGCATTAATGAAAACCTATATTCTCCTTTCCAATTGAAGTTCCATTTCCTGCCAGATGAACCATGAAGTGGTAACAGCTTGGGGCAACATTTTTGATATGAGAGCTCTCCTAGAAACAAGGCTTTGAGAGAGAGTGAGAACCAGAGACACCAAAAAAGAGGGTAACACAATAGAGAATTGGTATAATAAAGGACATATTTTGTTAGAAGATTTCAAAAAATATTTTAAAGGATTTAATATATTACACAAATAAAGCCGATTGATTGCATTTGTAGTGCAGTTAAACAATTTGAAGAGTGCCAAATCAGTATTCTTGTTCTATAATGACCATGATAAGTCATCTTATTTGCTTTCCTACTTGTAATCATATTTTATTTTCTTTACCAGAATTCTACAAGTAATTGCTGGTGGCATATAGACTAAGTCACAGATGTTAGAACAAAAGATAAAACAAGTACACTGAATGTACATTTCACATTTACACCCAATAAAGGTTGTCAGCTGTTTCTTCCTTCCAGCTGCTTAAAGGTCTTACTGTCCTCTCCCATTGGAACAACTATCTGTTGAGAGACTGCAATGCAACAATGCTTTGTTAGTTACTTAATTCTGTTTAATAGTAATTAACATCAAGAATAACAGTCAGAAAGTATGTGGTATTAACTTTATTAAGTATTTTGGTCCAGTGTAGTTTTCATTAGGTTGGTAAAAGACTTCTACATTGAAGACCTAGTCTGAAAAATGTCTGTCATATCAACCCACCAGAATCTACAGGAGGATGACTTCAGTTGACCCCATTCATGACATAAGTGAAGCCTTTCCTTCCCATCTGTACCAAAAATGGATCAAAGAGACACCACATTCACAGTATGTCTCTACACATTTGTTCAAGCAGAACTTTCTCTTGCAGGTGGGTTCAGATTTCCACTATTCAGAGACAGCTCTGGAGTCACACCATTGCCAGGCACAACCACTTGCCTTGTCTAGTAGCAATTTTTCTCTGGTATTAGTGATTAGCAATAGCAAAGCAACTTCTAGGAAAAAAAAAAAGTATAAACAGCGATGAATCTTTTCTCACTTTGAATTTGGGGATCAAGTGACAATCAGAATGGTATTTTCAATTGTAGCACTGCAGACTTCCACCTAGTCAAGAGAAGATTTAATTATGACATGACCTTAGGGCTGGGACCATAAAGTGTATGACAAGTAATTTAGAAACCAATCTTAGTTTACCCCTGAAAATATTAATTTTAAAATCTTGAGTGAAGGTTTATAAAGCCAAAGTTTATGTTGAACTTATATAATAAAACATTAGACAGCTAGGAAGCTATGAACCTGGATTTACAGTTTAATGACATCATAATCAGAATATTGAACTAAATTCCCTTATAAAATAGTCAATAATTTAACTGAGAATAGACCAGCAATAGGAAAGAGCTGTCTTGATTATGTGAGATCCGAGATTGCTTCTCTGTAACAGAGAGCCTTTAAATAAGTTTGCAGAGCCTTGAACTAGGAAATTTAAGGTTTCCCTGATCTTCAATACAAACTTTCATAAAAAGAAGTTCCAAAGCTTTTTCTCAGTCATTCAGTGACTACTGCCATAATATGAAGTGGATACTGATGGATAAGGTTTGCGTTGAAATCCTATGGTGTCACAAAAGGGAAAACAGACATCTGCACTAGAATGGAGCACTGAATAACTGATTTTCAGCTGGATACTGACAGTGTGACACAAATTACATGCATTTTCTCTCATTCATAGATAGATGATGAAGAGGACTCTGAAACCTTAGACACCCAATTGGTCTTGAAAGAACATTAAAGTTGCACAATTAATGCCTCATTCTAAATTAACATTTTTTGGGGGCGTTCTTTTGCTCTTCAGGGGTTTTTTTTACATAGTTCCACAAAGTATCGTAATTTTCAGACTAGATGTGCATATTAATTTGTACTTTTTCTAACTTCTTTTTATACACTATTTGCCAAAATGTATGAGGGGATACCAATTTAAAAATCCTCTAGAGTGATTTTATCTTTCCTTAGGTGCATTTATTTCATTTTCCATTAACATATTCCTCATGTGCAGATTTAGAAATTCAATGTGTTGATGTTATTGTTGTTTTTCATTGTTTGACAAATATGTTGTTTGAACACAATTCAACATTTGGTATTCAGAAATTATTTTCAGCTCACGTGTTTGTCAACTACTACACGTGCAACATGTTAAATCCATTAATAAGATATATTTGATGTGAATGAGGTCACTCGTTTAAGACATATATTCATGTTTAACAGGTAAATTGGAGAGAACATCATATCTCTTGCTGTAAATAGTTGGCAGACAGTCTCTGGCCTAACTACCTTGAACTTTCAGTCCAAACAAAATATATAGCTTATCAAAAATATTTTGTTCCTAAAAATGAGGTGAGTTAACCTTGACCAGCTGTGAGACACCAACCCAACTGCTCACTCAGTCCCCCTTCTCAACAGGACAAGGAGACAAAATAGGATGAAAAACTTGTGAGTCAGGATGAAGACAGGAAGATCCCTCATCAGCTACCGTGACAGAAAAAATAGACTAAAATTGGGGAAAATTAACTTTATTTATTGCCAATTAATAACAGAGATGGACAGTGTGAAATCAAAGACAAAAGCTAGACCACCTTCGTCCCACCATCCTCCTTTTTCCCCAAGATCAACTTCACTTCTTCATTCCCGGCTCTTCTACCTTATCTTCCTTGAGTGGTGCCGTGCAAATGGGCAATGATGGTTTGTGGTCATGGGATCATAGAATAGTTTGGCTTGGAAAGGATCTTAAAGATCATCTCGTTTCACTCCCCTGCCGTGGCCAGGGACATGTTCCAGTAGACCAGGTTGCTCAAAGCCCCATTTGATCTGGCCTTGAATGCTTTAAGACATCCACAACTTCTCTGGGAAACCTGTTCCAGTGCCTCACCATCTTCATGACAAAGAATTTCTTCCTAATATCTAATATAAACCTACTCTCTTTCAGTTTTAAGCCATTACACACTCTCCATAGTCAATTCACAACAATTGTTATGACTCATTCTGGTCATTCTATAACAGTTCCTCACTGCTGCTTCTTCCTTCTCATATGGGTCCTCTCCTTGGGCTGCAATTCCTGCAGGGAATATCCTCCTGCACAGACACTGAGTCCAGCATGGGCACCACCATACTCCACCATGGTCTCCCCCACAGGCTGCAGGGGAATCATATGGCATATGAAGCACCTCTTCCCTTCCCTACTTTTCTGCCCTTGGTGTTTGCAGGGTTGTTTCTTTTACACTTCTTTTCCCTCACTCTCTGCTGTGTGGAGGCTGGAACTGTGTCCTGCATGGGGTAGCCCCAGGCTTTCATCATAGAGGCCATGGCCACTCTTGCAGCTCCCCACTACCAAAACTTTGCCATGAACATACAGTAAGAAACAATATTCACCTTTAGGACAAACTCAGTCAATATTTAGCATGAGGATTTAGAGAATAGAGCCTCTAGAGTCTCTCTAGTGCTTGTCTTCCTCAGCAGCACAGAAAGGAATGCTAACAGATGTCAGGGAAAACTAGCACTATGTGAGACCAAGATGTTGATATATGTTTTATATATGTTATATATTTTACATTGTTTTATATATGTTATATAGATTTGTGTGTATTTTATATTGCTTTATATATGTTGTATATTTTATACTATTCCCCATAAAATGAGCAGGATAAGATACTCTGGGGAAAAAAAAACAATGCAACTTAGATCTTTATGGCTACTATAATAATGAATTGAGTCACATTTTAAACTGTATAAAGGTTAACAGTCACACACCATAAGAAGTAAGACTAACAGAAGAAGGGAAATACTCAAATAATGAAAAGCTGTGTATCCATTTGTGTATCCTAAAGGACCATTTGTCCTTAAGGAGAACAATAACTTGTTTCTATATTGGCTCGTTTAGAACATAGAAGCATTGAATCTTTAAGGTTGGAAAGGACTGCCAAGATCATTGAGTCCAGCCTTTGAATACCCACCATCATGTCAACTAAACCATGCATGCAGAAGAGAGAAGGTTTTGATAAGATTCATAGCTGTTTACTGGGTTCATTTGCTTTTCTCTCTGACTACAGAGTTCCTCCTAAAACATGTATTTTATTAAACTACTTGAATTCTAGGACTTCTCATTTTCTCTCACAGGTTAGAGTCAAAGACACAGTTGTCTAGACTTCCTAGAAGACTACAAACTATGTAAGTGAACAACAGATGAAACTGTTGTCTCATTCCTGCATGTGGCCTTTCCACTCTCCAGATGACCTGAATGGGATCTTTCTGGGTGCTTGAGAAGGTAGTCAGAGCTAACTTATACCACCCATGAAGTCTCTCCAGGGTTGAGAGGGCAGATAACAGGCAAAAGAAGGTAAACTATGTGCCACATCTTATCTTTCTCTGTCTCTTCTACAAATCCAGTAGAAGCAGAGCGAGAACTGGATTAATAGACAAAGACCAAACTTTCTTCCCCTGAGATTAGATGTATATTCAGTTATCTGAACCCCAAAACTTAAAAAACCAGCATTAAGTGCAACCAAAAAAGTATTTGGAGTCTGGTTTGGATGCTCTAGTGATGGGCACAGACTGAAGAGAAGTCTCCCACAAATCATGTTGTTTACATGTCTGATGAACACCTGCCTGATGCTTGATGACCATGAACAAGAAGTCACTTCAGAGGAGGAAGGCAACTGTGAGAATAATGTTTTAGATGCATGACTGCTTCCTTTTTTTTTTTCACTATCTGATCAGATATGTTTAATCCTGGTGCAGAAGTGGTTGTCATCAAGTCACGAAAAAGATGGAACCACCATATGACATATGACATTTGCACGTCTAAAAATGTTGAAATAATTTTAATTTCTTTCTTTCCAAGCCAGCTGAAGCAGATATTCCTGAGACAACATTGCCAGAGAGAAAAAGATAAAGATATTGTAGTAATCTCATCTACAGTAGATACATTAGAGCCTGGTTATTAGATTGAGAATTTGAGGCACATAGTCTACTACTGCAGTGCTGATTATGCTGGTATATAACCAAGAAAAATCAGTACAGGCACAGGACAACTTGCTTCTGCTGTGGCTTAAGCCAGGGTTAATTTTAGCAGCAACACAAACACATTAATTGCTTGTCAAATCTAGTTGTATAAATCTGGTGTTTCTGTTGCGGTTAGAACATAATATACCATGTTATCTGAAATATATTTTTTTAAATGCTTTTTCATCAAATTCGAGAACATTTCTGTTAATCATGGAACCATTTATTCTAGTCTGAAACCCTGAGATTAGCTCAGTTGATTAGAACATAGTGCTAATAATACCAGTGTTGTGGACTTGATCCCTGTATGGGCCATTTCACTTAAGATTTGGACTCAGTGATCCTTGTGGGTCTCTTCCAACTCAGAATATTCTAGTACATGGTAGTGAGCAGCTCACAACAGCTCCAAACATGTGAAAGCACCTCTTCTGATGACAATATACTAATGAGATGATTTCATATGACAGAATGGGGACATCTTATCTTAGTGATAAAAGACTGATTATATATGCTCCAGACTATTCCTACTGAAAAATGTAAGATGAGATTTTAGATAAGACCATATATGAAAAATCCTTTACTTGACTGTTCTAATGGAAACTGAGTATGAGGTATCAGTTGCCCCTAGTAACATCGAAACAAGTTCTTCTTTGAAGAATTTGCACCAACCCCCTTTCCATCATTCTAATTAATTGTGTACTTTCTTAGAATTTATGTGTATAACTATCAATTCATACTGTACTTTAGTAACATCTCAATATTTAGAGACATGTTAAAGGAGAATAAAGACTTAAAGATGGTGTAAGAGGTGAATATTTTCCTTCCTTCTTAATGCTCATACTTATTACAGAAAACAACCAAAACAACTCCTGTTGTTTAACACAAAACATGATTGCCCTTAATAAATAAACTAGATAAAATAATATAGCACTCAAAATATGGGTAGGTAATATTTGAATTGAAATGCCAGGACCTTCTTCTTTAAAACTCTGGAAAAAACTTATTGTGGAACAATTGGGTCCTCAATTTTCTGTCTTCCTAAACTCTTATAAACTTTGTCTTGTGCCTCCACTTGGGAAAACATTTAAACATTCCCTTTGAACTTAGTTTTGGATAATTTTTTTAAAAGTCAACAGATCTAAAGCAAATACAAGGTGAGCACCTCAGTATTCAATGCAGACTTGATCAACATAATTCATAAAAGAAAAGGGGAAAAGTAAAGGAAACCCAGACTTTCTTCTCATTAAATCTAGCCACCATCAGTTTTGGATACCACTAGATGACAATCTCTGCCACAGGTATGTCAATCTCCATTTTACAAGCAGTGAGGCTGTGTAATTCAATGGCTGCAGCTGAGGACTGCTTTGGGAATTCTCTATTCTCCAACACCTAAGAATGTTTCTTTAATTGCCACCACTTAAAATGAGAGGGGAAGAAAGGAATTATTTTGTATGGATAGCAAATATACAAAGATTTTAACTACTATTTTAACTACTCTCTAAAATGACAGTTGAACTACAAAAAAAAGCCCATTAGATACATAAATTAGAAAGATAATTTCATTGCTAGCGTCTTTCTCCTCTGACTATCGTTTTCTACCTCGTTTACTGTAATTATTTTATAAATGGCATAGTCTTGAGAAATCTTGAGAAATCTGAGAGACTAATATTTTTTACCTGTCCCAAAAAGGAAGAGTATTCTTTGTGTTGCTCAGTGCTTCATACCATCTCTCCCCACTCCCCAGGAAGACATCCCTCTTTTCCACTCAAATGAAGTTGAGGGCAACTTGTCTATTAGGAGGAAAGGATAATATTCTTGAATATTTTTATCACAGAGCTCATGACTGGGCATTCAGTAAGGTTATAATAACATGATATTTCGGACTTAAGCTGTGCCGGGGGAGGTTTCGGTTGGATATTAAGAAGAAATTTTTTACAGAGAGAGTAATCAGACAGTGGAATGGGTTGCCCAGGGAGGTGGTGGATTCACCATCCCTGGAGGTTTTTAAGATGAAACTGAATGTGGCATTTAGTGCCATGGTCTAGTAACCACAGCGGTGTTAGATCAAATTGGCCTTGATGATCTCAGAGGTCTTTCCACCCAGTTGATTCCATGATTCTATGACTAGTGAAAAATGGCAGGGGGGGAAGAGCATTATCTGGAAAAAGCACAATTAAAGAGTCTAAAATCAGTGGGAAAATATGTATCACAACATTTATGGAAATATGTGCCATCAAAATAATAGAAAAATTTGGGGATATGGGAAGTTCTTCCTATTTATTCTAGACAACTGTAATGGCTCTCTGGATTTCTGTCCACTTCACACTCATGTGTGAAACACAGGTTTCCTTCAAACTCAGACTGTTTGGATAGACCTGTATTGCTTAGAAAGCTCAGCCTCCAAACCAAGTATGGTAGCGCTGTTCCTGGCATCCCTAGGCTTACCATCAGTGATCCGGCAGACTCCCTGCTGCCCATCTCCTCGGCTGTGACTCATAGCATGCTAATTGCTCTCCACATCCTTCCAGTCTGGTTTTTAAGCCAGGAAGCAATTTGTGTATTCCTTAGGCAAGCTATGAAACCTGTTTTGGAGAATCAGACAAAAAGAACATTGAAAAACAATTGATTACCACAAGTGGTAATTAATAACAGCACAGAGACCTGGGTATAGTTTCAATTTCAGACAATTTCAGAACAGATATATCACCAAGGCTGAGAGTTCAGAAGCAGCTGTACCCAAATACATAGGTCATAACTACAGAAAGAACCCTCCTCCCATTCCTACCCCTCTGCAAGTTTCTGCTGCTTGCACTAAGCTCCCCTGATCACACTACAAACTAATTATAACAATACCAGACAGGGATACATGAACTGGCACATGAGCAGCCATGTAAGTAAGTACAAACTGGCATGAAGGAAGGAATATGAGACTGAAAGCAGAACCAGTAAAACGGAAATGCAAGAGAGGATGAGGAGAGAGTAAAAGGATGAAGAATACAGGAGGAGAGTGCCTGCTAACTCTTTGAATAGTTCAGCTGTCTCATGAAACACAGTTGTAAGGTGATTCCTATAGTGTGTTTAACTGCAGCTTGGGTATGTTAATTCCAGACCTGTGGTAGTTTTAAACCACAGGTGTGTTTTGAAGCTTAGACATTTATTAATATTTGGTAGCATTTCTTTTATGAATTTGTTTTGCAAATGAAACCTTAAAGGTGAACTCACTTTTTACATAGTTTCATAGTTTTCTATAAACATCTTTTCTTCCATGCCTGCTGATTTTTTTTTTTTTAAAAATTTTTTTTCCTTCCCTGCTGGTTTTTTTTTTTTTTTTTTTTTTTTTTTTTTTTTTTTTGTTCAGTACCCAGTGGTAAAGAGCCATATACTGTGCAAATTTAACCTGGTGTTTGCTTGCTTAATAATATCCTGATACTTTCTGCCTGAGCTACCAGGCAAATTGACTTGAGACACCATCAGAGGCCAAGGCCATCTACCCTCTTGAATTATAGCATTTTTAAATCTACCTTACTTATCACCTGACATTGACAAAGAAGCCAGAAAAATAAATGTTTGGGGCTGCAAATTGAATATTCCCTGCTTTCCTTCTCCCTAACTTATATCTATGTTGTTCATTTCGCTTCATTTTCCTTCTAATTTCTCTCTTTCATTCTGTTTATTTGCATTCCACATATGGAAACATTGGCATAAGAGAAAATTTGTTTGGTTTCCAGCATGTTCTTCAACCAATCTTCAATCTACATTAATACAGATGTAAACTTGATTTTTCCCTGTTGGACATTTGGAATCTTTTGATTTTGTTGTTTGTAGGAAATGTAATCCTTTCTGTATACAGCAAAGCTAATGAAAGCATGAAATATTCATATTGCATCCTTAATTGTATTATAAAGTGGAACATGTGCTGTTATAGTTGAAAACCTCCAGTCTAATTAGCAGTAGCCTAATAAATGCTTAAATGAAACATAGAATATTTAGTGCTATTCAGCTAAATCTCTTTCTCATTCAGTTCTATTAAAAATGACACTAGTAAGATACTTTTAAAAAATACAAAACATATGTGGGAATATATATTCTCATTGTAAATATCTAAATATTAACTAAAGGATACCTTCAGGGTTTGGTAAGCAAAGATTGGCTTGTTCTATTATTACTTCCACTGTATATTTGTGGAGTTTTATTTTTCTTTACCTTGTTCTTTTTTTTAAGTAATACTGCTTCATTTATCATCAGCAAGTATTATCTTCAGTATTAGACAAACATGGCAAAGAATACAGTTGGAAGAGTTTATTCAGCTTCTAATTTGTCTGTAGCCCCAGAAAAATAATCCCAAATTTATTGTGTAAATCTTATAAACCAATCTTTGAACAAAGAAATATTGAACACCCAGAAGTTTTTTTCTTTTCTTTTTCAAAAATCTCTGCTGAAAAACCAGTATCTGGTTTCCAGGAAATACTTCTTCTATGAGAGATAGGAAGACAAGGAACAAAGTGACTCTCTGTAAATAACAGCTTCTGTGGAAGAGCCAACAGTGAAAACCTAAAAAAGTGCTTATCCATTTTTTCAAAGATTACACATGGTTTCAGAAGAAGAAAAGCATTTTGTACAATGCAAATATACTTCTACCTTTTAAAAGTCATAAATAGAAAGATGAAGGAAAGCGTTTGAATAACCAAAACACCTCCAAAATAATAAATAGAATAGATATAAATTTTTCCCCCATTGAATAATTTAACCACTATTGGAGCAATGATTAGATGAAAACTTCCCCTCTGGACAGGGTTTTCTACAAGTGCTTATTACAGCACATGTTTTCTCCTTCTCAAATTTGCTGATATGAACCCCTGAAACACAATTTCAAACAAAATGGACTGATGTAACAGACAATAATATTATTTCTTCTCATTACATGTTTTAATGGAAGTTCTGCATAAATATACAAGTTAATTGCCTCCTTTTCTTACTATTAAAACCAACAATAATACAGATATTATGATGTCATAGAGGTAGTGTTTTACTTTTTGCCATTCTGGGGCACATTTTTGGTACATTATGAAAGTTTTATGTGCGAGTGTTACACGTTAAATGTAAGCACTGTTTGGAACTCTTTGTGTTTCCATTCCCTTAGTTATACAATCAGAGTAAGTTGATTGAAATTTAATATTGTCAATTTATTAACATTTCTTTCCAATTTTTCATGTACTGTGGACAACAGTATCTCTTGTTGAATTATTTATTTATAAGCAGGAATTGTTTGACATCCAAACGGTGTACAACTTTATCAAAATGAACAAAGAACAGATTGATGAGGAAGTACATTTACGTAATGAACATTTACTCTATACCTCAGAGAAATGCTTCAGGATTATTTTATCTAAAAATCACTGTGAGCATGACACTCACACATTCTTTTTTCTTGATTGCTTTAAAGTCTGGGTTAAATTATGCGTCACTTGCACGTTAAATTGGAAACAAAATATTGACTTTTCTCTCTCTAGAATTTCCACAAGGTGCTTTCTCTCCTTCTTCGTCACTCAGAACCTATGCACCTATTAGATTGGAAGCTGTGTGTACAACAGGTAAGAAATGAAGTCCACTACAGGATAAAGTACTGAATTTAATACACACAAAATCTTCTGCAGAACAACTGCTTTATGATAGGTTGTTAACAGAGGTCGTATTTTACTGAAGTGTCTCTTCAGTTGTTTTCAAAATCAATAACAATGGTTGGGCATTGCTACTCTGTTTAATATTAATTTTTGTATGCTTATACAATTATGATAGCTCATAACAAATAGAAAAAAATTATAAAAATAATGTACCACACAATAATCAAATTGGAGCCACTATGAGAGTTTTACTGACAGCCAAAGCTAATGTTCCTGCTATAATTCAAATTAGTATCAACTTCACTGCCAGATTTAATCAGATTAGAAGGTCATGAATGAACTATATGACAAAGAGCCCTTGGATGTTCAACTGTTTAAAGGATCCTTAGCCCATTTGAAGCTAATATTCACTGCAGAGGAGCAAGAAGAAGAAGATTATGAGACAGACTAAAAAAAAATGTAGCTAGGAATTTACTGTATGCTCCAAGTCCTATGTGCAGACGTGTCTATGGGTCTCTCAGAATCCAGGAAAACCTCCCAGCTTTGTGTCATCAGTGAACTTGTGGAGGAAGCATCTACCCATTAATCCAAGTCATTGATGAATAACCTAAACACTATTTGGCCTGGTATTAAACCTCAGGGGACACCACTAGTGACAGGCCTCCAACTAGACCCTGTGCCACTGATTAAAACACTCTGGGATCTGCTGTTCATCCAGTTCTCACTCCATCTCACTGTCCACTCATCCAGTCCACACTTCCCGTTTGTCTATGATGATGTTGCGAGAGAGAGAGTATTGAAAGCCTCTCTGCAGTCCAAATAGACAATATCCACTGTTCTCTCCTCACCCATCCAGGTAGTTGTTTTATCACGGAAGGCAATCAAGTTGGTCAAGTATGATTTACCCTCTATGAATGCATGCTGACTACTCCTGATCACCTTCTTGTCATCTATGTGGATAGAGATGGCCTCCAGAATGAGGTGCTCCATTACCTTCCAAGGGATTGAAGTGAGACTGACTGGTTGGTAGTTCCCTGATTCTCCTTCTTGGCCTTTTTGAAGACATTTTCTTTCTTACAGTCCTCTGGCACCTTTCCTGATCACCTTTCAATGATGATGGTTAATGGTCTTGTTATGGTGTCCATCAACTCTCCTAGCACTCGTGGACGAATCCCATATGGACTTGTGGATGTCTAGTTTGCCCAGGTGTTTTCTAACCCAAACCTCCCTAACCAAAGCAATGTCTTCCTTCCTGCATTCCTTTACCCTAGTCTCCTGGGTCAGAGCTTCCTGAGGGCTCATTTTGTTAATGTGCAGCCCTTTAGGAGTTTGACAGGTTGGACAGACGGGCAGACAAGAACTGTCTGAAATTCAACAAAGGTAAATTCAGGTTGTGTACCCTGGAAAGAATAACCCCAGTTATTATACTGCACCAGTACAGGCTGGGGTCTGACCCGCTGGAAAGCAGCTCTGTGGAGAAGAACCTGGGGGCATTGGTGGACAACAAGCTTCTCATGAAACAGCAATGTGCCCTTGTGGCCAAGAAGACCAATGGTATCTTGGAGTGCATTAGAAAGAGCATTGCCAGCAGGTTGAGGAAGGTGATCCCTCTATCCAGCCCTAGTGAGGCCTCACTTGGAGAATTGTGCCCAGGTCTGGGCTCCTTAGTACAACAGAAACACAGAACTCCTAGAGCTGGTCCAGTAGAGGACAAAAAAAGATGATTAAGAGACTGGAGGATGTCTGTTATGAGGAAAGGCTGAGATGCTGGAACTGTTTAGCCTTGAAAAGCGTGACTGAGAGGGACTTTATCAATGTCCATAACTATCTAAAGGAAGAATGTCAGGAGGATGAAGCCAGGCTCCTCTCGGTGGTGCCAAGCAATAGGACAAGAGGCAGCAGGCAGAAACTAATGCACAGGAAGTTCCACCTGGATATGAGGAAGAACTTTACTGTGCAAGTGCCTGCACAGGTTGCCTAGAGAGGTTGTGGAGTCTCTCTCACTGGAGATATTCAAGAACTGTCAGGGCAAAATCCTGAGCATTGTACTCTGAGATGATCCTGCTTGAAATGGGAGGTTGGATCAGATGACCCGCTGTGGTCCCTTCCAGCCTTACCTATACTGGGATTCTGTGATTCTGTCCCTGCTCTGCACCAAGGTGACAGCAGTCAGGGAAACAAGATTTTCTACAAGAATCATTAGCAGAATGTTTAGAACACTGATTTGGGATGTGGTTGAGCCAAAGTAATGCTTGCCCTATTAAGACTGGGAGAGACATCTTTCAGGTAAGTTATCAAACTAGTAGTCAAAGTCTCTCCATTCCTCTCTGTTGGATTCAAGTAATTCTAAATACAGATCAAAAATAAGGCAAATCTATTTCCTGCTCAAGGCAGCTGTTTTTCTCTACTTGCTATAAAAGTGCCCAAAGTGGTGACATCAGGTTCAGGAGTAGACAATGTTGACTTCTGCATGTGATATTATGAATTCACACAGAAAGTCTTAATAAATCTGAATCTAATTAAGAGGGGGGGGAAAAAGAATATGGAATAGTTACTACACAGTTCAAGACACTCAGGGCTGTTCATTGTGATTTTATCTCTTCATGACTGAAAAGCAGTCACTCCACTTCTGGTACTGGAGCTATGTTTATCTCACAAGGAAATATCTCAACTTGTGCAACCAAAAGTCACATCTGTCTGCAATAACTTTCATCTAACCAAGAGTTTCCATCATCTAGTGTCATGACTAGTCCTCCTATTTTTTATCATTTCCAGCTGATAAGAGCCAAAATAATAATAAAAATTTTGCTTAAAGTCATTGTTATCTATAATATCGATACTGCTTTTCTAATTCTAAATTTCATCTGTTTGTAAGTGGCTCCCAGCTTTTTGTCCTCAATAGCATACTCGAGTTGAAGAATTGACAGCTGCAATCATGTGGCACCTTGTATCTATATATGCATATAGGCGCATATGCTCCAAACCTCTTATCAAAACATTGTTTTGGAAAAAGACCTATCTAGATACTGATTCCTTCAGATGACTGTCTCCTTTTCATTATTTGCTGTAGGAAAACATATGCTTCTCTCATCAGTCTAAATGTCTTTGCTTTATCCAAAAGGATTCACTGAGATTGCAACTCACACTGTTTCAGTTAATGTGTACATATTTGTTCCTTGTCTTCAGAGTGCCCAAGTTTTTCAGTGAGTCGAGCAGTGCCTAAAGAGGCACTTAAGTAGAAAATAACAACTGCCAGATCTTCTCTCTAACAGTGTTCTACTTATCAGTACAAATTTTGCAGCAAAATGAAGCACATATACTTCAAAAGATAATTATTATATTAATCCTAAATAAACGTATTTTTCAAAGAAAGAATCAGTAATGTTGTATTTTTTCATGTGACATTTGTCCAGCTGCTAACTGGGCATAAACTTTATTTTAAAGATAAATTTCTAAATAAGTGATAAACATCTAATACCTACTTAGCATGTGGTGAATAAATTACTATTTGAAAGAAATGACTGCAGAATTTGACAAGTAAGTTTATCATTTGTAGTCATAGACAGCAAGTTAACATAATACATGTTACTGAGGTGTTCAGAATCATCCATGGCACATACCATATACACCTGTAACACACTTGAGACTTCTATTAATAATTAATGAACCCTAAATAAATTATGCATAAATTTACCTTCAGTGTAAAGTACAACCCCAAGGCTGATGATAAACATTAAGAATCAAGCATGACTCTTTCCACAGATTTTCCCCGACTAATCCAACTTTTCTATTAAGAAAAAGGATATTTTAATTGCAAGTTCAGTAAAACAATTGTAAGCCTTTATTATTACAACAATGTCTCCTCCAGGACTTGAAGATAATGACGATTTTCTCACTTTCAGCCAGCTGCTTCCCTGAGATTTTTGTGATAGAAAATTTTCTTCTTATGCAGGTGGCAGTCTGGACATTCCACACTGACCTTAAAAAATTCTGAACATCAATGTTTAGGAATCACAGCTGTATATTTTTATCATTTATTCAGTAAAAAAATAGTGAAGTGGATTGAAGACACTTCATTAAAGCAGGCTGTTCACGGTTCTTTATCAAAGTCTTATGTTTCTTGTTAAAAAATAAATTGAACAGTTTATTTCCTTCTTTCAGTAAGTGGTATCACCTGTCTTGAAGAGCTGACTGTCCTGAAGACTCAGTTTCCAATGCCTGACTTTTCAGCTCTGCCTGACACTCCACACCTCATCCATTTTAAGAAATGAGGCACCTTGGTGTTACCTACCTACTTTGTATTAAGCCGGGATTCAGGGTCTAAACCCTTTTCCAACAAAGACCAATTTAGAACTCTTTTTTCCTAACATTCTTGTGTACCTAAATTACAAAAAGTTTCTCCAGTTCATCTTATACACAGTCCTATACCAGGGAAGAATAATGGTATTCATCCAGAATCACCCTTGAGGCTTTTACCATGGTGATGGAAACCAGCTGTTCCAATGCTGAAGCCTCCGGAGACAAGCATACTTATTTATTTAAAAGATATCTAGATTGCAGAAGAGTCAGAAAGGCTGTTATAGCTGATCAAATAAAGCAAAAATGATTTGTTGAATAATTTATTTGACAAATGTGGACAAAATCTGGCAAACACATTGTTCATCAAATAATGCTTGAACAACTGAGTTGAAAAAACCCCCAACCTTTAACAGTCATTTGCCAACATACATAAAAATCTGTTTCTGGGTCAGATTGAAAAGAACTTAAAGAAATTTCCTTGAAGGGACCAAGGGACAGGTTCATATAATTTAGGCATTTAAGTTTTTCAGTACTATAATAAAATTCTCTCTCAAAACCTCTAGGTAGGAAAAGTCTGTAAATATCTGAGCTTTCATTACTATACCCACTTAATAACTAACCTCCTTCTGCATTTTTCTGGAACTAATTCATTTTTATCAGATCTAACCAGCTTTGTATATATTTCACATCTAAGATCCACAGACAAGGTTTTCCATGCTTATTCATGTTGAGGAATCTGCTCTTAGAACATACTTATATATTCCTCTAGAGACAGAGTCCACTTTTATTCAATGCTCAAGAGAAGAAAAGGTGACCCCATTTACACAACAACTTCATGGTTTAAGGATACAGGAGAGTTCCTGTATCCTTCACTTCTTTCTTTCTGGGGAGTTAAAGCACTTATATCCTAATTCCCAGGAAAGGGTCTTTAACTACTCTTAACTTTGCCACATTAACATAGAAACAAATGACAACAAGCCTACACAATCATTAGAATCACTCCTTGGTCTTAGTTTCCTTCATGGTGAATAGGCTGAAAAACTACCCTAGAAATGTTCAGATAAGGCCAGATGTTGTGATCTGAGAAAGGAGCAGAAAACATTGTGATGTGACTGTGATGTAGAAATGCAAGCAGTAGCCACTTTTGCTTACATTTCTCTCCCTCTTTCCTATAACACTGTTATACTCCCTCCCAAGTAAATCTGTGAGTGGTTAAGATTGCTTCTTTGCCAGAACAGGTAAAACCAGTCTAGCTTTTCACTGTGGTAAAATTACACACTTTCTGTTGACAATTCATCTTGAAAGTTGAAAGATGCAGCTGAAAAACCTGTATACTTGTTAGCCCAATGTTTGTTAGCAGTAAACTAGATGTCTCAGGTATCTGACAGAGGGAACATTAAAGGTTAAGAGTTTTTTTCCATCTGAAAGTCAATAATATTACAATCCTGTTTTTACAGTCATTGCTTCAAGTAGGGAAGACCATTCCCTCCTGGCTTGCCATGAGGTGTGCTTTGAAAATCACAGGGAAAATAAACTGGGTTTCCTTCTGTGGTTCATGTGGCTTTTTCTGGGGACCATTTTGTGGAACATAATGTTTCACTGGGTTACTTTTGGTGATACTTATGGGAGTGTCAGGAGACACTGCACTTTTTTGTCTTCTCTGACTCCTCAATCCTAGGGAAGTAAAAGTTTTTTTGTAGCTGTGTAAATAACTGTGTCGTTAAGACCAGGAAAACAAGATGAGTCCATAAACTGCCTGTCTGTTGCATCAGTCTTATTTTGAAAGGGAGTCAGACCTCTGTTTCAAGCAGTAGGGCAAGCAGTTAAAGTTCTTCCCTTTTGCCATGGGTTGAGATACAGGTGTTACAACAACACAGGGCTGTTTCAAGACCTAAGTAGTGTAAATTGTTATATGTAAATATATAATTTTTTATTCTCTGCCTTTCGAATTCAGATTAATAAATCAGAATATTTAAAGGAATAAGTGACATAATGGGTGGCATTTAGCATAGGAACCTTTTACTGTAAGCAGTGTATGAAGGAGAGGAAGGAGTCTTCGAGCTACCTACCTCGTGGCAGACATCTGTACAGTCATTAGGAGGGAGAGCTTGCCATACTTATGGGCACATCTGGTAGCAGATTTTCTTACAAAGGAATATATATATCAGGCAGTGACAGATCACTTGCTGAAAGTAACCTCCTGAGCAATGTTTGGCTTCTCAACATCTGTGTTTAGTTGAGGATTCCAGCTGAAGGTAGTTACATTTACAGTCATTGGAGGCTGAAAATTGGGATTAAATGATTAATAGCTTTCTTTTATTACTCAGCTAGATGATTCACATTAATTGCACTGAAGCAGATTTGCATACAGTCCAGGTTTACATGATTTGATATAGATGTAGCAAGTATTTACTTTAAGGGAGGATTGCAAAAAGTATAACTGTGTATTCTCTCCTTCTGTTCTCTCTCCCTATCTCATTCTTCTGCCCAACTTTCCACACACATGCTGTATTTTTCAGTCCAATCGTCTCTCTTTCTTAGCTTGTATGAATGCTTAGAAAACATGAACTTTTAAAAACAGGGTCCCAGAAGCTCTAGAATTTGCTGTTCTTCTAGTAACTGTTCACTTCAATATCCAATGTGACATGAACCAAGGGAAAGAGATAAGAGTGAGTGCTATTGGCAGAGGTCAACTTTTCCTTGTGAATAATTAATCCAGTGAATCTGTTCAAATACATTATTTGCATTTTTTTCATTATGCTGCAAACTCCTAGAACCCTGCATGAAGTAGTGAAACCATAGATAAACACCTAAAGAGACTGCATAGCTCAGTCAAACAAACAAAAAACCACAACAAAAAAAGAAGCAAAGACACTTTTAAAGAAACATCAGAATAAAAATTTTCAACTTACTCCCCATTTAGCCAAACTGAGCTTTCTGCTCTGGACTCAAGATTAAAGATAACCCCATTATTTTGAGCACTGATAAAAACAGTTATTTTGTCTTTGGTCCAGTGAAAAGAGTCATATGTTTAATTATTATTTGGATTTGAAGTTCCTTCTATTCAGAATCAGGCATTTTTCATACAGAAGAGATAATTACATTTCAAATACCTGATCACACCAGCTGGATGCATACACTTCTTCACCTTACAATATTCTTGCATACATTTCCATGTGAGACTGCCATTCATGTGAGTCCCAGATATAGGTTCTCCTGTGGGTTTGCCCGGTCCAGTCTGATTCTTACCCTAGAAAAAAATATGTCCAACTAGCCCTTATCTGTGTCTGAATGGTAAATTGCAGGTAGTTGGAAAACAGTCAATGTGATGAAGGCCATCACAGCATCATCAGTGTACTGGTGATCCTGAAGTAATTTACCCTGAGAAGACCCAGAGATGTGTGCTAGTGTTGCTTCAGTAAAACAGTTACATAATTTTTGGATTGAAATCACACTGCCCAGGTCCTGCTGGCTCGAATCTTGCATGAAATGAGAATCTGTCTGCCTACAATGTCCCAGGCAGATGTGCCCTTTGACTGACTTTTTCCCTAGACTAACTTCAGTGCAATTTCCTCTCTCACAGTGTTCAGTGATCTGCAACTTTCAGAGTATCTGTTATCCTTTGTTTCTAGTTCCACTAAAATCTGATTATAGTGCCAGATCTTCTGCCATACCAGAGACTTGTCTACTCCTGTTTTACCAGTTTTACTTCCAATATAAATATTATTAAAGAAATGTTCTAGTATATTTTAGTTATGGCACTCCTTATGTGGCATATGTAGCCTCCATATGTATCTTTTAAATGGTTTGTTTTGACTAAAGTATGTGTGTTCATTCAACTATCACATACCATTTTTTACCTATAAAGTACAGCTCTTTAGCACATCTACATCTTGCCATCTTTCCTCAGCCACCAATGCCCTGCGAAAGTGATTCAGGACAGGGGATAGGAAACCATGTCAGCCTCCTCATACTTATCAAGAGAACTTCAAATGGAATTGTCTTTCTTTCAGTAACTAAGGCACTCTGGCATTATTTATTTCCTTGTGTCTTGGATTCTGTTTTCAGATTTCTAAAGTTCTTTTTTTCCTGAACCATTTCCACCTCTCTTACTTTCAGCAGACATGTACATGCAAGGTGCTGAATAAAATGGAAGGTCTCTTTAGGTGATGGTACATCATATTTCGGTTTCCGTCTGTTTTATTTCATGGTCATGAAGCAGAGAGGAAATCAGAAAAAAAAATGAAAAAAAAGAGAATCTATTATTGAATATCTTAACTTGAGCATTAACAGAATAATATGAGTTACCTTTTAATTATGCTAATCAATGACAGTAAGCTTATGCAATGTGACCTAATTTATAATGGTGTCATTACTTTTCCTTAAGATTTAGTCTTGACTAACTTAGAAAACTGTATCAGAAGTCAAAAGCATCAAGATATTTCAAAATGGCAAAAACTAATCTATAACAGGTTAGAGATTTTACTTGTGTTGATATGTGCAATTTTTTATTTCAAGTTTTTTCATAATTTTGAGATGTTCAAGTTATTGGATCCCATAATTTCTCATGTAAATATCAGATGAATATAAACCCACTAATTTTATAATTCATTTAAACATATAAGCAGCTATCTTCCCAATCAAGGACCCTGATAAAACAAAGTGTCCTGTGTTTACTCAGGACATTAATTTTCCAGATCCTACCAGAGAATGAAGATCAAAAACTCATGTTGCCATCCAGCCTTTTCATATCCTTATAAATACCTATGGAGAAGAATGTGATGACCTGTTGGGTTCCAGATTGCAATATTCTTGTGTACATAATTGTGAGTCTGACTGTCACAAAATTTACCTGTTAGGATGTGAGGTCTGGCTTCAAATTCTTTTCTTTGAAAGCCATGAAATTGGAATGAAAATTGCTTTATTTCCAGGTCTTCCCTTGACATGGAACTGACCTGTTATTTGCTATTGTAACATACCTACCATCTATGTTTTCACTTCCTTCCTGCCAATCCCTGTATGAGTTTGGAATTCATCTTCATAATGCATTTCTTACCACATACACTGATTTCTACCACTTTAGTTTTAATATTTGTACAGGAACAATTGCACAGTCATTTTTTATATTAGAAATTAAAACATTAACAAATTTTATTACTGGAGTTACATCTGTAGACTACATTCTTTGTTTCTAGAAAACTCATGTTTTAATAGGTTGACGCTATTGTTATAACTAAAGACTATTAGTGTAAGTGACACTCTTAGCAGTTTTTAAAGTAGATATAAGTGGAGATAACATTAATGATGAGTAATTATTTTCCAAAATTGTACTAAAATATTTTCAAGTCTGACACTTTATTCATAGGTTTTTTTAAAAAGCCTGTTTCTCTTGTGACAGTGGATAGTTGATCCTCTCAAACTCACATTTGGTTTATACCAGTAGACATTGCAAATTCAAACCATTGTGGCTTTTCAAATGATTTGTTATTCTGTTCAATCAGAATAACAGAATTTATGAGCTGACTAATTAGACCAGAGTCAATAAAATAGTGAGTTACATCCCTCACTTCTTTGTACTCTGCTTTCCCAGGTTACCAAAAATTACAAGGCAGTGTTATTATACTTCAGAGATACTTAGTTAAGAGATCAAACTCTCTCCATAAACACTACAAACAAGTCCAAGAGGTATTTTATTCCAAAGGGTTAACAAAGATCAGAATATGTACAGAATGCTTTTTAAGGATAGAGGTTGCCCTGCTGGGAGAAAGGAGGCAGTGTGAGTAGGAAGAGTCCTTAAAAACCATTGATAATTAAGGAAAAGTAATTTGAAGCACATGGTTGGATGGTGGAGTTTTTGTGTGTTTATAAGTGTAAGAAAGGACACATGTTTTAAAGGAAAGAACAAATCTAAAAGGCAAAAAAATCGTAATTACTGTTTTTTCTGCAGGCCAAGTAATATAAGGAGGCTTTCCTGAATTGTCTCTGTAAGTTGGATTTTACAGAAATGGTTGCCCAGTACAGTGAGATTACATAGGTTTTGAAAGGACTGATATTTGCAAAGACCTTTTCAAAATATTCCTGACTAACAAAGAGGAATACTGATAAAGTGAAGGAATGCTGCAAAAAGAAGGAATATGCAAAGGAACACCACTTAAATGAAGTAGTCTTTTTGCATGCCAATGGACATTGTAATATTATAGGGTTGGACTTGATGATCTCGGAGTTCTTTTCTAACCTGGCTGATTCTATGATTCTGTGATTTACCGAGGGAGGGAGGTTCATTCAGGACAATTTGACAAGAATTAGTTCCTCAGATGAACTTAGTGGCACACTTATGCAATCAATTTTTTCTCTAGTAAAGCTTTTACTTGCTCTCTCTGACACCAGGACAGTCCTGCACAGAATAACTGTCCTGGTTTCAGCTGGGGGCAGAGTTCATTTTCTTCTTAGCATTAGGTACAGTGATGTGTTTGGCATTCAGTATGAGAATAAACTCATATTTTTGGCTGTAACAATGTAGTGCTGACCCTAAATCAAAGATTTTTCAGTGTCATGTGGTCTTCCAGTGAGGAACTGCACAAGAAGCAGGGAGGGAGCGTGGCCTTGTCAGCAGACCCAAAGTGGCCACAGGGATATTCCATACCATAGAATGCCATGCTCAGTATGTAAACTGGGGAGCAACCAAACTGTGTTGAAACAAGTGATGTTTCTCCTGGGTTTTATTTCTGTCTCTCTCTCTCCTTTTTATTATAATTATTATTAGTGATATTATTAGTACATATTATTTAATTTAAATTATTAAACCATTGAAGAATTGTCTTCTTCACTGGGGAGGGTGAGGAGCAAGTGAGTGGCTGCATGATATTTACTTGCCAACTGTAGTTAAACCATGACAACTTTTTGGCACAGTTTGACACAGTACAACTTGTATTGTTATGAGTGTTTATGGGTCAAAATCATTAACTTGCTCTTGACCTTAAAACACGTCTCAAGAAAAAAAGGCAAAACCCAATTAAAATCAACCCATGTCATCCAGATCAGTATAAAGCTGTGTAGAGTTGTCTCTGGCAAAGTAGAATGATTTCTTAAAATAACCATGCCAAGGGAGGAAACACTTTCTATAAATAATTCTTAAGAGTGAAATTACACAAGACAGCTACACTACCAAAAGAAAAGGTCCCGCTCCTCTGCTTCTTTCAGTTTCTTTCCTGGTCTTTTTTTCTTTTTTTTTTTGCTTAATCAATTTGACTCAATAGAGCAGCTATATGATTTTATTTCAGGGTGTGAGAAGAGGGATTTTTTTTTTACTGTTTTCATGAAAAATCCCTCATTGTTAAGCTCCAGAGATCACATATAAGGGAAGAGGAATAGTAGACTGCTGAAAGCAGAGATGAAGATACCTGCCCTACATTTCCTATAGCTGCACCCTGAGTATCTTTGTGGATATCACCAACGTCTATTTGCAGTGCTGTATGGACCTGACACCTTGTATGTAATAAATCTTGGAACCCACTTACCTGAACAACAAATTATATACATCTCTACTACCCACCACATCATACTTCCCCTAAAACATCTGAATGTCAGCAATATCTTCCTTCTGTATTCTCCTTTTTAGTGAGAAAAAGGTCTGATCCTCTCATTATACCATTTGCTTTGATCAAAAAGATGTAAATATATCCCTCATTATGTGATCTCAGCCTGTGTTAGTCACAGGCATCTTTCTAACTCGTCCTTAAGGATACACCACTTAAATAATTAGTCATGCTAGGGAAGGGTAAAAGATGGTGCTTTAGTAGGAGATTACTAATAAGCCAGACAAGTGCAGTTCTCAGTTGAGAAAATGGCATGATGAAGCAGAATGAAGAGCGCTGGCATATATTTTCAAAAGTTTTTGATGCATTTTCTTTGCAATTACAGTAAATATACTTTTGAAATTCACTGGTGTAAAACAATTGCTTTTTTTTTTCTGTAGGCTGATAGAACCACCTAGAACTTGGTCTGACTCTCGTGCAAAACCATAATTAACTTTAATTCGTGATGAAACTGATTATAGATTTTGTCTCAATGCTGACACATCCAATTGCTTTTAAAAGAGAGAGACTTTATAGACCTCTGAGCTTGAGTCTATGTTTACAGCTGATGAGAAACAGGAATATGACAGAATCTTATTCTTACGAGGGGCTTAAAAGTTAAAACTGACAAGGACCTACAAGCTGCCACAGATATTTCAAGAAGATGGGCGAGAGGAAAGAAAATATATTCCAAGGGTGTGTTTTCATCACTGGATTAAGTAGCTGTAAAACTGGGCTGCTGCCACAAACACTGTTCCTCCTCCCTTCCTGAGATCTCATACTTGTACATCCACCAAGTCAGATCAACTCTCTGACTCAGGTCAAAAACAAGGGATTTATTTATCTGAAGTCAGCTCTCTGCCACTTTGACTCACTGAGAAGCCACACAAATGCAGTATTGTTGCAAGTGATGATTGTGAAAACTACCCTAAGGGAATATGATGGAGTTTCAGAAGATCAGAATCTTTTGACGTTATTGTCCAACGCAAACAGGTAGTGTGTTCCTCCTCTTAGGAAAGGACTGGTTTGTTTCTCTAAAGAGTTTTATAATCTCATCTAACTCATTGAAATTATTTTAGTTTTTCTGTCTATTTTGAAAAATCTAAATTGTTCTTTGTTTTCATAGCAAGTTCATAAACCATATTTATTATTTTAAAGGATTTTGTTATATTTTCCCATCTGATGTACATAGTTTAAAAATTCTGGATAATCCAGAAGCCACTCAATTAACAATCTGATATTTTTTCACACCCACACCTTTCTTTATTGAGCCCTGGATTCTGTGATGTACTACAATTTGTCTCGGTTGGCAAGTGTCACTCACTGTGGCATACCATAGAACAATTTTTCCAGCCTAGAGGAGTTATGTGTAGGAATAAAGATGCCATACATATTGTTATGCTACTGATCTTCACAGAGACAGCACAACACTTCTGAAAAACATAGAAAATTCCCAATGTATCAATGCCCATGAACTGAACACAACATGGAAATTCCTTAATGGCCAATTTAAACTAAAAAATAGCCCACAATTACAGTAATTAGCAATTTTGCTCAGGCTTCTGGTAACTTTAATTAATTATGGATGCCAATAGATTCAATGAGCTATTAGAGATGTCAATGACTAGTCTGGTTAAAGAATGCTTTATATGTTTGTTTATTTTTTTCTTTTTTAATTCAACCACCCTCTTCATTCAGTCCTGCACAAAGAATTTGTGGTGAAAAGGCTTTGACAAAAGCATTTACCATTGGCTAAATGCTCTTGCTTAGATAGTTACCTATGTGGGGAAATGGAACAAATCAATCCTAAAAGTTGGAGATAAGCTTAGGACTGAAACAGACTTCAGAGAGTGGAAAGCAGAATTCTGTGGCTGACGTCGTGAGCATCCCTCTCCAGAGAGAGACAGCTCCCTGTGTGGTCAGATTACTCGTGGGGTAGCTGCCTTGACCAATCCCCAGTTGTCCCTGTTCTGGACCTCCCGCCTCTCTCCCTGTCAATCCTCTTGCCCTAACCAATCACCAGTACAGGTGTTCTATTCCAGAATCTTCCCTTTCCTGCCCTATATAAACCCACCATCTTGTAATAAAGTTAGATTGGCACCAAGCCTTAAGCTCCACACTGCATCTGTGTCTCGTTCCTGCGGGGCTTAGTGTGGTTACTGCAACTTGGGGATCAAGGACCCTCCGGTCGGGATTTATCCCTCGCCCATAACTGCGGCATCTAAAACCACACGATAATAACACAGAAAGTAGACTTTGAATAGATTTCCCAGTTAACTAGGAGTCATTGAAGATGGTGCCTCAAAACCACCTCCACAGCAATAAATCAAGCTCATGCAACTCAGAGGATGTCAAGCCACTATATTGAAGAATCTTTATGGATTAAGATAGCCTTAATATAATTAACTTCAAAAATTCAGTTGTTGCCTTGCTCTACGGAATATGCTACTAGACTTGTAAATTTGCTTTTCACAAAAAATGTACTTACTTTTATATGTCTTTATTTAGACTACAATGAGGTTTTAAGTCTGGCTAAATATTTAGGGTTGACATTAGTTAATAGATACGTTTCACTGCTATTGTGACTTGAAAAACCAAGAGGATGAGACACCAGAGTTGCACTCACAAGTTCATTCTGCTGATTATTCATCTGAATTTTTCTCATCTCTGAGCACTTTGATCTGGTACTCAGGCACTCAGATCAGTATGGATACTCCAAGTCCTCTGTTCTTACATAAGTACAGTCATTTCTGGCATTTCTAACTTACTTTAATCTTGGCCATAGTATACAGTAGAACACGCTGGTCTAGAGACTTAGAAGAACTTCCTTGGCCACTCTACCCCTAGACCTCCTACTGCTTTTTTTGTTTTCCCCTCTAAGTGTGCCTCAGTGTTTTTTCTCCCAGTCCGAAGTAATTTGCGATCTGGAAAGACTACAGAGAATTCATTTTTTAATATGAGAATGGGTATACAAAATAGATTTTCTTTGTCACTATAGAAACAAACAGTTTTCAACAGAGTCTGTGAAGCAGTTGCTACTTCATAGTTGTTTAGTTGTAAATTATTTGAAACAGAAGAACAAAAAGGTCCAGTACAACTTAAGAATATACTGTCTCACTCTGTTCATTAGCGCAGAGTTATGCCAAAAAACTGGCATCTCAAGGCAGTGTTGTCCTTCCAAATACATAGCTGCAAAACAACAATATGCAAATAATAACAGAAAAATTAGTTGGTTTTAATTAGCACAACATGGGCTGCAAATATCATTAATTAACTATATTTAATTTGCTAATTGAAACTTCCAGTATGACAGGAACTTATTTCAAATTCTTCACTGAATTCCCAAATACCTACTAGTAGGCCAGGAACTAAAACTAAAGTTTGTCTCTTCTTCTGGTGCAGCCATTTCAGGATGAGATCGGTGGCTAATCTAAGCGTTTTTTCCTCTTGATTTACCCTTTCCATCCTGACTTGGTGAAGGTCTATGATGAGGATTTGCCTTTACTTAGGTCAGTTATCATTTAAAGAGATTTTTTTTGTTTGAATTTTTGGATTTTTTTTTTTTTTAATGGGGAAGAGATGAGAGACAGACATATTTACTTAAGGGGATATTTGCACAAGCTACATCTTCTTGGGACTTAGGACATAGCTTCATTTCCTATAAAGATGTGTTGTGTTCTGAATGTTTATGATAGTTTTAAGATAATGAGCATGACATCAGTTCATACAAGCAACTGCGTAGTCAGCAAGCCATATCTAAACATTAAGGCGTATCTGAAATGCCTAGCTATTATGAAAATAAGTTCAAATGGATCATTATAGGCAAATAAGCATAAGTAGACATGATAGTATGATCTCAAGCTGAGCTGTTGAAAGATAATGGACCTGTAACAGCAGAAGAAAAATGTTACATACAGAAATTCACAGCAGAACAAGGGTAAACAGAAATTTATTGCCAGTCAGAAAACAGAACTGAAGTAAGCAAAAAATTCGATAAAATTTGAGTTAAATTTATGTTTAATTTAATGTAGCAGACCTACTTAGTTTCATATTGCAACACAAATGAAGTCCTTTGATAATTCCTAGAAGTTCTACTCATCAGTATTAAATGCCTGTGACATTCAGTCATCTTAATGAAGCAGATAATTCAGCTCCTTTTTGTATTTTTTCTTTTTGCTTGTACCGTGAGATAAAAAGCAGGAAAAAGATTTAGAGAAAACCTTCTGACAGGAATCAGGGCTTAGTATCCTATGACAGTATCCTAAAAGGTACCTGAGAATTTTTAAGTAAACTAAGCACTACCATACAATTCTCAAAGCCTGTATCTTATTTTCAGAGTATCTAGAACCCTTAAGCCTCCTAGATTCATGAATGTGTCCAAGGACTCTCCAGAGTCTTGTGGAGCCTCAGTAAGGTATTGCCAAGTCCTGAGACAGGACACTTAAATACTTTTGTGTATCTTGCAGTTCTGTTAGGACTTTACCTCATTGAAAATAATGGAAAATTCACCAATTTTATTGTCTGCTTATATTTATTAATTCACACTGGTGGATTTTATTTATGCTATGGTAGAATTTCTCTTGCTACAGTAGAATTGCTCTTCAGATAATTAAAAAAATTTTAAATGCTGCAGGCAAGGCAGACATAATAATGTGAAAACACTATAGTTTGCTGTTAGGCTAAAAATAGACGATGAAATGATTAATGTGGAACCAAAATGTTTTTGGTTTGGTTTGGTTTGGTTTTTTTGCATCTCCTGACAAACCACAAAGCTAAAATGTTACTGCAAATAATTTATTTCACCTGAACCTGACAATGGAATCCCATTTGTATATTTCATTTAAGTTAATATATCTTAATTAAAAGACACAAAAAAAACCCCAACAAAAACAAACAAACAAAGCCAAACAAAACAAAAAAAGCATTTGGTATAAACACATGATAAATTTTAAAAATTGAGTGCTTAGTTTAAAAATTAAATTAAATTACTAGTCTTCTATGGAAACACAGGCTTTCACTTTTTTAAAGTAACTGGTCAGGAGTCTTCCACAAAGATTGAACTGTAGATTAAAAAAAATAAAGCTGGTAGAGAACTCTGCAAGCTTAGAGAAAAGGGGAGATTTCCTGGACCTTCCTAGCAGACTGCTCTAGAGAGATTTTGAAGATAGACCAAACCTCAATCTACCCATAAAACTTAAAAACATGCATAAGTTATATAGAATTACCATCTAGCAAAGGTCCTTTACATCAGTCACTTCAGCCTGTATGAGAATCTACTATCAGTTATTGCAATTTTTACTTTCCTTTTAGCCACTCTTTTATATGTTCATGGGTGATAAAGGAGGGAGGCAAAGGTGATGATTATTCTGTGAGTTATTGGAAAACATTTGAAAGGCAATGCAGTCATCTGTCAAAGCTGATGTGGGTTCCTGAGGGGAAAATCTTGACTTACTGAGTAACCTGTCATGACAAGGTTACCTGACTAGTTAGTGTATGGAGGCAAGGTAGTGGATGTGCGGTTGGTTGTTGGCTTTTTTAATTTTATTTTCACAAATAGATAGATAGATAGATAGATAGATAGATAAACAGATAGATAGATAGATTTATTATTCCTTATTCTACATAGAACTTGTTTACCACCAAAAAAAACCCCAAAAAAAGCTGCAAAGTCTAAATTCTGTCAAGAGAAATAACTGAATGTCTTTGAGTAAAGAAGTGTTCCCAAGGCAGAGAGGTAAAAGCAATTGCCAAAGACCAGCTTTATAATCTTAGGGTCACCTCTGTAGCCTTAGGCACTTGAGTGATCATTAAATATAATTATATAAAATTTATTGTTAACAAACTCTATATCTGTTGAAGATGGTAGAATGAGAGTCAAATTAAGTCTATACCAAGAGAATCGTAACAAACAAAAATATGCATTATTTTGGTTGTAACCCAGAACCATGGCTACTTGATACGAGCAAGGCCTCTGAAAACAACTGCAAAACAAATAAAAACTGCCATAATTATCAAGTCGCTTATTTGTGATTGCTGAAAACACTTAGTGAATTCCATACCCACAAAAGGCCATTTAGTAATTACATGTAAGATCAGTTTATGTGGCTGGTTACATCATGATACTTTTGCTCCACTCTACAGTTAAACTTGTCACAAACATTCTTACTTTCACCCTATACACACTGAATGGAACTAAGGCAGTGCTTCAATTATTCCTAATGATGAGTAATAAGTTACAGCTTATTTTCCCAGGCCATTTGCCTCTTTTATGTGGTGATGAAGAAGAATTTTAATTTTGTCACTGTTATTACCAAGATTTCAACAAGAACAAGAGAAGCACAGTAAGAAGGTTGCCTGTAAAATCAATATGATGTTTTAATAAGTTGTTTGGCTCACTTGACTCCAATGTGCAACCTTGAAATAAAACTAAAGTTGTATTATATAGGCTTTGAATATGTCAGCCTTATTAAGGCTGAAGCTCTTTTATATCCCTGAAAGTCTATAATATCCTAAAACTAAACATCATAAAGTAGTTTTAAAAGCAACAAATTTATTTAAGAAATGCTTTAATGGCTAGTAAAAGTAATCAAAATCTGAAAAGCTGTTTAGGTAGTTAGCCCCAGTATGAGCATTTAAGATCAGTTTATAGAGCCTGATGAGATTCATCCCAAAATACTGAGAAAGTTGGCTGAGATTACTGTGAGAATTTTCTCAGTTATTTACAAATGGCATTAGAAATCTGGGGAGATCCCAGTGAAACAGAAGCTAGCAAATGTTATTTCAGATTTCAAAAAGGGTAAGAAAACAGATCCTAGTAATTATAGGCCTGACAGTCTTACTTTGGTGACTGGTAAAATTATAGAGAAGATTATTCTGTGAGTTATTGAAAAACACTTGAAAGAAAATGTAGTCATCTGTCAAAGCTGACATGGGTTCATGAGGGGAAGATCTTGTCTTACTGAGTAACCTATCATGACAAGGTTACCTGACTAGTGTATGGAGCTAAGGTAGTGGATGTGCGGTTGGTTGTTGGCTTTTTAAATTTTATTTTAACAAAGCTTATGACACTGCCTTTCCTAGTATCCTTCAGGACAAAATGTCCAGTACACAGCTAGACATGTACACATTACAATGAGTGAACAACTGGCTGAAGGGTTGGGCTGAAAGAGTTTGTAGTAAGTGGAGTAATATGACTCAATTTTAGGACCCTTTCATTGTCTTCAATATTTTTATCAATGACCTGGACACTGGAATTGAGTGCACACCAAAGTTTTTACAATACAAAATTTGGATAAGCTGTTAATTCCCTTCAAGGTAGAGAGGCCAAGGAAAGAGATCTTGATAGACTAGAGCACTGGGCAGCACCAACCATATGAAATTTAACAAGGACACATGCCAGATTCTGTAGCCGGAACAGTGTGATCCTGGATATATGTATAGAATGGGGGCAAGAGAGTGGAGGGAAGAAAGGGATATGGGGTTTTTGTTAATGGCAAACTCAATATGCATAAAAAAATGTGCCCTGGCAGCCAAAAGCTCTAATTGTATCCTGGAGTGCATGAAGTACAGAAGAGCTAGACAGTGGAAAGGAGTGATTGTCTTGCAATACTCAGCATTGGTGTGGCCTTTACTCACTCCATGGGTGCAGTTTTGAGCTCCATAATATAAGAAGGATATAGAAATATCAGAATGTGTCCATAGGGGAACAACAAAGATCACGGGGAGAAGCTGAGGATACTTAGTTTGTTCAGGTTGGAAAAGAGGAGAATGAGGTGTGACCTCATTGCTATCTACAACTTCAAAATGAAGGTGAGCAGAGAGGGAAGTATTGATCTTTTACCTCTAGTGTCCATTGATAGGATGGAAAGAATGGCTTACAAACCTGTGTCATGGGAAGTTCAGATTGGACATGTGGAAACAGTAATTTAATGAGAAGGTGCACAATCATTAGAACAATCTCCCCAGGGAAGAGTTTATGACCTAAAGTCTGTTGGTGTTCAAGACGTGTGTGTACAATGTTCTTTGATATGTGGTTTTATTTCTAGGTTTCATTGTGTGGAATCAGGAGTTGAACTTGATGATCTTCTTGGATCCTTTCCAAATCAGGATATTCTATGATTTTATGATTCTGTGTTTCTAATGGGAGTCCACACACTTCAGGAATTTGTCCTTGGCAATTTTTAATTGTCTGCTTTTTCTTATAGATTTTATGTTCTTGGACACTGTTGATGTGGGAAAGACTGCACAGTTTTTCTGACTCTTCTAGGGAAGAAAATTTTACTGTAAATATGCCATCCTCACAAAAGAAGACTTGAGACAGAGGATGAAATACGAAAGACCAAGATCTTGATCTGGAATGGAAGTGAATTTTCTTTCTAACAGGCGGATAGAGAAGAAAGAATAATCTCTTTGCCTGGTGAAAGCAACATAAAAAGTATGGAAATAAGAAAAAGATTAAACTAGTTTGCTACTCCTAGCAGGTAATATGGATTTTTTTTATTTTTATTTTTTGGTCAGTTTCATTTACAGGATTAGTAGTTACCGACAGGGATTAAACTCTTCCCACAGGATGAACAAGCATTTAATGGGACAGGGAAAGTTCATTGATGCATCACCAGCCACATCCCAGGAACTGATATTATTTATGTTCTATTCCAGAGTCAAAATTTTTCAGTCAGTGACTAGACGAATCCTTAAAACTCTTGCTTAGTTGCAGGAAATAGACACTCAAACAACACAAGACTCATCTAGTCCAAGTCTTCACCAGCATGGTGTATTAAATACTCCAGCAATTTGTCCAGTTAAAATTTGACTGTTAGAAAGAGACGGAACATCCCCAACTTCTCTCTCAAGAGTTAGTTTCACACTGTGATAAGTAACAGGGATTTGAAACACACATTTTGCAGCACAGGAGTTCTGATATGCACTCAACTCAACACCGTAACTTTCCAGAAATTGGCATGCAGTTTTTATTTTAGTTCAGACTCATTTTTCATTACTATAAAACCTTCTCTATATTAAATAATCAGTATTTTGTCACAGGTTTTGCATCACTTAAATATTAGTAAACTCTTTCCATGTTCCATCTTGATTATAATTTAAATATGTTAAATGTATTATGTGGCTCTTTCAATCTTTCCCTCATGTATCATTCCCTCTAGCTTTTTTTATCGTGTGACTTTTTTCACAGTTTTCTTCAAATTTGTCAATCTCCCTCACCAGTAGAGAGACAGAACCAATTGTACTGGTTTAGATGTGTGTTCTAAACAGTTGCATATCAAAGTGTTATTAAACGCATTGATCTAGGTGCAATGATGTTTGTCAGGAAAGGATGTCACAGTGGTTTAAGTGCTAGCCTGGGCCTCAAAAGATTTGGACCTATTTCTTTGAAAAAACAGAGAGATCTTCTGTAATTTCAGACAAATTCTTTATAGACAAATGCCAACAAGGTCCTTAAGGCAGACCTTCACTGTGCATTTCTGGGCAGGGTGGTGACCACTGAGCAGCCCACGTGGTTGCACGTGGCTCCCTGCAGCAGCTTGCAGAGTTCCATGTTTGAGCCCTAGCTTGGGATAAGTGTTGCATTTAGGCGAATTAACTGTGTGTCTATATTTATAATATGTGTATGTCAGGTGAATTAGCATAGCCACTACACTGTGTTAAGGTGGCTATTTCCGTGTTTGGTTCTTCTCTGTAATGTCCAAGTCCGTTCTCAGAGAGCATGGTAGTCATGTATTTTAATGCTATAGCTGTCTCACTACCATACATGTGAATCTAATGTGTCTAATCTCATAGTGTTCATGTGGTTTCAGAAATTAAGATGAGAATCTGATCTCCAATTAGACCCAAAAGTTTCTAATTCTGTTACCAGTCTTGAAATCTCTACAACACATTGCTGTGAATAACACAAACATTACCTGTCTAAAAGATTGCTGCTCCAAGGTTCAGTTACTTAAGGAAACAACTCTTGGGCTTTGGCCATGCAATTTACCACATTCAATTCCCTGTTAGACAAGGAAGTGGGGATGGATATGGTGGTATAGGCTGTCATTCAAGAGGAAACACAAAGCATAATGCATATCTGAAGTCATTCCTTTCTATGACTGGCATTCCATTCAGGAGATACCAACTCATTCTACCTAGAATCCACAGTCTTGAATGCTTTTTTCTTTTTTTAGGTATCTATAACAATTCTCTTAAAGAAATGTCCTTTCAAAATAACTGCCAAGTAATTAGAACACTTAATTAGGAAAAGAGAAACACGAGAAAGGGACCTTAACAGCATTCAACTTTAGACATTGAAGTATGACTAAGATATGAGACCAGTCACTTAGGCTTCCTATGTAATTATTGCAAAAAGACAGGCTCCTCCAGGGGATTATTCAGAGCAGGAATTTAGCTTTGAAAGTCAAGTAAATTATATGCCTAAAGTGAGGAGGATTGAATAACCCTGAGTAACCTTTAATAGCGGATGCAATTGCTTGGCTTGAAGAGTTCCTAGCCAACAGTCTGGCAAATGTTTAAAGTGAACCCAAGATCTCCTCTAGTCCCTTAAATAAACAATATTCATTCAGTCATAGGTGGAAGGGTAGATAGAGTTCATAAAACTATATGATATGAGAATTCTTCGGAGTCCAAAACCTAGACTCTTAAAGGAGACCAGAAACTATGACAATGTGCCACAGAAGCATCTCAGTCCATGAACCTTATAGCCAGATGTACAGTGTAGTTAAAGGAAGAGTTTTGGTAGGTGAAGAGGGAGTCACCAAGATCTCAGGAACTTTAATCATGAGAGCAACACAGGTTTAGGTCAGTGCTGATGCATTTGCAGTTTGGGGTCATGATTCTTTTCTCAGTGATTCTTGATTAAAGAGGTAAGCAGTTTAAAATGTAGCTGGCTGTTAATTTTATTTAGAATTATATTTTATTTCAATACTTAGGATAATTAAGAATTTTTTCTTTGAAATCCAATATATTTTACATATTGTATGACCTATATTCAAACACATAATCCTTCTTTGTTCTCTTTTTCCTCTATCTTTTTTTTTTTTTGGCCAGTAAGTTTGAACTCATTCCTGCAGTTGTGGCAAAGAGTAGTTTTTATACTGGTTGAAACACTCAGGTAGGAAGTAATGTTTACAAAGAGGTGATCAAAGTTTGGTTTCCTTGACAGTGAAAATGTTCGCACCATTAAATTAGTGGAGCCTAGAAGAGAGGCAGTGTAGGAAGCAGAGCTGATGCCTTGCACTAATTCATTATAATCACTTCAGGGCAATCAGCATCTTTTTTAACATCATAGCTACTAGGAAAGCCCTCTATTGGTTCTAGTTACTAATCTTCCTGTATCCATCAACTTCCTATTTATAACACAAAAAAAATAGTATCTTCAAATAATTTTCTTAAAAATATTTTCCTCCAAGAGCTATGATCTGCATGAATATTCTAGAGATTTTGAGATACCCAAGTATTATGGCATGAGGGATGATTAAAGCCCCTCAAGAGATGGTAGAAAGCCTCAAACTCTACGGTTTTATGTGCTGTTCTCTCTCAAACCTGAGTTAATTTACTTTTCTTTATTGGTTTTCAACATTATTCCTTCATTCCTCTCTTTTGGGTGTACACACAATGTATATGTGTGTGCAGGTACAAGCTCACTTATTTTCCTCTGTGATAAAATAAAATTTCCTTAACTGCTTTTTTGTCCTTATATATATATATATGAAACAGATCAACAGATACTCATTTGCGAGTTTCATTAACATGCCATTAATCCCCTTTCTGGTTCATTAACAAAGATGTTAACTACTGCAAGACTTAACATTGATTTCTTTCCATACTATTATTTGCTTCTTCCCACTCAATACAATGCCATTTATCATGACTATTCATTAACAGACATTCAAAACACTTCTGTAATGCACATTTTACATGGCTTGTTTAGAATTAAATTTAGAATAAGAATATTTTTCTTGTTTGCTCCTTTTGTATGCAATACTGAAACTTACCGAACATCAAAGTCTTTCGCATATTGCATTTGCTCTGTCTTAGAATATTTCGCCCCCTTAGATAGGATCAATTGTCCAAAAGATGATTGTATCAGATCACAGAATCACAGAATGGTTGAGATAGGAAGGGACCTCTGGAGGTCATCATGTTCAATTCATCTGCTCAAGCAGGGCCACCTACAGTAGGTTGCCCAGGATCATGTCCAGATTGACTTTTAATATCTGCAAGGCTGGAGACTCAACAATTTCCCTGGTCAATCTGTTTCATTGGTCATCCTTACAGTAAAAATTGTTTCCTTATGCTCAGGCAAAATCTCCAATATTTTAATTTGTGCCTATTGCCTCTTATGCTGTCACTGGACACCACTGAAATGAGCCTGGCAAAGCCATCTCCTTCATCTAGCAGTGGCTGGAAGACTGGAAGCTGAAGCCAGGCAAACTGGAAATTAAAGCACGCATGTAAACAGGGATGGTGACCACTTACTGCAATAGAGAACGACATGGGTGTGGTCCACATGGGTGTGCCAGTACCTAAAAGTAGTGGATGTCTGTTCACAAAATATGTAGTATACAGAAGTAAATGAGTGTCACTGAAGACAGGCAATATATTTGTGTTGAAAGAAGATGCTCTGGTCACCTGTCCTGATGTGAAAACAAGGAAATATATCTGCTAGAAGAATTCAAATTCCTGCTTTCGAGTTCTGACTGAATGATCTCAGAGTTTATTTGAAATAGTAATTTATAAATATTATAGCAGTTAGATTTCCAGAATAATGTCAATCTGTTCTTGCAAAGATGCAGGGAACTTTTATTCTGGTAAAAAGACAGTCCACTTTTAAATGCAATCTCACTTCCCTACTGTATCACGCTATACCCAACAGTGCCTCTCTTTTCATAAAGATGTCTAGACATCTGCTAATGCTCATTGCTTTGATGACAACTTATTCCATATGTGTCCTGTCTCAAAGAAATTACGCTGCCTGAAACTGGCATTTCTTCCTATCTTTCAGATTGTGTGTGTGCTCTTATTTTGAACCTAAGTACCCCATTCCTTGCTCATAGCTTGTAAACAGTTTGAAATTCAAAAGACCAGTTGTGCATAAACTTGACTATTTTAATGCTCTGATACCATTTTCCCCTGCACCTCTCTTGCTCCTGTGTCAGCTGTAGGACATTGCATTTCCCTGACAGCCATTCTCTTCTGTCTACTGCCTTTCTCTCTTTTCGTCCTACATTTCTGGCTTTTTCCCTAGCTTCTCAGCTTGCTTTGCTTTACTCATGGCCTCTATGTACTGGACTTCTCCTTATCAGTTTTGGTTTACTTTCTTTGAAATCGGGTGGGGGAAGACTGGCAAGGTGTGGGTTTCAGAGTAGAGCAAATCCTTCTCTCGCCTGCTGAGCAGCAGATGCTGCCTCCAGAGGAGCTGCTTGGGCAGGACAGCAACAGGACTTGATCCTCTTGACATTTGCACTTGTTTAGCTCAGGTGCCTTGATATCTGTGAAAGAGCAGCTGGAGTCAGGAGGGAAAAGGAGCCAGAAGAGGCAGCCCTCAGTTTGCCTGGATACATTGGGGCAATCTGAAAACAGCAGCATGTCTCCTCTGCCCTTGTCTGCAGCTTTCTCTGTTGGCTGTATGTTCAGTCAGGGCAGGCCAGGAGTTGTTCAACCATAGCTCTCCCCTTCCCTCCCCCCCAACAAGCCAAATAAATTTCCCTACTGAGTTTATTTATAAGTAATTTTATAGAGGGATCTGAGTTTGTTTATGCAGTGACGGCAAAGATGTAAAGTGAGCCACTGTTCAGCATTGTTTGATGCCCTGGAGAGGTTTCTGGTGCTAACGTGACTTCAGCTCTCTGAGTAATGCTTTCCCTAACAATATTGCCAAGTGTTAATTAAAAAAGAAATGAGAGTTAGTTCTTTGACCTGCTTGTAGTTCTGCATTAGAATTGTGTTTGCCAAGTCACTTCGAATTTTAAAGAAATAAAAAAGGGTAAATCCTCTTGTGTTTTAAAAGCATGCTGTAATTTTATACATTATGTATCATGCCCTAAAAATGTCTTGAAAAGACAAAAAGAAAAAAAAGGACAGGTATAACCCCTCTGCCAATTAATACTTTTCACTGGATATTAATTTGTGCACATTAGCCCCTTTTAATTGACCTTTAGACATATGATTAGACAGACAGTAAGCTCTGCTGACCAACACATATATAATTAGCAAATAGCAAGGTGAGGTAGAACTGGTTTAATCTCATTTCATCCCTGAGACTTTATCACCATTTGGCCTAGTTCCCTTTATCCAGAGATAACAGCTTTATTTGGCAGTGAATTAAAGAACCAAGTAGCTTTGCATTGTAATATAGGTCAAACAAAACCAGCACATTTGGTGTTGGGCTGCTTGACAAGCAAAATGCCTAGGGACTGTTGGGGGTGGGAATAAAGCAAAGGGCTGTAGAAGATTTTCAGTCTTTAAAAAGTGCAAAATATTTGAAATATTTTAATTGGAGCCAGGCAGCAGGTCCTGTGGCAGTTCATTGTGCCATCGAGCTGGAGATCAGAGTTTAAATTCCTGCTGGCAAGGACTTGGAGCAATGTGAAGACTGTGTGGGATTTGACCACTGTTCAGGAGATTTTTCCTGATGATAATTTTAAATAACATCTCCTATTTGACTCAGGAGTAAAAAACTGGATGAGAAAGAAAGTGAACCTTGTTTTCGCCTCCTTTAGTTTCCACAAGTAGTAGCACTGCTAAGACTCACGTAAAGAAAGATAAATAGATATATCAGAGATCTTGTCCCCCTACTCAAATGATCTTTTCAATAAAAACAGCCTGTTTTCTCATCTACAAAATAATCTAAGCATTAGGTTATTAGATACCTGCTGGTCACCCTGATTTGCCCCTACCCCGCCCTCCCCAGTTTATTCAATAGGCAGCCCAGAGTTGATTGAATAATTTCCATGATTTTCAAGATTTGTAAAGTAATCTATACCTGTGGGGCACAACTGTATTGACTCATTTGATGCCACATTAGGTTATTTCAGCACATGCTCCATCACATGAAACTAAAAATATCCTAGTGACTCATAAAGCACTTTGCATGTTTTATTATAACTTTTAGCTATATCATTTCTTTAAAAGTGGATGGGTGCAGGTATTATTCATGAGTAGCAGATAAAGTACAGTGCTACAGCTCCCACTCATACAAACTCTTGCAGCCTGCATTTCACCAGTGACTTTCTGTACTCAGCAATCTGTCCCAGACAAGAGTATTGCAATTGTTATTTGGCCTTTCTAAATATGACACGCTATTTACACACTGATCTGCACAAGTCTGCCAGAAAAATAGGGAAAGGGGGACTGTAGGTAAAGTAGATTTGGAGGATTTTTAGTTGATTATTAGCATAAATAAAATTACACTTCTTTCTGGTGTGAGGAGATAGAGGAGTAATAGTGTAATATTTTAATCTGTTGCTGGGACAATCTCATTATTGGGACTTATACCAATGATCATTAAAGACAACTATCTCTTATCTGATAGGAAAGCACTCTATGCTTCTCCTTTCATCAAACAACTTACTGGAAAGAAATCTTCAGCTTGATGGGCAATGGGTTGATCACTGACCCAGAGCTTTGCTACGGAGATTGGATCTTGGACATATGGCTCTTTGGAGATTAGTCCTTTATTGACTGTCATCCAGTCAATACCTTCACAGTCTCAAATGCTGTCTGACACTCAGTACTCCACATGTGTATATGGGCACCAAACATATTTATAGTTTTAAATTACAAGCATAAGCAATAATGGCGACTCTGAGTTCATGTGGGAAAACACTTTCCCCCATATCCACACGCTCTAAAGGAAACTTCCTAAGTTTTCACTTGGACAGCTAAACACTCATAGCTCTGCTATGTCTTCACAAGCACAATTGATTATATGAACGGAGATTAGTGGGGCGGGAAGCGTTCTCTAACTCCATTGAAGGAGCTGTGTAATGGAGTAGGCAACATTCTTCAATTATGCCTTGTGTTGTATGGAGGCGGCTCGTGGTGGCTTTGAAACCCCTTCAGACTAATTTAACAGGAAAAAAGGGGAGAGTACTTAAAGCTGCCTTCATGCATCTATGCATGCTTTTAAAAGAGAACTAGGCTACAGAAAACTGACAGAACAGGAACAACAGAAACAAATTTAGGATGGAACTTTAATTTGTAATCACACTACTGAGCCTGCAAAATCAGAAAAAAATAGCTGTGAAATCCACCCTAGCCAGACAGGAGTAGTAATGACACTTTTGGAATTCAAGGAAGCTTGGTTATTTTGATTGATTCTTCTATTTCAAGAAATGATGATGTTTAATTTTGCCAGGTCTGTTATCTTCGTGACCTCTGATATTTTAGTGCAATTTTTGCTCCTGTATATATTAAGTAAAAAATCTTTTTGGAATATATGAAGAATCAGGAATCTAAATATATAATAATGCCAATGAAGAACCTAGTCTTTCATATTCTACTATTGTTTCTGAGTAATGGGGAGCAAGAGTGTGTATAAGGAGCTTAGTGGTTGTTAGCCTCTGAGAAGTTATTAATCATTATATCACTAGATTTCAGAATTAGGTTCTTCAGTCAGAATAAGCAGATAGATTTAGGCTGATAGTTTTGATACCACACACACATAATCCAAGGGGTTTATGAAGCTACTTAAATTGCCCTGTGCAAACACAATATAAATACCACTCAACAAACAGCACATGTTTAGAAAGATGACACATACACACAAATAGTAGTAAGAGATCCTAATAGGTTTTTTATCCACTAAGGGGCACATTTCTGACTTATATGAAAATGTCTCATCTGTAGATGTAGATAAATTTAAGATTTTGAAATCCCCAGTGACCAAAAAGAATCAAAGAAAACTACACTACAGTCAGGCTTGCCTTAAAGAGCTAAGAAATGTGTCTGATAATCTGAAATTTACATACTTTCTCTTGGAGCCTATCAGATAATGAATGGAGCTGCTGCAACAACTCACAGAAAAGTAGAATTTGAAATGTGTCTTTAAGAAGAAATGTTAACAGAACAAGATTAATTACAGAAATATATAGTCACCATGAAAAGGAAAACTTGATGCTTCCAAGTCAAGTTGACCCTTCCGTATCTCCAATTTTTAATTTAAAATATTTTGGACAAATTTGTTGTCTCTTCCTTTTGCTAATGTTCAGGTAAACTAATTACATTTCCATGAATGATTTCAGGGAAATAATATCAGGCCTATAGATTTCGATCATAGAAAAAATGACTTGAGAACTGTTTAACTTTAGGTGTGGGGTTCAACTTCCAGACTAAGAGACTAAGAGCTTATCCATACACATCATAGGTCATTTGAGATGCCTTACAGCTTCACACCTCACTTCTAGCTTCTCCTCCTATAAGCCCTTTAAGAAACAGATCATGAAGCTAATTCTTGAAGTTCATTTGCAAAATGACATTGCTTTTAAAATGCACCAGTTTTGAAGATTGCTTGCATACAAAAAGTTGACTGCTTCTGTTTATCCTTTGTATATATAGAATTGATAAGTGTACAAGTCAGTTTTAACCTGTTTTTTCACAGTATAAGAACGAGATGGGGATGTAACACACCTACCCTTCTGAATCTAACGTTTGGTCCTGTAAGTTGCTCATGGTGCAGATGTATAGCTTCACCCTATAGTCCACAGTGGTCATCCATTCTGTAGGGACGCACAGCCCTCATCCAGTGAGACACTGTGGTGTCCATGATCTGCCTCCTGCTTCAGTTCCTCACTCCTAAAACTAAAGGTCTGAACTGTCTGCAAAATATGATTACATCTCAGTAGTGCAATTTAGATTTACCTTTTTCCCCATAAAATTATTCATACAGATCTATTTGGTATGAATCAGCCTCAAAACACAATGAGTTTCGACAGAATTATTCAGATGACTAAATAAAAAGCTTATTTTGGGGGGGAAATAGATGTTGTTTTACTTCAGTCATGACATGAGAGGGAAACGGTGAAGTGACAGGATATAATGGGGATACGGCCATTTGATAAGGAATTTTGAAATGATACTGAGAGAAAGTGCAAAATAGTCCTTGTAATGAAATGCATATTCAACCGGATAAGTTAAGATGGATAAAGCCTAGACTTTTGGAAATGGCCGATAATCTTACATGCATTCTCTTTTGGTGCTCAGCTACCAAATTTTAAATTGGGCTCTAGAAAATGTTCATTTTTTCCAAAACTGTATGCAAAAGAATACTCACATCATTTTTTTGATACATGTAACGCCCCAAATTGTCCCTAAACTCCAGCACTTCCGAGATGGTCAAAATGTGTCTACACTACTCCTGTATTTTGGTTGCAGGCTGAATGCATGTCACTGTAGGATTTCTAGATTTCTACATACATTTCAGCAAATGGCTTACTTTAAATTTTGTCAGGGAGTTCAAAATAAAAATTAAAACAAAAAATTATTTATTTTGTTTTCTAAACAATCTCAGAAAAACATCACAAAACAAAAAGAAACTGATAGTTTTGAATTCAGAGTCTCAGAGGAAGGAAAATGAGTTTAGTTGTACACTCAGTGTATTTCTAGGGTACACTGTCATTGCTGAATGACTCTTCCTATGAGTGTTAGTTTGACTCAGAACTGTGAGTGATGTTGCTGTTCATGCTACTCATTCACATATCTAGGGGAAAAAAAAAGGAAAAACAAAGAAATAAAAAGGTTAAAGAATATTATGATGCATAAAGAAGGCACTCAACATGGTAAAAAAGAAGATAGTTATTACATGAGTAGTCAATAGCATTCATTTTTTCCAGGCAAACTTTTACCCTTTGTCCCTTTGATTGTAAAGTTCACTGATTTCAACAACCACTCTTGAATATGCTTCACTCTGAAATATGCCACATCATTTGAAGATGTTCAGCATAGATAATTAACAGGTGACCTTTAAAGTTCTCTCTAAAATTGTTCTAATTTATTTTAACAGAAAAAAGTAGTAGTGCATGTGTAAGTCATCCATGCATCAAACCCAATCATCTAAAGCAAATTCCAGTTCACCTTTAAGCATCAAAAGATTTAAGCCTATTTACAGTTTGGATTTACTAATATTTAGAGAAAAAATATAGTTTAGCAAATCCTATCTGAAGTAACAAATCACATAATACAATGTTTGCCTTCTAAATGTCATATTGAAGGAAGCATCTCTGGGAGATCAGAACACAGTACGGTGGTTGAATCCAATTTCTTAAAAATCCTTGCAAACCAGGATAGAAAAAGTGGTGCAGCAGATTCATTCTCATGTTTAAAGCTCACATTTTTGTAAATGCTTGTTTACCTTCCCTTTAACCACAGCTTTTGACATGAGTAAATGTCCTGAAGAATTATTTATTTGGATTGCACTGGACATGTTCTCTTCATTATTTAAGATCCACTACGTGCTGAGGAAAATAAATTTGCTTTGAACATCTGTTTTTCAGTAAGTGTTTTTATTTTATATATTTTTCACTTCATCAAATGTACTAAATGTACAAAAGTGAATGTAATAACCAGTAGTTTCTCCTAAAAAGTAAAAAAGTAAATTTCATTCCATCAGGCCTTTCTTCCTCTTTTCCTTTCATACATATTGAAATATTCGTCATACAAATATAAATACTCAAAGACATGAGCTTGTTTTTATAAACCCTAAACTGCAGCAAACAGTTGCGTTTCTTGTGCCTACATCTTAATTATTAAAGACCCAAAGTGAATTTGAGTGTCTTAGGCTGGAAGACATACTTTTTCATGTAAGACAGTTTACATGCTTTAAAACAGAGAAGATACAGGATGTTGTAAATCATCATGTGTTTACTAATAAAGGTGTTTTTATTAAGGTGGATCCTGTGACAGAGAACAACAAAGAAAATTAAATTGCCCATGACCCTTATTAATGCCACCTGGACCTTCCGCTTCTTTTGCACTACCAGGATCTCAGATAAGAAACTGAAGCAGTTCTGTATAGATACATTACAAAAAGTAGATGGCAGAAAAAAACCACATTATTTAGCTATAGACTATGTAATTTTATATTCTTTCAGGTTTTTTAGTTCATGGCATATTCAGCTATGATATACTCAGCTATAACATATATTGAAGGCATAGGAGGGTAAGTTTGTGTTGTATAGATATTAATGTGCTTCAAGTATTTTCAATTTTAAGTGATTAAAACTACAATGGTAAACAGTATTAAATATAAGATGAAACTATGGCAATCATGACATACATAAACCCAATTGGTTATGGTGTCGGGATGGATTGATTAACCCTTAAAATATATGCATGTGTTGTTCACATGATTTTATGCAGTCCTGATCAAAAGCCCTAAAGAAAGAAAGAAAGTTACCACTTGATGTTGGGAAGCTTGATCAGTCCTCATAGTGACCATACTGGGTCCTGAACGCTCTCAGGCACTGCTTTGTGAAGGGCATCCCCTTAGGGCTGGAACTCAATGCTTTGCATAGCCTTCTTTGAAGAGCCTGGGCTGTGCATTTCACACATGCTTACCTTTGTTCTGAACAGCAATCAGATTACTCATCTGTTTTGAAGGTAAGCAGACTCAAAACCGTCTGCTTGGATCTCCCTTGTGGGTACTGACGGGAGGGTCTGTTTGGGTTTAGTCAAGATCTCCATGTTTATCCACTCTTGCTAGATTTCCTGTGTGGATACGAACTGCTCTTGAGCTTAGAGGAAATGATGCCTGAAAATAACCAACTCTCATGGAGCCCAGGTCTTACCAGTGCCATCTCTCACAGGATTCTTTCAGGCAGATCCATGAACAGCCAAAAGTCTGCTTTCCCGAAGTCACATGCCAAACTGAGCTATTACAACGTATAACCACCTTTCTTTTCAGAAAATATACACTGTCATTTCTATGAAGATGTCCCCATAACTCAAGCTTGTATAGACCCAGGACTACTCTAAGCTGCCCTGACTGCTAATGAAGATATGATGGGAGAGTACCTCTCATGAGTTTTGATTTATTAAACTCTCTTCCTTCTGAAAGACAGATGATGACATGATAAAAATATTACCTGTGTATGATGTGAAGCACTTGCTTCACAAACATTGGAACACCTGATGGTTTGTGGAAAATATGAGCGTATACTCACTGTGTACACAGCCATAACTGTCTGAATACATGTACAGATTTCTTACAAAATGTAGATAATTAAGATAATTCTTTCTAGATGGTGATGATTCTCTTTAATATCTCAGCCTCTATGATATACTATAGATAGAATCACCTATCACTATTATTTTTTAACAAGTTATCATCATGCCTTATTGGCCTGTTTGAAAGGAGAGATCCAGAAAAAAAGATTTCTCGGCCGTACTAACTACTAATAATGTACTGGTTGAACATGCCATATACCTAAACACTAAAAAGGTTTCTGCTGGGGTATCTTCAACTCCTGGGTTTACTTTACACACTGGGCTTTAGCAAATACTTGAGAAAAAGTATATGCTGTACATAGAGCTGATGTTTGGATGTTTAATATTCGCTAAATTCTACCTACCTTTTCACTGTATTAGCTGGATTAATTGATGCAATATAAACTTGTACAAAATAAGAAAAAGTATTTCAACACAGTACTCTAAGATTTAGGTAAAGTATATGCAAATGTTTCATACCTAGACCTATCCTCCGACTACCTCTGTAATGTCAGCTTTAATTTCCTTTCAGGGAACTGACATTTCTGGTTCATGAAGTGCCAAACATATTCTCAGTCCTAACTAAGTTCTAAAATACAGGACACCAATGTAAACAGTAAGAATAATACCGGTAAAAACAAATGAGAAGGATTGTAATGAAAACCTCTGCATACATTTCAGCATCTAAGAGCCTTCCTAGGAATTAAATTTGCAAAACAAATTCTCTAGTCTCAGTTTTCAGAAGAGTTAATTATCAACTAGCAAACCAATGTCTCACCACATGCAAAATGCTAGGAAAGTTAGAAAACAACACTTATGTTTTAGATTAAATATCATGGCTCATTATAATGTGGCTATATTCTGTGGAAGTAACAATTTGCTGTGCTCTTTTTTCAGCTATATAAATATCAGCTGCATTTTGGGGTTTTGGTCTTTTTCTGTTTAACAAAAAGAATAAAATTTATCACAGCAATTCAGAAAGATATTTGTATTTTACTTCAAACTGCATGATTTCAACATAAGACCTCAGAAACAGTTTTACCCACTCAAATGAGAGGGCTATTTAATATAGGATCTTGTATCTGTAAGAGAGTCTAATAATGGATACTCAAAAGAAGCATGTACAAAACAGAACAAGTTTGTTTCATACTTCAGCCAAAAAATGGTTTAAGAGCTTCCTGAGCTAGTGATTGCCTGCAGGCCATGATCTTCAATTGACAGCAGTGGGCCTGTTACCATGACTTTGTTTAATTTTTTTTTCTGAATGCTCCTGTATTTTTTCACTTTCTCAAGATCCTGTTGAAAGAAAATTAATAATTTCATTATGAATTGTATGGAAGAAATATTTTCATTGTATTAAAATTTTCAGCATCATGGTTTTTTTAGATGCACTTAATACTGAGGGGGAAATGGTGAATATTTGTGTCTTATTCATTCTTTCATTTTACAATCTCAGTCATATTTTTACTAAGTAGAAAAAGTCTAGTTTATTTGACTTCCATTCATAGGAAAGTTTCTCAGATATTTGAAAAAGAGGTTGGTTATTTTTAGTTCAGCAAATTGCTTGTCAAAATAATTTCAGTGTGACTTCCTAAGAGTTTACATTTAACTTGCCAGTGTTTCTTCTTCATTCATTACCTTTTTAATGCTGAGACAATTTATTATTTCTAAACAGTGTGCTTCTTTTTAATATTGTCTGTTAAATTGCCATCAAACTCTACTGATTTTTGCTTCTTTACATCTGGTGTTTTAATTTTTTTCAGTCAGGGATATGCCTGAACATTGAACAACTGATGTGTTAACTGTAAGCTGTCTAAGTTTCACTCTTCCAGCTGGTACTTACAATGTCTTTGTAATTAGTGTTCTTATTTTAATCTCATTGCTTTACTTGAAGGTAGACAATGCTATGTGCAACTCTATGTGTCTCCTTTCATCCAACCAAAATGATGAATTTTATACCTTACACTCACTATGAGAGAATTGTTTTTTAACAGCTACCTATAGTACTCTGCCACACACAGGATTGTTTCTGTTCTTACAAGTTTTCTGAGTATTTTCTCCAAGTAACAACTGTTTGGTTTTTTTTCAAAAATGTAATATTTACTCTAAACTGTATTTATCTTGTTTAGTTGGGTAAATGACCAATCTAAAGACCCAAACTTACCATTGCTATTCATTTACAGCTTTGTTAATTCCCCTTGATATTTTGAAGTCATAACTGCTATATGAGTCAGATTGCTGGCTACTTAAATCTCTGAACAATTCCTATTTGGGCATGGAAGTTCAATTCATTTAAACTGGATGGTACAGTTTGATAGTATAAACCTATTTAATTAAATTATAAGGTTTTTTAGTATATATTATCCTCTAGAATTATAAAAAAAAAAAGAAGTAAATGTATGTTCATGTCAACTGACCTACAAGGTATATAGAACTTCCCAGCCATCCCAGCCTGGATCACAGCATGCGTAGTTACCTTGAAGCCCACCTTTCTGAGTTATCTCCAGACAAAGCTGCCTTCTGGTCCTTAAGGAACCCAAAAAGAGTAAGTCTAGTACTGTGCTTCTCCACTCAGTGAACTTCCCATGGGAGGTAGATCAAATACCAGTGCAAGTAGAAGTAGCTTTTCAACCATGATGTCTGGGAGATACATACAGATTTTTGTAAAACACCAATTATGACACACTAAGCATCCATGTGGTATAACAAGGGTTTTGGCTCTTTTCTTCTGTCTTTATTTAATAAATTGCAAAATAATCTAGTCAGATTATGAAAGGGTCAAAGATACACTTTTGATATTTCACACAGTCTTTCGGAGTACATTTGTATACAGAGGGTCCAGAGATGATTTCACTGTGTATATGGAAAAGTAAACCTCACTCTGTCTTACAATCTATACTAAAATTTTGCAAAATGCAGAAAAGTATTTTGTGTTCAAAGGTTGCTTTATGGGAAACAGAAAGTGGAATTGTTTGATCGTCAAGAGAAGCAGAAATTACCACATGGGTTAGTTTCTAGCATTCTTATTCTAGCCAATGTTGCAGCAAAATGTTTTACGACAATGAAGCCAAAGCAGTCTGCTTTCTGAGTGTTCTTCCCTTTCCATAACCAGCACTTGGAATCATTTTGAAAAATATGGACATTCCTGACTCATGATGCCAATTTTTAGGCACATCCATGAGTTTCTAAAGTCTCATTTGTATGCTAGAAAATTTACCTGATTTGAGCTAATCGTTTGCAACTTACAGTGTTGCTCAATATGCCAGACTTAATCTGGAGTCTCTCCAAGTTAAATCACTGTAAATGACTCAAGAAAAGGATCAAGTGATTCTCACTTAACAGAAGCTAGAACACAAGATCTCTAATCCATCTCTAATGTGCATTGTATACTATAAGCATTTTGGAAGACCAGCTTTTTTCTATTTGCATTTAAATGTACAGAAAAAAGTGGAACACAGTTCTATCTTGTTTGTACTTGCCTGTGATATTTTAAATAGTATCTGTATATATTTTAGCAGTATTATTTATTATTATTAGTTGGATTATGTCTTTTACTGTCTGTTGTTATGAGTTTCTGCATCACTCCTGGCTAGGCTAAAGCATACAAGTCATAGTGCTCATTTGATTTTCAGACTCATTTTTTAAATTATTTGTGTAGTTTCTGTTCCTCATTGACTACATTTTGTTCATACTTTTGAAAAGCAGCAGCTGCCCAGTGTTGCAAAGGCCTAATTTCAAAGCAGAGGCACACAGGCTGAGCACTGGAATGCTGGCATGGCTGATTGGTGCTCTAGCCAGAATTCTAACTATTTACTGACAGCTGAGGTGACTACGAGTCCGCCCCACATAAAAGAGATCTTCTCATATTTCTTAGAGAAGAGAATTTAGCGCATATGTGCACATGTCTTTAGTGATTCTCTTCTGAAAAAAGAGAACTTACTTTGGGTCAGACAACAGTGTGTAGACAGCACAAATGTATTATTTATGAGTAGTTCTCAGAATGGCCTTCAGGAAATACAAAGGCAAACACGTTCCAGACCCTTAGGAGCTTACATATCTAATAGCAGATCTGACAAAACCAGTGGGAGCTGCAAACAATAGATGGAGAAATGAAAAAACAGACAAATGTAGCTTTCAAGATCAAAGGTAAATTATGTAGTTTGTCATATGTGTCCTTCCAAAGTATTTCCTCACTCTGCTAAGAAATCCATTTCAAGCCAGGGACATTTCTTCATATTGCCAAAACCCTTGGAACTACTTTCACAAACATCTTGGGTCTGTAGTCTCTCACATACACTACGTCTAAGTCCTCCCATACATGCCTTCCCACTTCTCCACCCCAGTCTGGATTTCACATCCCATGAACATAAACCCTCTGTGCCTCCATAGTTATCCCAAGGGCTAACATCCCATTAGTAAAAAAAAAGACACCATTCTGAAGAACATCCATGTTTGATCCCGGTGAATTTGGATGTTCAAATCCAGGTTAGATGGGACTTTGAGCAACCTTGTCTAGTTGAAGGGGTCTGTGCCCATGGCAGGGGGTTTGCAATAGATGACCTTCAAAGTCCCTTACAACCCAAGCCATTCTATTATTCAAGATATGTCAAAAGAGTACCCTACTTTTATTGCAGAGTAATGAAGTTATGGCATTTTCTTGCCATGATGAGGGTTCAGGATGGGTGAACTTTCAAAGCTCTGATTTTCTAGTAGAATTAGTAACACCTGTAATCATAACCTAAACTAAGCCTGAACATTTCAATGGCAAAATTATACAGATTGTTGGTTAACCTTTAAAATGAGTAGTCGTGTTAGATACAGTAGAATACAGATTTCTTAATATTGTTTTCATAGTAAATATTCAATAATTTATGGAAAATAATGAAATTATGTCTAATATTAACCCCAGTAAAGAGTCTTCATATTTAGTGACAACTCAGAAGACTAACAATATCATCAAAGCCCCACTAAAAACTTTGCAATAAAAATACAATGCCTCCTAAACTCTGAAAAAGCATCTGAAAATCAAGGATATTTGTCTTAGTAGTTTACCTACGGTTTCAAGAATAGGCTTCAAGATACTCTAGAATTAAGCTACTAATTCCTGTTAAAGGCAAATAAATAACAACAACATCCAAAAACTTTTCTTTATCTTACCTTCACTTTTAGTGCAACACAATTTTTTTTTTTTTCTTAAATTTAGGCCTCAATAAGCCTTCTACAGACATCCCTCAGATAAAATTACATGAAGCACAGCTGTCTCTGCTGTGTCTTCCAAGAAATACTGCAATGGAGAAAATGGCTATTGGTTTTGTGCCGAAAAATTATTGATCACACCTGTCTTCTGAATCATTTGACACTATGGATTTTTGCTGAGAACATTAAACAAATAGCCTCAAGCCCTCCGTGCCCTGTATATACTGACAATATTCTTACATTCGAATTTGTGTGCATGTCAGTAATGACCGCAAGGAGAAAATGAAATCTTAAAAAGGTATTTTTAAAGCGGGTGCTTTAAACACAGGAAATTAGAAAAGAATAAAAAACAACTTATAAGTATGCAAATATGTACCTAGTCTTTCAAAAATAGAAAATGAGCTTGGTTCTAAGAATATTCATAGTATCTTTAAACAGAGAAGTGAAAAAGAAAGCAGTGGTACTAATGTATCTTTTTTATTTCATAGGAAAGGCTTTAATTTTCAAAATCTTTTTCTTTATGGTTAGAAATAGTTTGCAGCTGTGTCAGCACTAAAGAATTGGACAGGCAGGCAGTTAATCACTGTCTCCTGAGGCTCAGGTTAGAAAAAACAGAGAACCCATTCTAATTTATATTCTTGTCCCACTGCGAACCCTGGACTGCCTAATAGCACAGAAAGTCATTGGCTGCACCACAGGTAAAAACAGTAAAAAAAGTATTCTGACTACAGTCTGTGCAGGTTTATAATGGGGAACTTCCTTCACATTCTGCTCCATCTTCTCATTCAAACAACAGCTCTTAAAATTTAGCATATGAACAATTAGCATATAGAACATATAGAAAAAATTCACATATAGAACAATAACATGTGTCAAAATGTCTTACTGTATAAATGATGAAGTTGAGCCTTCCAATTATGAAGCCATATTTTCAGTTGTTTATAACCTTTCCAATGTTGACTATTTATGCTGAGCATTTCAGTGATGGGAAATTATACCAAAACTATTCCAGTTATTTCTCACAGTGACATTCAAGAAAGAAAATGCTGCCGGTTTCTCCTGGCCAGTAAAGCAATATCTGAGGAGAGGCAGCTGTGGAATTCAAGTAGAAGGAAGCCAATATAAGTACATTTTTTGTTTTTACCCTATTAATTGTTTGCTAAAGAACAATCAGTGCTTGTTTTTTTCCAAAGAAGCAATGACTTCACATGTGGGAGACAGTCACTTTACACTTTTGACATCCGTTCAAGAGTATACTCAAAAGTACCAAACTTTGCAACTCTTAAAAGTCTCACTTCATGCAACATCAGCAGCTTCTTGCTAGTAAAACTCTCAGAACAGTCTGTCTGCATAAACATGAAGGACTAAAATGATTGCTACCAACTACTATATGAGAAAATATCAGTGCTTCTTCTGAGACCTCATTTCTTCTCTCCCTTTGGTGTACTGTCCTCCCAAACTAGTGAATCACCACAAAAAGTGTTTAACTCAAATTAAGAAATATCAGATATGATCAAAAGAAAGGGAAGAATATTGAGGTACAGGGAGGGTGTTAGAGAAAGGGTGAGTGAGTTAAATCAATTATGCATGATGGGAACAGAACTAGAAAAATATATGGGAGGTTCAGAAGAAGATATCAGAAGAGAAATGGTATCATGTACAGAAGCTGGGGTCAGAACCAAAACAGAAAAGAAAAGATCAGGAGAAGAGAAGACTGGAAACCCCACGGAACAAGGAAATCCTGTTCTATAGTATCTGTAGGAGTTTGATATTCCCCTCCAACAAGTCACTTACTAACACAGGAGAATGGGGGTGCACCGTAAAGACCTCATGCTGGATAGCAGTTTCTGGAATTAGAGAGTAAAAGAACTAAGTTCACCAAAAGTCTTACTTGGTTATATGGTTATATTTGTTATGACTCAAACTTCAAAGACCATATTACATTTTCTGCAAGATTTTTACCTAATTCAGTCTTCCAGCGTTTTCCATTTCTTTACCATGGTATGTTAATTTTACTTTTTGGCAAAAAAAAATCATATAGCTTATTGGTTTTTCTTTCTGTCATGTCCATTCCTTCCTTTGAATATTTCTTTGTATTAACTGCTTATAATGGAAGATGGTTAAAATTGGTTCTCTGTTTAAAATATGGATATGCTTTAAGCTTTTTGTAAACCTAATGTCGTTACAAAGTTTCTTTGGAGACTTGCACACAACTGTTGAAATTTGCCAAATCTTGAGAGTTATTTTTGCTGAAATTTACTCTCTTATGGTATAATTAAATTAGTAATAGGCTTCAAAAGCAACCAAATGATATCACATATACTAGAAGACAAGCTTTGGGTAGAAATAATTGTGTAGGATGTTCTCTTTTAAATGTGAATGAGCTAGTCTTGTCCTACCAAAACTACAGAGTACTGGATAATTTTTTATTATGTTATACATAATAATGTCTATAGTCTTTCAAACTATAGACACTGGAGAATCAGTTCTAATACGCCATTCTTAAGTAAATACTTGTGACATCATCCTGCAAACAGAAACTCCGTACATATTACTTAAAATCATTATACTGTATAAGGAAACTTTACCTGGGAGCATTCTTCTACCTTTTACTAAAAATAGGTTATACAAAGGTGGTGTTGAGGTACACATGTCCATCACATGCAGGAAGCTTTAAGAGGGTCCAAAGGTATTTATAATTCCTAACTTTGGGGCCCTATTTTAATGTTGTTTCCTTTAGCTTTTGTTCTGATTCCCAGGTCTTTCAGAAAATAAGCAGACTACCTATGTGCCAGAGATTTTAGATAAGGCTGCAACTGTCTTAATTCTTTGCATTTTTTGGTCTGCATTTCCTGCTAATGTAATTTGAATAAGCCAATTACATTGGAATCTGATCCATGGGCATGAAAATAAGTTCATGAGTGTGGATCTCGCTGTCTTCTGCTATTTTGATGTGGGAAGTAAAACTGGTCTACATTTGGTTGTACAAAGGGTCTGCACAGGATACTGGGGCCACATGTTGTGCTCTTTTCTGGGGTTCCATTTGCACTACATTGGAGGAAGATTTAAGGCAGATAGAACATTTAAAGAAAATGTACTGAAATGCTAAAAATACAGGCTGATCAAAACCACTATTGTAATAAATATTTTATTTAACAGTTAAATCTCTTTATCACTGAGATCACATGCACAATTAAGCTTGATTCACACCAATAAGGAACTCCAGAAAAAATTACTTATTTTTCAAAATTGTGGGTCTTCCTGATACTCTTTAAGTGCTAGTGATCTTAAAAGAAAATAATTTTTCAGCTACTATTTCTTCACATACTGGAAGTGACAGCAGTTTAACTGCCTTGCCTGTGTGTTGTTACACTTTTTTCACAGCTCTGTAATGATTCCAGATGAAGTCAAACAATTGGGTTTTCTTCACTAAATTATATCCCAGGCAAAGAACAGCAATCCCTATTCTCATTTAAGGAGCCATTCCTGAGACAACAACACAGTAGTGTTCCATATGCAAATGCTGAATTCTACAATTAGTCTGTAAACAATTGAGATGTGGGCTAAATGGAGAGACTTGCCAAATTTGCAAAGGTAAGAGTCTTTGGAAACAAACAGGAGTAAATATAAATGCCTTGGTATGTGAACACCTACAACAATTATCCACTCCCTCCCTAGTTTAGCAGGTTGAGTTCCCACACTATTATGTTCTTAGTTTTGGGAGAAAGCCAGGTATCAAATTCTGTTCTAGGGAGGAAAGAAAGAGGCCAAACCACTTAGTGTCTGAGATATTGCATTAAATATGATCCAGTGTAATTTTATATAAAGATACACTGCCAAATGCTACACAACACAAACTTGATGTCATCTTTCCTTTCTTTCAAAGGCAAAACATACAATTGCAACTTCCTACAAAGACATGTAAGGTGTTGGAATGAGCAGTAAAATCATGGTCACACTGAAGAAAATATGAATTGCATTTCTAAAAATGTCTTGAACAGAGTATAGATAATCATTATACTAGAAAACTGTAGAAATAATATATATACCAGGAAAATACCTTTTAAAAGTACAGTTATTTAACATTCGGTTATTTTAACACATCTAAATATCTGTAATAATGCATCCAAAATAAGAATGACTATAAAAATTACCTTTATGAACTCATGACAAAAACAGTTTATGTCCCATACTCTGTAAAATTAAGAAATTTGGGGGAAAAAATCAATATACTCTTGCAGCACTCAATTGTAATCCCTTATAAATATGAACTTTCCTTTATTTCTAAATGAAAACAGATTTTTTTTAAAGCTTCAGACTTGGATGAAAATTCTTTCAAAATTCTGGTAGTTATGAAGTACCCCAGAAAATCTGGGATTACAGAACAAATCTGTTTTACATAGGAGGCTTTGTGACACCATAGTGACAGCAATAACAAAAACCCTCAACATAAGTAGATCATTGTTTCTTTTCTCCCTCAGTTTCCTATTTGTGTTCCTTGTGGGAATTTTATGTCATTAAAAGCAGAGCAAGGCATAAAAGGCATAAGAACACTAGTGGGAATTTTTATTGCATATCCATTTCAATAAACATTTAAAATTATTTTTACCTAAATATTTTTTTGCCTAAATAGCTACTATTTATTTTTTAATGCTATTCCATGCCTCTTTTTGGTTTTGAATGCTTAATTTTCTGTCTTTTACACACATTTTGTGATAGCAACAATCAAGTTTTCCAAGACACCCAAACCCCATGCTCCTGGTGTGAACTCACAGCACTTACAAACAAGTGCATGCCAGGAGTCCATCCAGAAAAATGTCTGTTCATCCAAATAACTGTGACAAGCAACACTAGCCTTTGAATCAGGACTCTGCTTTCCATTAAGTATATTTTTCTGTGGTAGGAAAATGAACTCTAGATGTTAGAAAAAAAAATGCTACTGTACTCAGACCTCACAAGGAGATCAAGACCAAAGAGGAGGACATTTGCTCTTGCACATACTTTTCCCAAACTTCTCACTGCCTTCTGCTGCAGGAAGTACTCATATTCAAATCAGCAGGACTTCACACATGCTTAAAGACAGGCATGGGCACAATGGCTTTCTGAGCTTGAGGCCATCCTTTAATTTTTTTATTAAATAAGAGAAGCTTGTAATCTGATGTTAAATAGTGGGGCCAACCTCAAGAATTACTCAGCTTTTACTGAGTCAGTAACTAAAAACCTCAGGGTTTACCAAGCCTTGTTTTTGTGAGAAAACTTCCTGTAGAGTATGTCAGAGCTGGTATGTCCACTAGTTCCGCTAAGATGATGGCCCTGAAGGCAAGGGCGGTAAATCAGTTGCAGATTAGAGCCAGGTTCACTTAGGTGGCACACAAAAGCTGTTCCTAAAGTAATGGCTGGGAAAAATGCTTATAGTATGACGGTATTAAGTAAAGTTCTTCCTCCACAGCATATCTATTCTTTCTTTCTTTATTTATTTTTCTTTCTTTTTCTTTCTTTCTTTCTTTCTTTTCTTTCTTTCTTTTCTTTCTTTCTTTTCTTTCTTTCTTTTCTTTCTTTCTTTTCTTTCTTTCTTTTCTTTCTTTCTTTTCTTTCTTTCTTTTCTTTCTTTCTTTTCTTTCTTTCTTTTCTTTCTTTCTTTTCTTTCTTTCCTTCTTTTTCTTTCTTTCTTTCTCTCTTTCTCTCTTTCTTCCTTTCTCTCTTCCTCTCTTTCTTCTCTTTTTAGTGCTTAATGCAATGCTTTTGGGTTTTTTATTAAATGGTGATAAGAAAATCTTTTCCAATGAGCAACTTGTTATTTGCCATGTTTATGACGATATTTAATAATAAATATCCGTGTCAAGAATAACTAATATTCATTAGTACTTTAGATATCACATAAGTCTATCAAGATATGAAATGTACAGTTATTTGTGTAAATATTTTATAAGATAGTTTATGCTCCCACCCACCTTTTTTTCCTCTTTGCTGCTATTAGTTTCAAAATCAATTTAAAGTGCTTTCTTCATCTGAATAAATTGCATCAGAACTGTCATTTGAATAATGCATAGCTTCCTACTGAAACTAAAAAATATTTATTTAAATCATGTAATGAAGAAAAGCATTTTAAGTGGGTGAATGCTGTCCTGCAAATTGCTGGAACCAATTTATTACCCTGATGTATGTTTACAATTCTTTGGTGAATACTTTTCACTGGCAGCACCATACTCAGCCCTCTGCAACCCCTCTTTCACGGAGTCTTCCCACAGTGGGGACGCCTGCTCTGCTCAGGCAGGCTCTGTTTCAAATTCATTCTCCAGCTTGGGAGTAAGACTGTACTTCACAACACTACTTCAGCCCATGTACATTGTGTGCCTGTCTCGTTTAATGAAACAAACAAATAACAAAGGTACATAACAACACACCTCACTTGGATGTGGTCATTCCAAACCCTTAAACCAACCAGGCTGCAGGAAAGGGGTGCATCTGTTCAGGTTAAGTCTCTGGGTACTAAAAGTTTTTCCTCTTGATCATGTGGATGAAACTGCAGCACTTTTTAGAACAGCAGAGAGATCCCATAGCATTAAGTTCAAATCAAGAACTTAAAAAAGAAATGTCAAGTTAATGTGCTAAAAAAGCCCAACTGAACAAAAAAATACATTCCCACAAATCATACATGAATAGGTCCAACACCTTGGACATTCCCTTTTCCTCCCATTTCTCCCTCCGCATAGGAATGCAGTGTTTGGGACCTCTCCCATCTGCAGCTTGTCTGGCAGGCTCTCATAGCCACTGCGGTAGGATACCGGAGCACTACAAAAGGTGTCTTCTCTGAAAATTCTAACAGACACTGTGAGGCTTATTTTCCCATGAGTGAATTGCAAAAGATCTCAGTTTCATAATCCAAATAACATCTTACATAACAGCCATACAGCCCGAGGTGGTGGACTGACGTGTTACAGTAAGGGGACATGTAACATGTTATCTTATCAAGAGATTAGCATAGAGATTTCTCCCCCTGCCACACCCTTTATTTGTAGTAAAGCCTCAAACTAACGAAACCTTTCCATTGTTATATCTTCAAGCAACACAATCACTTCACATTTCTTAACTAATGAACTGTACCCCTCTCTTTCCTTTTCACTCTCCCTTCTTGGACACACAATGACATCAGAAGATTATATTTAGTTTAAACAAGTCAGAGAGATACAAACATTCCTGAAAATGTATTAATTCCTTCCTGTTCAACAGATTATTAGCATCTGATTTGACATGACTATAAGTTTACACACTGCAAAGAAATTTTAAAGTGATACCTTCTAAAAAAGAAAGGAATAAAAAAATGTTGTTGTACATTCTGCATGACTGACTGATGCACTGGGGGTTTTTTGATATTCAGAGTCTGTTTTCACGTCTTGGTGCTAACAGTTGTTAACAAAAATCAACTCAAGTATTGTAGCATTAATGGGGAACGGTCTGGCCTCCACCTAACCCTGAAGACAATTATGCTAAAACAATAGTGATGAGCATTCAGCTAACTAGCTATAACAAGGAAACACTGCTGCTGCCATTCATCAAAAAGGCCATTTGGATAATGAGGAGAGATGGCTACTGACATATTTCAGCAGGGGAGGCCATCCTGCTGGGAGTTTCTTTCAAAATGCCAAATTCTATCCTTTTAAAAAGCAAGCATCACGCTATCTTTGGTTTGTCTGGTGATCTGGGGAGCAAAGACATAAGTCATATAGTCCTGTCCAAGTTGGAATAAAGAGCTGGAAGAGATACCTAAGGACAAAAAAATGCCGTAGTGTATGTATCATTGTAATCTTCAGTCTCCCAAAAGGACTAATCCTAATTATGAGCAACATGACTGCTGTCAGTTAGGAAGAACAAATCCCTTGCTTTCTGTAAGAAGCTACTAATCTGATTATTGATTTACAATTCTGGTGATTAGTTAAAGAATGTGCATCTCAAGGAATTTGAATATCCTGACTGGACAGACAGTAAAAAATAGATGTTTAGAAGAAGTGTTTTATTTTCATAAATAAATTAACAGATACTTGATACAGTTCCACAACATATTTAGACTAGCAAATATTGTGTACCAGAATAAAACAGAATAAATATTACCCGTTACATCTCTTTTTGTAAGCAGTATCTAATATGACAACCACTTCATCACAACAGAGATGCAGATGATTTTCTAAAATAACACCAATAAGTAAGAGGAAATGGCAACAGACCTTTCAAGTAAAAATCAGTACAAATGTGTTGTACTGGCTTGTGGTTTCTATCTGAAAACAATATCTCCCACTTAAATTGACATTTGTTGTGATGATGAGAATATGTATTTTAATTTGCCTGTAAAAATACGTAAAAAAAAGGGTGTATTTTCATTAAAAAAAAAAAAAAAGAAAACAAAGTGTATGTACTATTTTTCAGTGACTTGCTTGAATAGAGGTGTTTTCCAGAATAACTAACAAGAACCACATTCAAAATTTGTCCAATTAAATATGTTGTCAGCTGCTGAAGATAGTGGAAATCAGAAGCAGTTCAGCTTCAGCTCCTCTGCTGCTAGGATATCAGGGGCTTCTCTCTCTACTGACTTGTCACACAAGGGGGAATATACTGACTTTCTTAGAAAGCTCACTAAGAAATGCAGGACTATAAGGTAAAGAAGATGTTAAGATAATAGGTGTGTAAAAGAAAAACACTTGGAACTGTGGGAAATTCAGTGGGACATTTATAAAAGTAAACATAAGTCCGGTGAAACTAATCTCTGTAGGTTTCTTCTATAGTCCACAGAAGGTAAGAAGCTCCTCTATGAAGTTATTCAGAGCAGGACCTTGGGAACTGTTTCTGGAAGGACCTATCTGTCTCCACAAACTGTATGAGACCTACAGAAACTAGCTTCAGTAGGCTAAAATTGACCTCTTGTCATACTCTGTACAATGAGCCCACTCACAAATGACTCCATTAAGGAGTCACCTATTCTCTTCCATGTCCAAAGGGTCAGTTTCAGAGAAGCATTTAGTGATGCTAGGACTTATAGCTGAAAATTAGAAAACTTTCTGGGGGCAAAAAATCTTTTTGCGTTGTGCTGGACCCACAAGGTTTGTATTCCTCACCTGGAATTCAAACACACGTTTTTCCAGTACTGATTGTTAAACAAGTCATAGAAACATAGAATATGCTGACTTGGAAGTGACCCAAAAGCATCAGCAAAGTTCAATTCCTGGCCTTGCACAGAATCACCCCAAGAATCATGTCTTCTAAGGTTTCAGTCATTACAATGTCACGAAGTAGAGTGTAATGAGTAAATTTAAGGAGTAGCTCATAGTTCCAAAATCTAAAAAAATTATTGTACATGTAACTGTCAGTTACATTAATTGGACTCTGTCACAGAACTATGAGTTTCTACTGAACTTTCTCTGCTTATGCTGAAGTCATTGGAAAAAGCTGGTAATAATGTACTTGGTTTCTCTGAGGTGTTTGAAGGCAGCAGAGAATACCACAGCTTGCTGAGAACCGTTAGACAGCAGATAAATAATGTTATACCTTGGGTAAAATCTGTTAATTGAAACCAGTTACAAACTCACAGACTTCTTTTGACACAGAACGGGGTTTTCTATGTGTATTTCTAAGTTCACAGAATATTCTGAGTAGGAAGGGACCCTCAAGGATCATCAATTCCATCTCTTAAGTCCCATACAGGGGTCAAACCCAAAACCTTAGCTCCATGCACCATGCTCTAACCAACTGAGCTAATCTGATCAACTCTGTGAAAGACAAGCTGTTAAAAGTGTTTATATTTTGTACTCCTAATAGTGATCTATGATTTCTTAGTACTATGTAAAAAAATTAAGAAATAGAAAAGACTATTTGCCTTTCCTTGAGTCATACATGATCACGACCAATTGGATACAAGACCTGGAATCAAAGGAGCTTAGTAAAAGGTCCCATATCTAATTCTTTCCCACGTTCAGTCTTACCTTGATCTCTGAAATGTTTTCATTCTCTCCTTAGGGCGTGAATACTTCCTATTATAAAATTTACATGTCTGTATTTTTGTAGGAGAGGCAAATTGAAGCAAAAATTCTCGACAACAAACTTCCACAGTGAAGATAGAAAACTTCATATTTTTAGCCATGCTGAGCTATGGGAAAGTCAAACTCACTGTAGCTATGTGTAAATGGTCACAGAAATACATCTTGTCTCAAAACTCAGGGATGCAGTGTAGTTTTGCGTTTGCTTTATAAAACTGTCTTTAATATTTGGAGCCAGCAACAATAATTTTTTTACTGCAAGCATGGCCTTTTGGACTGTATAACATTCAAATACAAAACTAACCAAATCCTCACATTTCTCTTTGCAGTAATGAAAAAAGAACTGGGTTGTGCCATATTGGCAGTACTGCTGAATTGCACCGATCTCTGTCATTTTTGGCAAATAATGAATTGACTTGCCCCCTCTAAAGACCTCATGTGAGCTTAGAGATATGCTGTTAGTGAGAGCTAAAAAATACTGCTGTGCTGTTTACATAAAGACCTCTCTCTGATTATTCTATTTGAAGTCAATTACAAGAATCCTCTGATGTTACTGGTGTGGGTTCTCACAGCAAACACTAGACAGTTGTTATCACTAACCCTGAAGAATGCAGCTATCCCGGGAGAATGCAAAGGCTGGTTTTAAAAGCTATTCACTATCTCTGTTGATTCTCATTGGATATATGTCTGTTTTGCAAAGTCAGATCAAAATGATTGCCTCTAACCATTATGCAGACAAGCAAAGGTTGTCAAGTAGCTGCCCGTTTTCACAGTACAATTCATGTATCTGCTGGGCATTGTGGTTCCACACAGTGTTATTAATTTCTAGTATACTTTCTGAAACATTAAGTGTCCAACATACCGCTGTTTTCAAGAAAGCAGTCACTCAAGCACAGAAAGAGAATGTAGGTCAGTATGATATTTTTCATTCATTTTTATCTTGTTTTTTCTCTTTGCTTTCGTTGCTCCCAAAGCTTAATTTCTGAATGGTTTCCTGTCCACTTTGGCGATACTGAAAAGCACTTATCTGTAAAGCTTTCCCTTATACTAGTCTTCCACACCAAAACCAGGTTGCATGCACATATCTGCATCTGTCTCACTTATATAAACACAGTAAAATATAATACACAAAGTCACACATATACACAAATACAGATCTGCCATGTGTTTGATAGACAGAAAAGGACAAATTAAAGTCTCTCATACTAGAGTGCCAGGGAAATGTATGTGCAAGGGAAATCTGAAAGTACTCTGAAGCAGAGGTGTTGTCCTTCGTTTCACCTTTCCTATGTATGAGTTTTCACAGCTGTGCTGCTCCTGTTCAAAGCATTTCTCGTCAAGTGCTAAAGCCCACCTTGCCCACTCCAGGGAATGTCTCTAGCTACAAGGCTTCAACAGGAGATACATAACTGCTGTCAGCTCTGTTACTTCTGAAACCTGTAACCAGGTTTGTATTAATTTTCTCATTTTCTTTAGCAATATTATCTGTTATAACATCTTCCTTGTATATTCACTATGTTGCTTTGCTCTTCATATCAAGCAGCTTTGTTGAATATGGCCCTTTCTTTCTGCAGTCTTGCCTACTGTTCCTGAATTCAGGAGAGACTTCTCAGAGGGCAGCTTCATCCATGTATTGCAATCTTGCTCTCAAAACATTTTGAAAAATATAAAGGGCAGGATCAAAGGAATCAGACAGGGAGGAGAAAAACATTTTGAGGTTTTGTGAGATATTGGACTCCTACAGCTGCCAAGTTTGCATCATATGCATTCTGATTTTATATCCATATGAAAAACACAGGTTGATTTCAGTCACAATTTGGTATGTCCCTTTAAGCCTAAGATTTAAATTCATTCTGTTTTCTTTCTCTGACTTTTTAAGAACATGTTGTTATGTTTCTGATATAAAATATCTCCTAAATTACTGTGTTCTGAGAGCTCAAATAGTGTACCATCATATACAGTTCTTTCACACACAACCAGATATCTCTAAGGAATCAGCTTGGCATTTGAGCATAAACATGGAAGTAATAAAGTTAATAACAAGTCTGTTAGCTATAGAACAGTACACTTTTGCAGAGGCCACACTTTTTCATTGATTTTCACAAGCCAACAAACCTGTACAATTCAATGTGTGTCTCATCTACACACGTACACACATGTGCAGACGTAGCATACCATTTACTACTTCAGATAAAGCATTTGTAAAACAGAATTTTACCTACTGTGATTTTAAAATCTCAACATCCATTGTGGTTGCTGGTAGACAGATGACTTGCTTTATTGGTTTACCCTTGAATATAATGAGTGACTTCTTTTAATTTCAAAAACTGTGCATCTTCTTTCAAAAATCATCTCTCTGCCCTGGTTTCCACTATCACTGGTGATTTCTGGGAACTTAGACCAGCACTATAATTTGTATCATGAAGCAAGGATGGACATTCTGAAACTGATCTAACATGACATACCAATTTGTGAATTGCTCCCCATTTTTCTCCCCTGCCCATGGCAGTGGGGTTGAGACTTGATGATCTTTAAGGTCACTTGGGATACGGGCCATTCTATGATTCCATTCTGTGATTTTCTTATTTAGCAAACATGAATCATAATTTTAAAAGTCTCACTGGTAACAAGGAGGATCTTTTCACTTGTAGACTGCATGGTACATTTTATAAAGTATCATGCTCAGACAGATGTCTATTCATCTGGCTTTGAAAAGCTGAATGAGCAATGAGACATTTATAAGGACTTATTTAGTTGGATTATTAATTTACCAGGAAAGCAATCTTTTTATCTCGTAGTGGACTATTTTAACTGTTGACTAAAAATTTAAAACACTAATGTTTTTAAGGCTAATGATAGGTTTGCTTTCCCTTAAATTTATGCTTCTGATTGCTTTTAAACTTACTATGTATTTAACTTAAAATAGTAATGAATAAAAGACAAATATTTAATTTTTGCTTCTATTCACCATCATAAATGAAGTAGAGTTATGGGTAAAACATACCAACCATATCTTCAGTAGTTTATAACAACACAATTAAATAAAACTTATCCTCCTATCCAGAGTGTGTCACTTTCCTGATAAATAAAAATACGTTAAACATTATAAGACAATCCTCTGAATTTGTAAGGCAATCTGTTCAGTGTTGCTGGCAATCTGTTTTAATGCTCCAAATTAGAATAGAAAATACTCCACTTAACCACTTTTACACATTTCTATCTCTTCTTCTGTTCTTTACGACAAATAAATATGCCTTTTTATTTCTAGTCTACAGTAAAATGTTTAATCAACTATTACTCCTTTTGCAGATATTTTGTATATTTGGGAATATAACTGAGGATTTAAAAAAAACCTCAATAAATAAAAATATGAATTAAATTACTGGTTTTTAAAAAACTAAAATCCTGACTGCATAAAACAAATTTAGTTCAGATCACTGATGTCTTCCTGAGTCTGCAAGCAGACTAAAATAAAAGTTATGGGAAACTTTACTGACATAATTAATTTTGGAGCTTAGTTCTGATGATTTAAATGCCTCTACTGATAATTACTTCACTAATTGTTCTAGCATAAGGAAAAAGAAGGAAAAAGAATGTGCTTACACTACACTTCTTAACTATTCATAATTCTTTCCTTGCTGACAAGCTAAAAAGCTTCTTTTCCAATGGCTAATTTCAAAGCTTTTATCAAGTCATTATGGCATAGTTAACACAGAGTTTTGCAGCTGCAGTGATGCTCCCAGGTGTGCATGGAGCTAATGAATTCAGCTATGAAGCTGGAAAAGATGCATCAGACCCTTGTACTGGTTTTGAAAGGTTTTTCCCTTTCACTAATTACACTAGGCCTTACATCAGCCAGGATGTGAATGTCTATTTGGAGACAGTCTACAGTCCAGCGTGCTGCAGACTGAACATACTGTCAGAAAGTACATTTGTCTTTTCACTGGAAGTCACATAAAACAGCTCAAAGGTCCATATGAAATGTAATTTTTTGGTTGCTGTTTTTTAACCTCTTTTTATTCAATTTAGTAAAAGCAGAGAACTTCATCACAGAAGCCAAGGCAGCATTTTGAATGAGGAAACACACAAAATACCTCTTTCCCCACCAAGATGTCTGCCTGCTCCTTATTTGTGCAGTTTTGTATCCAATAGGGCATATAGCCAACTTAACTGGTTGATTTTCTGGGACAAATTCCCTCATTAACTGCTGGGGGTCTCTCTGCGCCCCAGTTATCTTCTAAAGGTGGCAGGGATTTGTACCTTTCAGTCTTTTCCCCTGCTGGCGGGGGGGGGGTGTGTGGAANCTCAATAAATAAAAATATGAATTAAATTACTGGTTTTTAAAAAACTAAAATCCTGACTGCATAAAACAAATTTAGTTCAGATCACTGATGTCTTCCTGAGTCTGCAAGCAGACTAAAATAAAAGTTATGGGAAACTTTACTGACATAATTAATTTTGGAGCTTAGTTCTGATGATTTAAATGCCTCTACTGATAATTACTTCACTAATTGTTCTAGCATAAGGAAAAAGAAGGAAAAAGAATGTGCTTACACTACACTTCTTAACTATTCATAATTCTTTCCTTGCTGACAAGCTAAAAAGCTTCTTTTCCAATGGCTAATTTCAAAGCTTTTATCAAGTCATTATGGCATAGTTAACACAGAGTTTTGCAGCTGCAGTGATGCTCCCAGGTGTGCATGGAGCTAATGAATTCAGCTATGAAGCTGGAAAAGATGCATCAGACCCTTGTACTGGTTTTGAAAGGTTTTTCCCTTTCACTAATTACACTAGGCCTTACATCAGCCAGGATGTGAATGTCTATTTGGAGACAGTCTACAGTCCAGCGTGCTGCAGACTGAACATACTGTCAGAAAGTACATTTGTCTTTTCACTGGAAGTCACATAAAACAGCTCAAAGGTCCTGCTCTGATTTGTTTTTTTGTTTGCTGTTTTTTAACCCCAGGGCGGGGCTGGTAAAACCACAACAATTAGTAACGACCTTTTAAGAACAAATGGTAAAAGTCAAAAAATATGAGAGGCTCCTGAGATAAAAAAATGAAAAGATGATATAACCCAAGCATTAGAGACTGTCACTTCTATTTCCTTCTGGAGAAAACTGAGTTCCCTTATCTTCTTTGTCTGGATTTTTTTCTAGAGTTATGCCAAATTCTTTGAAGGTCTTTTATACTGTCAGAGACCCTGAATAGCTGTTAGTCAGAGGTGATGCAAATGTGGCTGGATGCTCACTGCTATAAACACAGCTCTCATCAAACTGCATTACACCACCCTGGATTCTCAGGCCACAACAGTGTGTAAAAAGCACACAGTATTAGAAAATGTGCTAATCACAGTATAATAGACAATATTTTAGCATGTATGCATTCATGCCTTTAATTTTGTCCTATGTAAATTTTAGAAAATCATCAAGTGCAATACAGTCAAGTGGTTTTTAATGTCTAAATAATGTCCAAAAGAGGTGAAATTTGGTTCATTATTAGAAAGGCAGAACCACAGCATTACTGGTTGTTTGTAAACCCATTAAGCTTTTAAACAGAATCTGCTCTGACAAATACATCTCCCAGGTGTGTCAGTCTGCATATTTACACTCTCCCAAGTATCTCTGCAAATACATTACTGAGTCAATACATTGAGAAACAGGAAAAGATTTTTGAATGCTTCCTATCTACGCAAAAGTCTAATACGGCTTAAAGCACCACATGAAACAGCAAATGGTAAACAAAAGATCTCTTCAAAGTCTGGTGTTTGCATAGCAGGTCACTGCATTTTAGTAGAATTCTCACAGGTCTGACGTGCACTCAGTGAAAGAAGTTCCCACAAGAGATTATCACAGGAAAATATTCGAGTATGCAATTGTTTGTTATCAATAGACAACATGTACTCTAATTTATTTTGACTTGTTGGATTTGATTCACTGCTTTTGCATATGTTTGCTTTAAACTGGATAATCAAATCTGGCTGTGCATTAACTGAACTTTCTACCTCCATAAAAGTATGCATTGACCATTCAGTGGCACATCTCCAAAGGGAAGTACACAGCCCTTCTCACCAATGTGACTCTTCCACCTTACTTTTTCTTTCTCAGAGCAATAGACCAAAAGTTAATGTACCCTTCTCTAGTTAGACTAGAGAAAACAATAAGGTTTTGGTTAGTATTTTTGCCTCTTCACATAAAGCAATAGTCTTACATATTCTATGTAATCATGTTCAGTGTATATCTCCCCTCAACTATGAGGAAGATAAAGCTAGTAATACAATTTGGAGGGTGAAGGCATAAAGAGCAATTGATTTTTTCTTTCAACTATGAAGATAAATGGGTAGAGGAGACTAAACATATAAGAGATTCCCATAAATAGACATTCTTGAGGGACAGGCTGAGATGTAAGACTAGTATTATATACAGCAAAATCTTCATAAATGTTCTTATTGATGTGTCTGTCCCATCTGTCAAAGTTAGTAGTCAACAAATCAGAGTTCTGTAGGAAACCAGGTTTCATTGCTGTCAGTCCTCACAAAATCACCAGCAGCTACTGTTTTGGTAACAGTTGTAGAAGTAGAGTCTTATTTGTGGATTGGAAAACTAGTCATTGGGAGGATGCTTAACATATTACTTGTAACAGTGAAACAAACTTCTCCTTTTGGCATCCTGATGCAGGGAAAATGGTGCAGAGGACACAGGCTGGTCTCTACAAACGCTGCGACTAATGCAAAATATGGCCTCCTGAAAAAGTTTAAGCTATTTATCTTCTAAATCTTTTTCAGGAGGCACTGAAGAAGAATCCTGCCTGCATTTTTTCTGGGGTTCTGGCTAAAGGGTGACAAACCTGAGGACAGTCTCTATAAAGGCAAGCTTAGTTGTTAGGATGGAGTCAGTGGCAAAACCCTCTAAGCGGGTTCTGTAAATCACATTACAGAATCTGTGCAGCAGTGGTTAAACCTGCTGAATGGGAGGCAGAGACTTCCTACCTGCCTCTGTGGGTCACCGTTGTCTTGGCTTTATCCTGTCAGCGTGTGAAGTGCACAGACAAAACAAATCACCAGCTGTGGGCCAGATGTCATTCAGGCAGCCCTTGATGTCAAAGTGCCAGAAGGCACAGCATACACCACCAAGGAATTAAACCTGAAGGAGCAACACTAGTGAGTTAACTGGAAACACACAGAGAGACCATCGTGCTGGCTATGCTACCAATTCACACTCACTTTAACAAGCCACCTTCTCCAGGTTTCCCCCCTCTGTAAACAAGAATACTGGTAAAGGCTCCTATATACTTCACAGAACTATTGTTAGAACTGATTAATTGCTGATATCAAAATGCACTAAAGATTTAACATTATAAAAGAACTAGATATCATTTTCAATGCATTTTTTTGTGTTATAAGCTACATACATACACATGGCACTGAGTGTGTACATTCTCTTACCAATAAACCTGTTCTAGTAAACATGTACTAGTATAGCCTGGACAATAAAACAGTGTTCAGAAGCCCCATGGAGAGTGCAGTTGCATAAATTCCATCAGAAGATGCTGCTGTGTTCAAAAACATTATTATATTTTGAACATTATCAGGTTCAAAAATATTCATCTGTCAAAGCTGGGAACACATATGAAATGTAGATTTCCATTATTTTCTGTTACTACATTTTCACTAAGACATTTTTGATTTCCACCCTGCAATAAAGCTAAAAGTAAATGCTTTTTTATTATGCTATATGATTCTTATTATCTGCTGCAACTAGCCTTAAGGATTTTGTTACTGCTGTTTAATTATTTCTTACCTTGTTTGATTATTTCAGGAAGGTGTTTGATTTTTTTTTTTGCTGTCAGAGTGCTCATTACGAAAGAAGGTAGGCGGAATGGTGATAATTAATACCTTATACTCGTAAAGCACTTTTCATCAATAATTATCCTGATTCTTTCTAAAATTCCAACAAATTTTCTGTTGTCTCCATTTTCTATATGTAGTAACTGAATTATTTTTGAAAACTACATGCAAGAGCATAAATAAATAATGTATATCTTAAGTATCCTGCAGAAGTGTAAGCAGACGAAACAAACAAACAAAAAAAAACAAAAAACCAGAAGTCAAGAAGCCACGCTACAGATATTGTTTGCTATTTCATTGACTCAAAACTGAAATCCAAGACTTAAAAAAATTACTTCCTTTGCCATGAGAAAGAAAATTACTGTGGTTTTTTTGCTTAATGAATTTTTGAGGGAACATATATCTCTCAATGTATATGATTAGTAGTGGCACTACTTTGCACTTGAACAACCTTGGGCTTCTCTATCCCGTTTTAAGAGACAGCTCTCCTACGTGTCCTCTTCTGCAAGGGCTCCCTGTGTCTGCCTAAACTGTCACTTGCACAAGGGGAACACCCATTTTTCAGTTTCATGCTTTTCATTAGACAACATGGTCTTGTCAGGTGGCAGTGGGTTTTGGCTCCTGCATACACAGCTGCTTTTACTGCTCAGGGTATTTTAATGCTTACTCCACCCATTTGTTTAATGAGAGCTGCAATCAGCTTCAATTCCAATAGGTCATTAACACCTCTCCCACAGCAACACGAAGCCAAAACTGGGCAGGTTTGTTATGCCTGTTACAGCATGCAGTGGAGATACTTTCTGCAGGTTTTAAAGTGTCTTTATTATAATTCATGCTGGTAATGACTGTGAGCCATCCTCCTTGCTAGAGCAGCAACAAAAATAGATAGCTCTTCTTGTCTTTTTCCTTCATGATTATGCTTTGAAATATATATAATTCTCCTAACCTTTGAATTCCATTTCACAAATATATCAACTAAGTAAAAGCACTAGAGTGAATGATTCTCAATATTTTCCTCCTCACAAGAGAAAAATGCCAAGGATTAATAAATATACAGGAACTACATCTGGTTTAGAAGTCCCCACTTAGTAAATTGTAGAATAAAAGGTGTCATAAGTATCTATTCTTGTAATCATGCTCCAATATCTTTTTTTGTCTTTTTTCGTGACAAAATACTGGGCTGGATGGAACTTTTGTGACCTTTCTCTTGGTCTTAAAGGATACGAAATAGTCGTTACTTAACACCTGAGTTCCACCTGTTAAATGCACCTTGCTACAGCATTTAGCATCAGGGAGCTGGTGTTTCAGAAGAAAAGAATTGGTACGTGAATGACACACCTTCATTAATTTTTGTTGTTTTCTTTTTTTACTTTTTGTGAATGAAGATAGGCTATTAGTATATCTGCTCATGTCTGAGAGAAAAAAGGAGGAACATGACAGATACAAGAGGGCAGGATGTGGAGGAGGAGAAGATATATATCTCATAAAGTTATCTGTGCAGTAAACTGGGAAATTACTGTTTCTTTACACTGCAAAAGCTTTAGCATTTTTTCATTAACTTCAGCATGCCTATGCATTCAAAGCATTTTGCTGTCAACTGTTGCTGTTACATGTTGTACAGACAGAGTCCATACACAAGGGTATTAGCAAGTGTTGTGAATTTAGCAATGGGCAGAGAAACACTACTGCATGCTTTCAGCTCAGCCCCCTGCCCAGGACACTGCGGCAGTGGACTCATCCTACTTAGGATGGAAAAGGTCCTTTCAGAAATGGACTGGTGAAGGAGGTGAAGAAAACAACACAAATGTTGTGAAAACTGAAGTTTTTAATGTTGTTTAAACATGTTTAAAAATGGCTTTTTGTAGTTTCTTGCCAACTCACTGTTTCTTCTTCCCAAAATCCCCCTCAACAACAGTTATCTGTATGAAAGAATGTCCTTGGGAAGATAAAGAGAAGTCTTCTTACTGGTTTTATTAACCCTTTTCTATTGGTTCTTAACCTTTCCCTTCTATTGGTGAGTTTTGTAAACCTCCAGAGATTTTCTATTGGTCAGTTTTTAGATTCCCCTGAAACTTATATAAGTTCCTAGCCAGACAATATAAGTTCCTAGCCAGACAATAAACTCTCTCGCTTGTCTCCTCTCCTGTGGTCTCTGTGTGGGTCTTTTCTGGGTTCCTGGGACCCCGAGGCAAGGGGGGGCAAGGGCAGGGGGCATATCCTCCCCAGGTTATGGGCTAAAATACCCTATCCTGGAGTCCTAAACTCCCAAATCACCGTTGCAGGACACCTCTCTTGCCCGGATGTTGCACCTCTGTATTTTACTGGCAGATTATACAATATCTGTAGACATCTGTACTCTGAAAATGAATAAGACCTCTAAATGAAGGATAAGAATGGGCTCTCCTCCGGTGAATTTTTGTCCTTATTTTATATGTATTCATTTGCATGACCTTGAACTGGAACTAGATGAGAGACTTGGAGCCCACTAGAAAAATGAGCTGATTTTCAGCAACTGGATATCTATTTCTTTTCCCCTGGGGGGGAAAAAAAAAAATTAGATGGTTAAAATGGATGGCTAACAGAAGGCATTAATGTGCAAAAGTTTTATTATTTTGTTGGTATGTGGGATGAAGAACAGCAATATAGATGTTCGGTCCAATTGCAGTTTGGTAACCATCAATATGACAAAATCTAGCATTATTTTTTTTCCTTATTTCAGATACCTTAGTGAAAAGACCAAAGACAGAGACTACATGGAGATAGAGCTCCACCTCTCACTCCCAAATATCTCCTCTCTCTGTCGCACCTCAACCGGTCTGCAGGGAACATGTAGAACTGTCTGACTTCTCTGGCTAAGCCTGTAACTCACCTAGGAGCTCAGTTTCCATTGCTCTCATCCTAATTCCTTTCCCAGGCTCTCAATTTATTTTATAACAGGGACAAAGAATTCTTCCTGGAAGTATAAAGAGAAAAGTAGGTCAAGACATAGACTTACTTCGACAATCTCCCTTTGGCACTTTTGTGTAGTTGTAATTGAATTGTCCTTTTTTAAAGTGTGCCCTGTATGACTTGTTTGCCACAGGTCAGCTTGGAAATGAAATGTAGTAACTCGTTCAATTTTTCTGCAGATTTGCAACTGTAATTATTTTATTGCACTTCAGGTTCTTCAGAGCCCATAACATATGGTGTACAGGGCATCTATGGGAACATGATGTGGAGGTAAATTGGGTAGGGTTCCCTTAAGTTCTGCTACATACATTGTAAAGACCTATATTACTTCAAAGTAATCATGTAGCTAATTTGCACCAATGAAAAAAAACTGCCTGCCTGGTGGTGACAGGCAGGCTTTTTTATGCTCCTCATATACAAAAGCAAGCAATTAAACTGATAAAAAATATGGATTTGGAAGAACTGTAAGCTTATGGGACTTGGAACTCATTCACAGTGTTTTTGTCTGCAGATTCTAGCAGAGTGGATTATGATTTGGACTGAGCATTATAGACATTTTCACAGTAGAACTGTAATTTTAAAGTATAATTTTAAAAAGTTGTCAGTAGACTATCCATTTCACCAGTAGTTTCTTTGTTTCCTTCTTGTGGACCTAGAAAAAAGAATTATTTACACGTTTAATTTATTAATGCCAGAATTAGATAAAAAGAATACATTGTGTTTTTATATTAACCATGTGGGGTTGGATACAATTTGTTGTTTCACAACTCTAGCTCTTCCCTCAAGTTCCCAGATGTCACTTCAGACAGAAAAACTAAGCCTTGAGATTTGTACTTCAGCAGCCACAAAAATAGGTGTAGATTATGTGACTCCAAAAGCATATGTACTTTTTAAATTATGCAGATACTTGTACTGTTTAAAATATCCTATTGGCAAGACTATACCAGTTTAACCATACAGAGTGGCAATGGCCCAAAAACAATAAACAGCAAAGGCACAAAATTTGCTTAATTTGGGTTTACATGATGCTGCCAAGCTATTTTTATCATTGTAGTCTAGGTTTTGGCTGAAAGTTAGGAACAAAATCTAAGCACATATAAACTTCAAAGATCTTTTCCATTTGAGCTAAAACCAAACTCTGTTGACATTTCCATGTCTGGGTTCAGAAGCTATCAATTTCATGGCATTTTAAAGCCTTTGCATAAGTTTGTATCTGTAAATAGCAGAACAAAAACCACCCAAACAAAGGTGAAGTCCAGAGTGAAGCATCAGAATTTTGGGGAGCTCTAAGAGTAATCTGAAGAGATTTTTTTTTTCTGTTGTTATATTTCCAGTGTGTGTGTGGGGGAAGTATAACCAGTATACCATTATTAATAAACAACAAGAGTCTGGTCCTAATTTCAGTAGAAGAATGATTACTTATAGGTATTGAAGATACATCTCCTAGTTTAAAACTTCACTTAGAAATATATTTGTGGTTAGCAGGAAGTGTTTTCCTTTATAACAGTGTGATAGTCAGTGTAATCTGCCTATTCACAACTGATTAATTCTGTTGGATTCCTGTGACTCTTCCACTATATATGTATGAACTGGTATCAGGTTGAAAATTTGAATATCAAGTTTTCCTGTTTGCTATGATATCACTTTAGCATCATCATGGACTGATAAATTACAGGATTGGCCACAGTGCTAGTTAAAAAACTTAAATTTTTGTGGTCCCCTATGACATGGAAGTCCCTGAAAAAAAATGGTCAACCAGTCAGGACCAGTCCTTTGTTTCAAGGCTGAAGTATGGGAGGAAGGCACCTAAGCTCAGCAAGGCTAGTCAGGGGCTATGCCCTGATAGAACTCTATGCATTTTTTAACAGATAAAACCATTTTGTGGGAGAGAGAGCAAATGCATCATAAGAAAATGTAAATGTTTGTAAATGCCCTGCTAAATTCCTGGTGAAAACAAAGGTAATGGCAGTTGGGCAAGACAGTTGGGCCAGACAGTCATTTTAGGTCCTTTCCAACTGAAATATTTTATTCTGTTCTATTAGGTACCTAAAATCTGACTGTGACCCATAATGTACACCCATCTTGCTCTAGCTGGTAACACATTGAATATGAATAATTGCATGTATATGCTCCCATACACATGCAATTTCGTAAGTAGGTAAAGTACAAGTGTCAAGTAGTTTCTGGACATATAATAGGAAACACGGTTTACAAAAGCATGAAATAGAAAGTTGCAAAATTTTACTTCAAATGCATAAGTTGAAGGTCTCATGAGATGCTTATGAATACAAAGTATGCATAAATTATAGGTTAAGGTCCAGAACTTGTCAGATGGGTTTTTACCTCCTACCAGCTCCTTATTACATGGATAGGTGTTGGAGTCACTAGGGTTATTCTAGTCTTTAATGGTTTTATAGCATATGATAATGAAACTACCAACATGCTTAACAGTGGTATTTTCATCTTGTGTTCATTGACTATATATATTGTTGCTCAGTACAAAGATATCAAAGTTTTGCCCTTTTGTCTCATCTTTTAAAAGAAGATGAGACATTTCCAGAGGAAAAAGACAACTCACTTTGAATTAAGGTAATAGAATATGACTCTCATTATAGGAATAACATCTTTCATCCTTCTTGTGATCTTCCCAAGGGTAAAGTGCTGATGATAGGGGAGAGATTGCACAGAAACTGCACTCATGTGGGAGAAACACAGCACACAATGTCAAAAGACCATCTCTAGCTAGTGCTCCAGTATCTCTATAGAGAAAGCACAGCTCATTCAAAATGCAAATCTAACAGACATAAACCTCGGAACAGCCACTTGTCTGAGAATGGAGCAGAAGTGTTTACCTTTTTTTTCTCTACTCTGAGGAGTAATTTATAACAACAATATTCATTCTGTCTAAGCAGTCTCTGGCACCAAAGTATGCATATCAGCAATTGTAATACAGTCGTTCACTATTGGCACTTCAGGCCAATAAAATTTATTTCACATGTAGTGCTGACAAGGCTGTCTGCAAACAAAGCTCTGAGAACTAAGACAGCTGGAACGTCATTAAAGAATATTGACTCTTTCTCTTCTTTTTTATCTGTTTCCCTTCAGTGGAACTTTAGTGCATTTAAGAATGCTAGTTGCCTCCCAAAACATGAACGCAAAACTCACAAAATCTATTTTTATATGTTCCTCCATGTATACGCAAGAAACATAAATCAGTGAAGAAGATTATACCATGAAAAAGATTTAGGGAAGACTAAAAAGGTTTTATAAATTGCCCAGATGGTTACATCAGAGGTCTCACGAAGGTTTTTTGTGAGTTTAAAGCTGGCTGTGTAGGGAGGGGCTGATTATTAACAATTTAGCACCTTTCACAGGATCAATATGACTAATTTGTTATGTCAACAGAGCTAATTCCTATTCCTTTGTGAACTGAAGAACTTGAAAAACTTAAGTAACAATTTAAAAGGAAAAGCATTTATAGGGATTAATGGGAATTGAGTGATTTGTTTTAAGGTTAAGAAGAATTAATAATCTAAGAATAAAATTAGTAAGTTCTTTTACATGTGCAACTTGAAGAACTTACCACTTCAGGTTTTTGTTGCTAGAAGAGGTTTCTGAAAATCGAACCTCACAACTGTTACACATTTCAGTTATTCAAAAAACACCATTGCAGTAGCAACACCCTTCTGGTCTGGTTCTGTGACAGCCTGTAGAAGGATTTCTAAGCACTCCTACTGTCAACTTAGACAGTTTCATACAGACTAGTGGAATGTGGAAAGCTGAGTTCCAGGTCCTCCAGGGAGGGAGTTTGGAAGAAACTGGTCTTCCTCTCTCTTTCTTTCTTCAACAATTCAAGACATTAAACAAAGTTCATCCCAGAGTAATAGCATGTGTCCTTTACAGAGGTTTCCGTGCTGGCTCAGACTCAATAGGAAGAGCTATGAAGAACAAATGTCACAGATAAAGGCTTGCCAGGGCAGAAAGCAGCCACACCTTCTCATCAAGTCAAAGGTGAAGGACTAAATCTACAGCATGATAATACCAGACACTGCTACTAGTGTTATTCCTCTCCATCTGCTCCATCTACTCCACCTGCTCCATCTAGCACCTAAAGCACACTCCTGTGGTTAGCTCAGAATCTTTGGTGTGAACCTTCCCCAAATGACAGACCCTTCAATCAGCAATCCTCTCTCTGGTAGCAGCCATCACAGTTACAAGGCAGGACTGGTCTTATGCTCTTTCTCATTGATCTGCATTTTCATGATCTTTGAATTAGCATTTCATGCCTCCAGGTCATTCCTTATGGGAGAGAACGCCTGTCTCCCTGCTATTGTTGTGGACACATTGTCTCCTATGTAATGATGGGAAAGAACCTCTCTACATGGAGGATTAAAAGGAAAGACAGAAATAGGATGTTTTATGCACAAGGAGAACGAAAACAAAAAAAAGCACATGGAACAACTGGATCACATTCAAAACGAAATTTCCAAGAGAATTTAATGATAAAATTAACCTCTTGTGATGTTTACAGCTATTAAATAAAGAACAGAATATTATATTTTGCTGTAGGAAATACAAAAAGGTTCTTACCCAAATGTCAGGTTATAGAGTGTCCTAGTGTGGGTTCTGTTTCATACAAAGGACAAACAAAGCTGAAGAATTCTTGCAAAATCTATAAAGAACTCTGTTTAAATAGCTATACCATTCAATACAGGGGAATTACCACTGACAGTACATAGCTTGAGGAAATGCCAATGTGGACTTGCACTACTTGGTGCAAAGAGATGTATTATGCTACCATAATTAAACATATGTGTAAGATTTAATTTATCAGTCACTGGTAAAGGACTGTGAAGCAAAAATTATTTCAATGTTTTATTAACGCCTGAACCCTGGAAGGAAAGTTACACTTAAAGCAGTCTCTCTTAACATGTTCAACCAGTTTCTTTTTTATTTTTTTAATATATATGTTTTCAGGAAGTTGGTTCCTGGTTTTTTTGGTTGTTTGCTTTATTGATAGAGAAGACTGACTATTTGGAGTGTTTTCTAATGTTTTATACATTTTATTTACTTTCAAGTACATCACTACCACAAATGTACATATATACATGTCTTTAAACACAGTAAAGCGTTATAGCTCAACATCTGGTTGGTTTGGCTTGTAGAATGTGAAGAATAACACTCTATAGATTGGGACAGTTATGTTTTTTTTCATGCAAAAGTAGTAACCAAATAAGTTATTTGAAGAATTGGAATGGATACGGCAAAGCAGAGCCATTTTCATTGTATATGAAGCAATTTGATTTCTAATTTATGGATTTAATAGATTTCCTAAATGAAAGAAAGTAAATTAGAAGAATTCTACATAACGATGAAAAAAAATCTGGTTTTATACAAGGATAACTGTGATCTTTGGATTATTAGCAAGAATAAGCAATATTCATGCATACATTCATATGTATGCACTTAACTTCCTCCTTTTTATATGTGTGTTAGATGTACAAGCATTCCACTTTTCATATATACCTTGAAATTATACAAAATTATATAAATAATATGACTGTGCAAGACAACAGAGAGTCTAGGCCCCATATGCACAGTGGAGGACAATGATTTTGAGTTTAGGATAAGGGTAAATGTGAAGCTTTATTCAACAGAAATAATGAAAAGAATGTTGATGGAAAATCCTGCCCAATGTAATCTGCTAATGAAAGAATGGCAACTATCAGAAATTATAATTATAACAGAATTCTCTTTTTTTTCAACATTCAACTATTCCTGTGTCAATCACTAGTGACTTCATGTGTTTCAGGGCTCATATTGCATTGTGGGTTTTTTTAAAATCTTAAATTATTAAATAAAGAGATTGCCAAGGAAAACATGGCAGCATTCTAGTCAGGGTAGAAATTCAGAGCTAATTTTACACAAATGTTTTATACTCCGGGATTGCTCTTACATTTCAGAGAGTTAATGTAATTCTGAAGTTGAAATACACTTCCACAATGTTTCCACTTTTTCTTCTGTACTCCATGACAAAACACTAATATAAAATAACTTCAACCTTCGAAACATTTGCCTAGCATTTTTCTTAGGTCTAAAGCACTGAGTAACAAATTAAGTCTGTGCCAGACCAATTAAAAAGACAAATTCCTTGCTGGATTCTTCTCCTCAACAGTATTCCATTAGCAATTTTTTTCTGATTAAAGGGCCTCAGCTGACCTCGTACTTCAAGAACCACCATGGAGATTTTAAAATTTTTGGAAAACTTAACTACAGCAAATAAATTTACCAGCAGGAACAAATTGATTATTAACAGAAGTTACTAGCATCCCTAAGTCCCTGTGTTCCAAACAGAGAAAATAAAAGGCTGAAATCAATCAACTGGTAAAATTATTTATGACTACATTTCAAATAAAATATAACTTTCATAGTGGTGACAAGGTCATAACAAGGTGGTGACAAGGTCATTGTTTTGGCCGATCTAGCCTACACATATATAATTAAGAAAATCAAGGTAAGTCCAAGTTATTTTTATACATTATATTGAAAATGGTCATAAGCCAAATTACAAAAGCTGCTGAAAAAATTCTATGTTCCTCAACACTCACAAAAGGACCTGTCATAAATAATTATTTTCTTTCTGGAAGATACATTACTATTTTAGTTGGTTCAAGAATTTTCACCAGGTTCCTTGCAAGGAAAATTACTGAATAAAGAGGAGTTACAAAGGCTGGAAAATGAGCCATGAAGTGCACATTTTATAAGGCAAGTTCATCATGACTTCATCATATTGTAGTTCTCTTCTGGCACCTCATTCACATCTTTCAGATACCAACAGTATGTCCCGTCTGTATGTAACTCGAAGACAACCAAAGTGCCTACACCACATAATGTATCAGAAATGGGTGCAGGCAGCTGGGGGAGCTCTGAAAGAACCAGGAGAGATGGTTCTGCAACACCTGGAAATAGAGCAACAAGGACTGCAACAGGGCTGGTGTTATCTCTTTCCTGTGAATTATTTTTGGAGGTCCCACTCCTCTTGGTTGCAGGTGGGTAAACCTCTTGTGGCTCAGACACATGAAGATTTTCCTGTGCAGCTCACATGACAAGGTGCATACTCCCCTCAAAAGGGTCTCCTTGTAACCTCAAATTCTTTTTAAGTTATACTTCATTTCACCTTTTAGGAAAAACCAACAGTATACTTGTTAGCCACTTTCGTTTTGTACTCTGCTGTGTGAGTAATTATGTTGAGGCACAATGTATTTATCCTCGTAAAAAAAGAAATTACTAATTACTAGAAAGATTTAACTGCACTCTTTTTAAATCAATATAAAATATTTAAATTATTTCTATTATCTGTACCTCACGGAATTCTTTAACTTCAATCTATTTTGTTAGCTTTTCAATTAGTTTAGCAGAGCTAATCAATAGATGATTTTCCATATATAGAGTCAGCAAAGCAGGGGCTTCTAAATTACACTACTGACTGAAGAACAGCTCATTAGACCAATTATAGAAAATTGTAGTTGATTCACGGGCTTTATAAAATTTTTCTCAGATGACAGAATTTTCCTCTCTATCAAATTTAGCTTAATAGCAGGTTATTTAAAGATAACTAAAGAAACAGTCTCCAGCTTTCCACCAGAGCTTAATAAGCTAATTTGTTTCAGTTAGCTCTGAGAGTGCTGAGTATGTCTTCACACTTTCTAAGGCTCTGGATTGTGCCATGGAAGCATAATCCTATGCTGGGTGAAATTCCAACACCAAGCCCTAAGGGAGAACAGAAAACATGCAAGGTGCTGCTGTGAAGGGGGAATATGGAGCAGTTCCTCTAATTCTCAACCCTCCATTGTCTCCTGATAATGAAGAAAGCTGATTACTTTTTCTGGGAACACTGGCCAGTCTTTGTCCTTTCATTCTTTTTCTGTTACATTAGAGTAAGGCCCAAGATGATGCTAGTCCTACACATTGTAGCTAATTCTACTTTTTACCCATTGTATTTTTATTGCCTTACTAACTTGCAAATCATTTCATGTCCTACAGCTATCCCACACAGTATGGTATGTAAGACATCCATGAGGCAAGAACATTTTTCACCATAAAATGATTGTTCTTGATAGAAATCTCCTTTTGTAAAAATACCATGCTGAGGGAGGATACATAATTTGTGAAAGAAGGAAGCCTTTTTCAGTAATGGAACCTCAGAAAATAATTCTCTTGAAGGCAGGTCATTTAATCTAACTAACTGTTGCTTCAGAGCTGAAGAAAAGCAAGTATTTCTGGGTAACTTGACCAGAGGGAAAACAATTAGGCTACATTTCTCAACTGTAGTAATATGTTTTCTTGGCAGCATACCTGCCTCTGTGGTTACTTCCACATATAATGTACCCTCTTTAAAGACTAGAGACTGGAAAAACAAACAATTCAGAAGTGTACTGTACTCAATCCCACACACTGAATATCTTAGAAAACTGTATTTCAGTTGTGGGTTCATAAGCTTGCTTTACCTCATTTCACACGTACTCAGACCTGCTGGTTCAGATACTCTATTTTAGATTAAGAGGGAATTTGGTTTATTTTCAAAGTCCAGGTAAATCATTACTGGATTCCCTTAATTCACTGGCAAAATGACTGAAAGAGAAACAGTGAGGAAGTGTGACAAAAACACCAGTGAAAAAAACAAGTATTATGGATATACAAGACGCACACCCTTGTAGCTTATAAATACCTCTTCTACGCCTAAATGTATCTAAAATGATGTTAGAACTTTACTAAGACTGAAACATCTTTTGTTTAGAGTTTAGAAACAACAGCTTTAAGATTACCTATGCAACTCTAATTCAGCCTTTTTGTATATTTACACCAAGATATTCTTCGTAATTACATGACTATATGCTCTTGTTTTTAAGGGAACTTTATTGCTTAATGCAAATGATAGCAGATGGCTACTCATTTCAGAAAATGTCTAAAATTGTGGTTTAAGTTAATCAAGTGTACTTATCAGGGCAAAAGACCTAGTCAACTTCCAAGAATCCCCACCTTACATGTAGGCAGAATATTAATTGTAAGTGAATATTTCTTATGATGTTTGATACTAGAGATTAGTACTTGATCACTTCACGAACATTCCTGAATTTGTTTCTGCAATACCCCTATTAATCAAGGGCATTGTAAACTCAAATTTGCAAATGCAAGTACAGAGTAGAGGAGAAGAGTTAGATGTTCAAATGTCAGAGAATCCATGGTACTGCAAGGTGCCAGCTTGCGACATAAAGTTAATTTTCCAGAGAAGTTGATGTCATACAACTCTTTGTTTTTCAAGTTCAGGTTCCAGTAAGTTTAGTTTAGAGTGTAGAGAATTTCTCATAGGTCCTTATGTCTCATGCTGGACGTGTAAGACATGAGGACACGCAATTAGTGATGACCTCAGAAAAGTCTGGCTTGCATGACCTGCTTAGCATCACACAGATGAAAAGGAAGGGAGAAATGAAATTCCTCAGAACCACATTCAAAGATCTGAATAAGGAAATCCTCACTTTTCTTTTTGATATCTCATTTTAGTAACAAGTAACCTCTTAATAATAACACTTGATTCGCTCTTTGAATCTGTGTCTTATGCACTAAATGCATAAGGATTCTTGTGGAAATGATTACATCTCTAAAGGCTATATCATAATCTGTATGTATAATGAAGCTAAATTAATACTACCCTAACAATTTTATCTTGGAATTTTGTAACTTCTGAGTTCTATAAGTTTGGGATTGTTTTATTTCTTGTATGTAAATATGTATCTATGTATATGTTTTGAGTGTGTATGTGTGACTTCCTGCAACCTGAAAGTAGAGACACTCCTTCTCTGGCCATCACAGTGCCTCACTGTATGTCCTGAGCATGGATTGGGGTCTTAATCTAAAGGACTACCTAAAACATAGCAATTGCAGTGTTTTATATTCTGTGCACAAAAAATAAATGCAAATGTTACCCTCATAAAGTGCATCTACCAGCAGACAGAAGAAGAAGAAATTTGCTGATAGAAGAAATTGTAATATTAATAATATTATATAATAATTAAAATAACTCTCCATCCTGGATTCTAGCAGGAGTTCTTGTTCACTCCAGCATTTTTTGGTCCTCTACAACCATCTTATTGCCATTTCACCATCCTGGTCTCTTGTCCCCTACTATTTTTCTCTTTACTTGGCATTAGTCCTAACATGGCTGGTTTATCATAGAATATGTGTTGGAAAAGACCTCCAAGATCATCAAGCCCTTGATCCAACACTACTGTGGTTAGTAGATCATGGCACTAAGTGCCACATCCAATCTCATCTTGAAAACCTCCAGGAACAGTGAATTCACCACCTGTCTTGCTGTCTTCTTGAGTCTTCTGAAACTACTAAAACAAAAACAACAGCAAAACCTCTTCTGTTTTATTGTTTCTACCATCTCTTTTGCATAGACTGGTTTTACACTTGGTTCCCACAATACTTGGTCTCTTCTATTCTACCTAAGTTTTCCAAACGATTCTACTTCCAGTCTACTGTATCAAGTTGCAGTTTTACTGTTTGCTTCAGAAAGCTGTCTTATCTCAATGGTCATTTTTTCCAGCAAACCAGATGCAATTTCCTCCACTGCTTCCTTGATTCATACTATTTTTCTTGTCAAACCAATCTATACTTTGTATCTTCACCAGCTCTTGGATACAATCGCCCACACACCAGACTCCAATCTCATTCTTCAGCGAAAACCTTGTATAGCTTTGTTTCCCTCAGGCTTCTGCTTGATTAGTCCAATTTTCTTTTTTCCAACTGTTGATCCTAACTCTTCTCCTTCCAGATCCTATTGTTGCTTGTATTTATTCATTAATGCAATCTTAGTCCTCCCTCACTCCCTTGCCTTGTGTTTTTCTTTATACTACTTGGAGAAGAGCATGAGAGAGGGCCAGGGGCAGATTATTCAGACTACACAGGATTGGCAGGTTCTCTGCCTGTGGTTGTGTTGGTAGGCTTGGTATTCCTGCTAAGACATTCACACAGATTTTGTATGATATGATCATACGTAGGTTTTCTGGAGAATAAGACAAAACGGGCCCTACAGAAGATAGATGCAGCGACAGGTGTGCTGTCCACAGATAAATGTGCTTACATGGTAAAGAGTCTGGTACAAGTTGAACAGTCTTGTTGAATAGCAGAGGTAAAAAAGGGAGCAAAAGAAAACATTTATGAATGATTGGCTCTTTCTGTGCTATATGATACATTAGGTATGTAGAAATCCAGATCAGAATGCAAGTACAATGTAAAATACAAAATATATAACCATCTTGGTCTCTAAAAAACCCAAAAAAAACCAAGGTAAAAAAGCTTACAAGGATTTACTGGTCTCAGAAACCCTTTGAGGTGTTGTGCCAATACATGGCAAGAGCATACATGAGTCAACATGTGACTGTCAGAATGCAAGTGCAATAGAGCTCTACCCTAAACACTGGACTTTGTCCATGGTCACTCTCTGAAATGAAATAGTGCCTGAGTTTGTGAACAGCAGATTTACCAGTCCCAGGTTTCTAAGATTACAACAGTGACAAAAAGACCAAACTGGCAAATGCTAAACAAATAGGACCAAGTTCAGATAAAAACAACCATTTGTGGCTTTTTTGAGTTTTCCCTTTTGACCTGTTAACTCCAGACAGATTTAAAACCCAGACACATCTGTGAAGCCTTTCCTAAGGGTGGCAAAAGGCACATCCCTGATAGAAAGACCTTTTCCTTTTCCTTCAGATAACTTTTAATTCCTCTCAAAGGCAAAATTCCTCCTGTTTCGTATGAACAAAGCAATATATTTTCTCAAGCTTCATTTTCCGAAATATCCAAATTATTCTGACTTAAATTAAAATTTGTATAAAAATAATGTAATTTAGCCTAAGAAAGGTAACCAGCTTTTGAAATGTCAACTCAATTATTCAAAACACAACAAAATTATAGGTGGCAGAGTGCAATATCTTATAATGGAAATCTTAATAAAAGACAGTGTTACCACTTCCATCTCTAAAACCAAAACTAATTTAGAGTGGGTTTTTCCTAGATAATGTTTTACATATTTTGCAATTGTTTCTACCTTTGTTTGGTTTTCCAGCTTTTGTCACCACTGAAGAAAAAAAAATCAGCAAACAACAAACAGACACAATCCACTGTTTACATTCAGATTACAAGGGAGAAAAAGTGTTGCAAACAGGACCATAATTAATGAAAGCTGAGCTGTTAAAATATTAAATAGAAACAGTTGCCCTTCTGCATGGTTATAGGAGGGATTACCCTTTACAGCACAGACAAGTTTTGTGACTGTCTTCTGCTGAATTAACCCACCCAAAAATTCAACAACACCAAGGACCTGCAGTATCAGAAAATTCATACTTTTTCTTTTCAATGGATTTTCAATTGAAATATTTTCATTTTGAACCTTAATTATGTAAACATTTCCAGCTCATATAGGAAATTTTTGGGAATAGAGTGGTAGAAAATGTTTCAATTTCTTTGTTTTCTGTCTATAATATTTAAAAATCTTTCTAAATGCTTCTGAAATCTCTTTCAGTAATCTTCTTGCAGACGCTTTGCCTACAAGGGGATTTACTGAATGACATGGCTCTAGCCCTTTCATAAACTCACCAAAAAGTGGCACCCACAGTGCCTCACACCAGCACAGCTTGTATTTCAGCAAAACCACAGCTGTAAATCTCTTGCAAAACTTTTCAAAACACTGTCTTGCTGGCATGCTGTTTCCATTATCATGCTCCTGTTCAAACCTTGACATGGCCTGGGTTATGGGACCTGGTCAAACTCTAACATCTGGATGTAAAACAGCTCAGTGGAGAGTGGAAAATCAAATAGCAGGAAACTTCCAAGGAACGCTGGGAAGATACAGGTGGCAGAGCTCTCACAAGCTGATAACCTTGGAAGGTTCCTTCCACTCTGTCTCTAAAACCTTTTTTATCAGTTTTGCTCAGGGATTAAATACTTTGCTTTGGAAAACTTAAATCAAAATGAGATGGAAAATAAACTGATCTGGAAGATTAGGACACATTTAAATGCTAGACTTTTTGTCTCTCTAATTTCAATACCTGCTTTTCCTCTCAAAATATATGTGTGTGTATACACATGAACATATATACATATATGTCTATGCATGTACTATTTTGTTTATGTAAACCCCAATTTGCATGCTGATAACATAGTTAATTATTTCCAGTGAAAAGTGTTTGAATTCTTTCTCTCCATTGTAACTATTTGCATGTGATCTCAAACTTCACGATATTTAATCTGGTTCTTCTCAAAATACTCCTTAAAGGGTGGGACTGCTCTTGTGGCTGGAGAACTAAAGTACAAAGAGCCACAGTCTCCGTGTTTTATGAGAGTAATGTCTCAGACGCAATAGGAACTGAAAAAGGATGAACAAGGGCTTCAAAGACTTTCTGCCTTTCAATATTAAAGGCATAATGAGATGTATCTTTTAACTTAAATATGAATAGATTTAATATAAAAATGAATATTCTAGAAATTAAAAATGCTATGATTCAAAGTGATTCTTAAGCCTTCAGTTTTAAAATACGTAAATCATAATAAATAACTAGACATGGTTGCAAACTCCTCTGAAAAGTACATGAATCTTTTAAAGAATCCTTTTGTTCTTTTGAAGGCAGAATTTGGATAGATTTTTTCCCAGTTGTATCTGCATATTCTCAAACTCCTCCAAAATTCTGCTGCTCTTCACCTTCACTTAAGTGGAAGTTCAACATTTTAAGACTGGGTCTCATTGTTTCTGTGCAAGTTCATATCAATAGCACCATTCAAATTGTATTTACTGATGCTGAAAACATCAGATAAAAATATTAAACCTGGCTATTGATGAAAACGCCAAACAGCCATAGCAAAAGCAGGAACAAAAATGAAATGAGGATGATAAGGAGTTTAAAAATTCCTTCCCACATGTACACTCAAATCATATATTCTTTCCTGTAATCACTAAATATTTCAATCATCTTACATCAGAAGTTATAGATGTTGTGTATTGTTACCTTTTTCAAAACTCCAGAAGCTTATAGCTTGGCTTAGTTCTGGAGAGGTGGGAGTGTTTTGTACTACTAGCAGGTACCTATGGACATGCTTCTGTTCTGTCATAACGGACTCTGGTCTAATCTGCTATACCTGAGAACATTTCCAAAACTGTTTCTGTGGATGTCTGAAAGCTCTTTACCCAGACTTCAGGCTTTTCACATTCCTTTTTCACCAGAGGGCAACTCAAGTACAGAGGGTCAAAGAGAACTACAGCATTCTTAGAGACTGGGACCTAAATACCCCACAGAGGGACCAGCCTGAAAATTAAATAATCCTTTGCTAACAGATGGTCTTTCATGTGATAGATGAAAACATATGGATAAAAGAAGATGGAGAAGTTAAAAAAGCTGCTATCGTTGTTGAATTATTTCTGAGATATGTAGAACATTTCTCTTCACATTGCTCTCAAAAGTATTAAGACTTATGGAAATAAATATTTAAAAAGTGGGAAAAAATGCCACTGCATATTTGTTTTGCTTTTCTTTGACTTGTTTTTCTGTCACAATCCAATTTACCTGCACTTTTATTCTGCAACAAAAATACATTATGTTCTATGTATATTTTTAGCACTCCTCTCCCAATGTAAGTCCTTACAAAGAGTTTATTGACTACTTTATTGTATTCTGAATGAGTCAGCTCATATGTCCTACTCTTTCATTCTACAAAGATCAGACTGGTTAGTCTCAGCCAAATTCTTAATAACCCAAAGGCCCAGAGTGAGGTTATCCATCTTATGTGAAGTTACGCAGATATCTCTGCTGTCACCTGTCTTGTTCACTGTGTACATTAGGTTGCCTGGGTAATTAGAACGAAAATCTGTGCAGCACTGACATAGCACACAGATCAATGTTTCTTTCTCAGCAAAACAGCAAACCCAGATGGCACAATGTCTTTGCCTTCACAGTGTCTGGGTGCGATTGAAACTTGGCACTCAGTTCAGATAAAAGAGAGAGAATTGCTGAAGACAGGAGGAGGAGGAGGGGGACAGCAAAAAGTAATGGCAGGAACTGGTTTTGCTCCTATAATGACAACTGTAGCTCATCTTTATTAAGTTCATGGTATAGAGCTCTACCATGTAACTAACTGTACTTGCTTCTTCCAGCTTTATCTTGTGTCAAAACCACTCCTTTATAACCATGTTTTTTTCGAGATAGAAAAAACCCAAGCAAACAACACTTATTTTTTTATGTGCTTCAGCATGCAGCATGCTGATTCAAATCTGTATGTACCTGGGTTGTAGCTGCTCAAGGAACGATGCTTTAGTACATGTATTAGTGTTGGGAATACTCCACAAGAGGTTTATATGTGGTGGAAAAGAACATCTGAAGAGAACTGAAGAAAAGACGGCTTTAATATACAGCTGGATTACTGGACAACAAATAACTTCCTACCTCAGAGACTGCCTTTTCATATTATAAGAGTGTTATGTTTATTCAAATTATTAACAATGTTGTTAGAAAAAATCTTACTTTGTATGTAATCTGCAGTTTAAGCTAATGTTAGCCCCTTTCCTATTCACTGATTGTAAACCCTTTGCCTATTGGTTCCTGTTAGTTAAAAATTTATAGCTTTCCCTCATTTTTGTATCTCTCCTTACCCATATTTGGATATATTCCAGCCCAATTCCCATGTATGGATATTCCCCTGGCACGATTCCTCCCAAATTCCATGCATTCCATGTTCTACCAGATAAAAGCTAGCCCATCCTTAAATAAAGAGATTCATTTTGTCTTCACGTTGTGCGATTTCTGTGCAAAGTGGATCTTTTCATGGCCTCACCTTAGGGGGTTTACAGCTGCACCCCCGATATATTAGGGCAGCAGTTCATTTTAAACGTATCAAAAGAGAAATTTCCAGATGTCAGACAAGCAAGCACTCGGTTTGGAAGCCATGGGAAGTGCTACCCAGATGTGCCATCACATCTCAAGGGCTGAGCAAGGTGGACAGCATGCTAGCCAACAATGCCTGTTGCTTCTTTAATACAGTTCAGTTTGAATTTCATAGTGGTTAAGGCTTTATACAATGCAAGCAATGTAGACATATCCTTATCTCATATAATTTTACAGAAACAGAATATATCAAAAAAGAGACCTTATTCGTCTGGCTATTCCAAAGTGATTAAATCCAGAGAACTTCAGTTAGCAAGTCAAGGCTTTTGAACCACTAATCTTTCATCCCAGGAGCACTTCTTCAGACTTGACACTGTTGTAATGTCATCACACAGCTTGTATTCTGCTATCTTGGGACTGTCATAAACAGACAGTCTCCTGTCAGCTCAAATTGTAGTGTTTTTAAGTATCCTGAGTGAATCATTAGCCTCTGACACAGCCCATGTTGCCCTCACACCTATGAATCAGTGTACAGTTTTCTTATGTAACTCAGAGTAAAAGGTCCTCAGGGAAAGGAATTTGAAACAAGAAATTTCTGAAAAATTAGTTGACTTTACTGAAACACTTTCTCATGCACAAATTATGAATCAGTTTTGAATTTTACTGATTTGTATTCAATGTCATCACTACTCAGACAAAATCTATGCAGCTAATATTTATAGACAAAGATAAGTACAAAAATATAATAAATGTGTTGATCCTATCATTCTGCACTTGAAACAGTTTAAAAAATTTTCATGGCATAATCCAAGATGGAAGGGCAAAATTAAGGTATATCAGTAAAAAAATACACCCTTTTATACCTACATACTACTCTTCCATTTTTCTCTACACCCCTTTTCAAGTTAATTATCTCTCTCCTAGGCCATTAGTAAACAAAAAGAAATAAACATCTACATCAGCAATATTTTTCTGCTTTCTATGGCTTTTAGCTAAATGTATATTTATGATGTAGGAGCACTAGAGCATGTTAATTTCTCTTGAAAAAAAATGATGATCAGCAAAGAAGAAGACACGGATAAAGATGTGCATGTATCTGCTTATTAATGCTCTGCATGGAAGCACACACAAGCAGCATTTCTGGCCGCCCCATGTGAAAGTTACTGTTCATGCACACAAATCAGAGGTACAGAGCACTTCCAATTTCAATAATTGACTACAAGGTCTACTTCTGCAGTCCCTGCTGGGAATTCATGAGGACACGCATCTGGCACAATGTTAATCATATTTGTTCTGACACACAGCAGTACACTAACTATTTCCCTTGGCAGATTACTTTCTATTACCCTATATAAAAATGGCTGACATCTTCAAAATGTTAATGAGAGATATATCAATTTTTATAAGAGCTTGGGTGGATTCCAAATGTTTTTAAATGTACTCAACAGATTGTGAAATACATTCAGTATATGGTTATAAATTCAATATGTTAACTTTCTTTGTTGTTGTATGCCTTGTAATCTACACTGGCAAAGATTAAATATGAGTGGATGAACAAATGTCCCTAAAATATTGGTTTATTCTTTTTCCTAATTACTTGTTTTTCTCCAGCAATTTCTTATACCCTAATTGAACAAAATATAATATCTTTTCAGTTGCTACATCAGCTTGCATAACTGAGAAGATTGGTCCATTGAATTTTGAGACAGAAGATGAAATTATGATTGGATTACAGATATAAAACTCTAAACCATTTGGTGTGTGGAAATATTTTTTCTTTCTTATTACACTGTGATAAAAATGTTTTAAAATTATGCCTGTACCTATTATCTTTTAAGCATTTTGCTAACAAAATATCTTCCAATTTAGGGGTAATCTGGTCTTATTGCAAGCTTTATCATAACTGAGACATGAATATCCTCAGCTGAGTATAATAAGACACACACTCACGAACAGATTTACCTTCCAAGATGTAGATTAGAGCTGTGATAAACTATTCCTTGAACAAAACTATCTACAGAGACACACACAAAAAATTATAGCTGGATTTTTTTTCTTTACACATTCTAATATTACTGGAATTAAAAAAAAAAAAGAAGAAAATTAAGCAAAGTAAATCAAAGAGGTGAGGGAGGAGGAGAAAGAAAAGGGCAGGTAGAGAGGGAAGGGAGAGAGGGAGGGAAGGAAGGAAGGATTTGCAAGACATACTGATTTTGTAACATGGCCAAAAATTTGATGGGATATTTCTCATCGTGACATTAATTCTAGTAAGAAATGGAACACACTTCAGCAAATTCAATCCTAAGAGCTGCAATATTGTCTTTCCTAAGTCTGATGTTCTGAACAAAGTATAACAACTTGGTACAAATAACTTTCTGATAGAAGGAGACATTTACATGATTTGCAAGACGGTGAATATGTTCAGCAAGTGTGTAGCTTCCTGAATAAGCTTTAATTATTGCATTTAACTCCAGGATATGTTTTATATTATTATAAAATTATTTTAAATAATTTTATTTTAAAATAATTTTTATTATTATTTTTTGTAATAATCACAACAATAATGTTGAAAGTATCACAACTAATAGAGTAAATGCATATATGGCAGAAGAAATAACATTACTTTTAGTATAACAAATGAAACATAAATGCTAAAAGCACAAAATGCTTAGCCAAGGTAATAATTTTGAACAACATCAACAAAATAATAATTGTGTCCACGAAAGTATGCAGTAAACTAAAGAATTTAGCTACTGAAATTATGCTGTTCTTGGCAGGACATAATTATTAGTTAAATTAGTTTCCTATTGTATTCATAATGGAATGACAATATTTTGGATTGCTGCAAATGCAGATTGTTTTATATAGTTTCTTAGATTTTATGCATTCATTCTAAAAAAGACCAACTATAGGCAAAAATATTCTGCTTTGTTTCTAAAGGCTCAGCTGTCAATCTAAAGACCCTGACATACAAATGTCATTAGATTTAGTCACAGAGTTGTGATGTTTCTACCCTAAGCCTTTTGGACTGGTCTCCCAGAGGTTTCTGTGTCAGTAGCATCCTCAGAAGATAGATATGGATGTCAGCACCCTCAACCATCATAGTTTACAACCCAGCATATTACCTCAAACTTACCTTCAGTAATGGCTTCAGCTATAGCTTAAGGTAGTACTCTGGCATTGTTGTGGTGTGAACATGTTTTATTGACTCTGCTATGGGAACAGGAAATTAGGAGTGGTTAAAACTTCACTCATGTTGGTAGGAGCTAGCAAAACTCCCACCAGCACACCAATCTTTTAAATCTGTTGATTGATGTAGACTAAAATAACAGTTCTGTGAAGCAACCATTTCCTAGCTTGGTCACAAATGCTTCAGCAGTTTTATGAGGTCTTATTTTAATAAACAAACCCTAAGAAGATATGCTGTCAGTGCTGAGGAGAAGAGGAAGGGTATGTCCTTTAGAGGGTCTCACAGGCACAAGAGCAGTGACTTGTCATGAAGGAAACTGCAGCTTCCACCCTGAGAACATTCTGATTTTGCTTGTGATGCTGGGACACTGAAGTCACCAAGCTGGCTGCAGGTTGTTGGCTTATGAATAGATAAATGGCTTATGAATAGATATTGATAGGCAATAAAGAGTACCTTGAGAACAGAAAACATACAATGGAATGTGTAATGCTAAGAACAAGATGATGGGGACATGTACCAAAAGCACAGACTTGTCTTAGAAATGCATGAGATTTCTGATATGTCCATCAGTAGGGTAGTATTAATTGGTCGGGGATGTTCTCAACACTTTGCTAGAAACCTCAGCTTTGATTTCTATTTCAGAAAACCTGAACCCGAACCCTGGATGGGCTTCTTCATTCCCAGGAACAAAATAATGCATGCCCATATTTGAGAAAAACAGATAAAAGTATATTGATTTACAGTAGATGAAGACAAAGCCTGCTATAAAGGATTTTGATCTGCTCACACAAAGGGTAAATAACCATAGAAGTAACCTGGTATTCCAGTTCACGGGAAGTCCTATGAGAGAGATCTTGATCTTTCCAATAATATCCAGATTTCAGGCAAATATTAATATCCAGCAACTGAAGGTATTTTGAAATACCATTCAGAACATCAAGTTTTATGAAAAGCTGAATTATTCTGACACTAAATCAAACACAAATCTCTTGACGAAATGTTTCTATTGTGCTGTATAAAATATGTTTCTGGTTCTGATAAGCATCTTTGTGCTGTTGTAACATAAGTGATAACACTAATAATAATGAGCTATTACCGTGTATAACAAAACAAAAGTAATTGGTTTTAGTAACAGGATTATGACTGATTTTATGTATTAATTTTCACTAATAGAGAGCAGTTGTTTATTGTACATTTAATTTTTTTAAACAGAGTTTTTCAGGGCAAGTTAAGCCAGTTACACAAAACAATATAAAACCTTTATGTCAAATATCACTTTGGCATTGCATTGTACAGTTGTGGCCATTGAAGCTTGTTGTGTTTTGGCCCCAACCAACAACTAAGCATCATACAGCACTTCCTCATTCCTTCTTGGTGGGATGGGAGAGAGAATCAGACAAGTAAAAGTAAGAAAATTTTGGGGTTGAAATAAAGACAATTTGATAAGTAAAGCAAAAGCCATGTGTGCAAGCAAAACAAAATAAGGAATTAATTCACCACTTCCCATGGGCAGGCAGGTGCAGGAAAACAAGGGTCCATCCCACATAATCGTTACTTGGGAAGACAAATGCCATCACTCTGATCATGCCCCCCTTCTTTCTTCTTCCACCAGCTTTATATGCTGAGCATGATGCCATATGGTATGGGATATCCCTGGGGTCAGTTGGCATCAGTCCTCTCCCAACTTCTTGTGCACCCCCAGTCCTCGGGGGGTGATGTGTGAAGCAGAAAAGGCCTTAACTCTGTATATGTGTTACTCAGCAATACCAAAAACACCCCTGAATTACCAAAACTGTTTTCAGCACAAAACCAAAACATATTTCTATAGTAGCTACTATGAAGAAAGTTTACTCTACTCCAGTCAAAACCAGAACAAGGTTGTAGCACACTTGGTAGAACTGTGCCAGGAGATGAGCAAATATAAACTGCTGAAAAAGTAGCAGTAGCTGTTGACCCTCTCACTAAGTTCAACTAATTTGCTGATAACTTCATCTTAAACTCTGTACCTGCTGAATATAAACCATTGCCCTATTGCAGCTGTGAGATAGACAAATTGCTGCAGAAAACAAAGTCTGATAAGGGAACTCAGCTGAACCAGTGGCCAGCTGATGACCTGTGACAGGACCTCTTCCAGTTCATAGCAGTTTTGGCACATGGATGATGAACTGAGGCATGAAAAATGTTTATCATGAGGGCTGGATGGACATTTTTTGTACTAGTTATATTATTTAGTGGAAGTAATTTTCTCTGCATTTAATAAATTATTTAAAATAACTTGCTTCATATGCAAATGTACCTAATTAAATATTGTTCATTAAGTAATGTATTTGGAGAGTAGTAGCAAACATTAATTGGGCAATGTGTTAAGAATAATTTTTGCAAATATTTCAGCAGTTTCAGCTCTGGTCCTGCAAAAACCACTCTCTACTGATGGCACCTATATTTGTGCAAATCCACATTGAGTTGAATAAGACTGAGATTATATCTATACTACTATATTAAAATAAGACCATGTCTCCTCTCTCACACCAAGACAATTATGCATGAAATGGTCAGTTTTAGTACTCCCAAACACAGGCTTCATGATGGGAAAGTCACATGCAAACTACTGTAGTCCTGAATTATGCAACTTCATTCACCATGGCCTGGAGAGATTTGGACAATGAAGAATTGTAATATTGTATACATGATCTATATGCTGTGAATATTATGTGTGGGTGTACTGAAAACAGAATGTACTTCTGAATGCACTTCTATTATGTTTCTGAGACATCATTAGGATATAGGATTTTAAGCTCTCATTTGAAATATGAGCTGCTGGAGACAAGAAGTGATCTCAAAGCAGTGTCTTTAGTGCTTTGAGTGTGATGTGGGCATCCTAATTGTGTGGGATTTAGAACACAGTTTACTGAGTGAATTATCAAGGCCTCCAAGGAGAAGAAAACCATGGAAGAATGCCTATAACCATTTGAATGAACATGTGACATGATGGCAAATGAACCAGTGGAACAAAACACGAGGAATCTGTTCTTCTTGAACGGGCTTTACTCATGCATTTGTGCCTGGGGGTCCCTTCTGGACAACACTAAATAAATAAATAGAATGCAAAGTTTAAGCAAAAGCTTAAACTGTAAGTCTGGGCTGAAGGAGGTGTTTGTTCACCTATTTTTTTCTTTTATTGCCTTCATTTTCAAAGACTTGGTATTTTGTGGGGATATATATAATCATTGGACAGATAAGTGCTCATTTGTTTACATGACAGCAATTTGAGTTCAGGATACCTGCAAATAATATACTGGGGTTGATAAATTTGGTAGAGATTCAATGTGTTATCAGAAAGATCAAAAACCTGGAGTATTAATCCAGTGATTTCAACACACTCTACAAATGAGGCTGACATTGTTATCTCATTTTTACTGACACAAAAATAAGTGACAACTCTACTGTCTTATGCTACCAGCTGACATTGTAACACCAGATCTAAGATTAACATTTAAGATTCTTAACCCATGATTTTATCAATATTTTTCAACGGACATGTAGAAATCTTTTTTTTTTTGAGAGCACTGCTCAAATCTGATGTTTGCTTGACCCTTTGCTTGAGAGAAATAAAAATTTCACTTTGCGAAGAGAGTGGCTAATTGAAAAAATTACAGGTTATTCTGACTTGCCAAATTTCTTCTGTTAGAGCTGCTGCACTTTTCACAGATATTTAAATTCTTCAGGTAAATCTTCTAATCACTTTTTGTTCACTGGAATTTCTGTGTCCACAGGAAGACTTTACAGAAAGTTCATGCTAAAAGGTTTTTGACACAGTTAGTTGTAATACATTTCAGACAGGAACGTCTGGTTTGGTGTCTGCTTCAGATCAAACAGACTCTGTATTTGAATCCAAATCTCTTTCCTGCCAGGTGCATACAAGCTAATAACTCTGCTTTTCAGAAAGACTACTGTCCCATTGAAATTACCATGAAAATCTCTACCAACATAATGGAAGATTTCTGACAATATTTTGCCTACTCGGTGCCTATGGATTTTCTAGATTTATCTACATTTTAAAATCAAAAATAACAATACCTATTATCCTGAGCTGTGGTAAAAACCACAGAAGAAAACAAATTCTGCCAGTACTCTTCATAGAGATTCATTGCTTCATTGTTTTAAAATTATTTACTTTATTCTCATCTATTTCAATTAAGACATTAAAATCACCACCAAGATTAGTTAAGCCTTGAGAAGAAAGAAAATAAGGCTATCTCAAACTTAACTGACCTGCAGAAGCCTTTGCTGCTATCCCACATTGTCTTTGTTAGCGTGACTCACTGGAGCCATGACTGATCACTCAATTAACATTTCTTGTTCTTTCAGCTGCACTAGACAGTCCCAGATGTTCCATGAATAAAATAATTGTAGTGTCCCATAGAGTGTCAATTTTTGTTTGTCACTTCTCTTCCTGAATCTGCTAGAGCTCATCCTAACTCTTTTCAAGCTGGTCTGCCAACCTTTTTGTTTGAGTGGTTTCTGTCCTGTAGGATACCCAAGAACAGAAGATAAAGCCATTCAAAGAGTTGTTAATTTCAGGGCCAAGCAGATGAGGGAAGATCAGCCCTGAACAGATTTGCAGTCAAAGGACTATTTGTTATTTACATTTTAATAGTCACAAAAGCCTAAGAATTGCAAAGTATTTGATTCCATTAGTTACTGTCTCATCCCTTTCAGGATTTAGATCCCCATACCTGAAGTATGCAGGGCAGCCCAAATGATAAACATGCAAACTATCCTCAAGGGTCCTGAGACTGCCCTGTAGATTTTGTTTCAGTTCATCTTTGTTTTACTCTATTACTTTTGTAACAAGCAAACTGAAAATAAATTCAATGTCAGCCCAGCTACAGCACCCTGAAGAAGATAGGCACTAAATCCTAAACTATAGATTGTTCCAAATAAAACATTCTCAGCAGAAGACATTCATGTTATGCCATTAATTAATATAATTACTTTTACATGCATGAGAAATTTTTCTCAAATTTCTCTGTCTGACTTGCTGTGAATTCTACAGAGAACTGTAATATCATATTATATAGACATTCCCAATATGATGCCATAGATTCTAGCTGGCATGTTATTTTCTCTTTCCAAAGAATTTTGAAGAATCAAAACAAGGTAAGACAACAAGAGCTAGGAAATTGCATTGCTAAGTAATAAAAAGGTCTAAGTGAGACAGAACTCAGAAATTCAAAATATATGAGATGTAAGTAGTCAGGATGAACATGAGAAAGAAAGAAGTGGAAGAATATCTGACACCATAATGAAAATAGAAAGCATTGAATGAATTTTAGAAAATGTTAATGTATTCATTTACATAAGGAGGTCTTATTACTAGTGGTGTAAAGATCTAACTGGAAAAAAATAAAGTGCCTATATGATAAGCCAATAAGATAAACATTACTGATGTTTTATTTGAGGAGGGGTGGGAAATGTTAGAAAAAGCTTTCCACTTACAGGAATGTTTATTCTCAACTTAGGTTCAATAATTTAAATGTCACAGTTGAAGTTTTATCTCTACCTGTGTGAAAAGTGCAGGCAGGCATTTAACTTAATCTTCAGCTTGTTTCTGTGCAATGATTAACCTGAGTAAAACTTTAAACAGTTATTGATCATTCCATTACCTAAGCAGCTAATGGAGTAGAGGTTAAGTTTATGGAAAAGTAACAGTTTTAACTGATATTATCCTTTAGATTCTGTACTCTGAATACTTAAGCTCAGATCTACAAAGCATGTGTGAACTTGTTTAATAGTGTAAATAGTGTCCCTGAAGTCAAGGATATTATTACTTAACATCAAATATATACTTAAGAGTTGTGATAGATGAAGGTCATATCTGATGTAGCACAATCAAGTTTCAATGAAGTTAGTCTTAATCTTTATATTAATTTCTAGTTCCCACATTAAGAAGGATTGTGCTTTCACAAGAAAATAGAGAAATAAATTTGATAATTTTTTTAAATGATTCTTGTCTCCTTTTAGTTTTCTGGTTTGATCAGATGTTTTACTGAGGCAGTCTGAAGATCACAAACTGCCAACATTAACCAAAACATATTAGAAAAACTTAAAGGTTTTTCTGCACCCTGAGGCTGTGAGATTCACAGACATAGTGTGAGAATAATCCCATTGCTGGAATAGTATTTATCATTTCTAAGTATGATACTGGGAACTCCTACTTTTCTTCATGTTTAGTGAATAAGACCATATTTCATTTAGTCAAAAAATTTTCCATTGTCTTTTGCACCTGAACTGGGTGAAAAAGGACCCTAGTAAGTAAGATGTATCTCAACATGTCTTCAGACATCCTCAAAAAAAAATTCATCATAAAGCAGACATCTAACAAAACCTATAAAATGCTAGTTCCTTTTCACTTGGTAAAATAGGAGAGAGAATGACTTGCTCACATTTAATCATCTGTATCACAGACAACTAAAGCTAAACATGATTCAGAACATTCTGAACATCCTGTAATCTTTCTACAGTGATTATTTGTTTAAATACAGGTAACAGTGAAATGTATAAAACAGTCCTCAGTGTTTTTGAGCCAATATAATTCACTTCTTCTACTTGTTCACATAACAAATGGGCCTCTCCATTGTTAAAAAAGAGACTTAGGATATACTAAGATTTAATGTATGATATGCTATTCCCTGAGATTAGGGTTGTTAACATGCTTACCCTGTTCAGGGAAAATTGAGAAATGTCAATCTAGTTAAAATAGAAATAAGATTTATTTTAATAACTCCTTTTTATAATCAGTGTACTGTAAACACTTTCTAAGCTAATATTCTTAATGTTGATGTACTGTAATCATGTTTTATATAGGAGTAGATGCAGCTGTAGCTATTAGTGTCCCCTATCTCTCTGAAATTACCATCGAGTAAAACCTGCTTCACTGAATAAAGATAAAATAGTAGGATACTGGGTTCACAGCCTAATTTTAATAATGACCTAGAAGGTTTCACTACAGAAATAGCATCTACAGCATACAAAACACTGATATAGATAGGCAGATTTCAACTTAATGTTTCTTCTTACAAAGTTAATTTGGAAACTTCCTAAAATACAAGTCTTATTTACTAATATTAATGCATAATTTCAGCATTTTGGTCCTTTGCCACAAACCCTCTATATTTTCCTTAGTGTAAGAATGGAGGAATGGACTTAAAGAGATCCAATCCCGTTCAATCCAAGAACTTTATTAAAGTTTAACAATACAACAATTTGCTTATCATTTCATGTATCATTACTTCTACCTTCCATCATTTTATCTCTCTGCATGCCAGGACAGCACTGGAAATACAGAATTGGTAAGACTGATTTCTATCTGTCATAAATTCCAAAATGGATTATCAATCCTTGATTTAAAAGGAAATGAAAAAGTTTTCTAATAAGATTTCATTTAAATCAGTACTGAGAATTCAGGAATGCTTAATTCAGCATTTAGATTGCTATAATGGGAAGGTTTGAGTGCGGGGTGGAGGAAGACAAGAATCCCCCCCAACAGTATTCTAGAATATGTGTGTATTCCAACCTACAGAATATGTGCCATTATGTTTGCTCTATATGGATCTTGAATTATAGTTGACTCATTACTGAAGTAATTTTTATCAATGGACATTCTATCTGCATTATCATTTTGGTTAATCCATTTCTCATTGCTTGTAGGTTTGGAGAAATACTGCAAAGAAATTCTGACTGCACTTTGTTAAGTGCAGTGTGGGGCATGCCAACACACTAGAATTTTTTTACTATTTTCTTAATTAGGATGAATTATGGAAAAAAAAAGAAATCAAAGAAAGCTGTTACCTGTTGTTGCTGGGTTTGGGGGTTGGCTTGGCGTTGGTTTTTTTTCAGTTTAAGGCATTTATAGCTCTTACTATGATTACACTAACTATAAGAAAAAAAGAATTATAAAAATTCAAATGGCTCCTCTATACTGAAAACTTGGTTTTGCTTTCTCTTGCCTGCTGGTTGCATATGCCACTTATGTCTTATCTTCCTGGCAGTAACCTCTTTGGAACTGTGCAGGAAACATCTTCTTTAAGGGGTCTAGCACAATGCAAAATTAGCTTCATTTAGCCTCCACCTGCTCCTGTAATATTCATTGCTTATAGTAATAATCAGGTGTAAGAAATAGGTGACTAAGGTAACTTTTATTTTACACACGGCTTTGAGAAAGACATGCAATCATCCAGTTTGTGACAACTTAGCACAGTATTTAGGTGGCACTTATTTCTCATTTTGAGAAAGCTGTTGATGCATAAATTGTCAGGGATTTTTTAAAGGATGAAGAAAAAAATATGTGTGCTAGATAGTCTGACTATTGGTCAAGTAAATGTTGCAATGCTTGTACCACCTCAGCAGGCCCAGCTCCAATACTTGCTGTTTTAAGCACCAGTTGAGCCCTAGGTCTGTAAAGTGATCTGAGCCTGGTCTTCCTTGCACTAGACACTTCTTAGCTTCTAAAATACTTCTCCTTTTCCAACATAGCAACCAATTTAGATTTTCCCCTTTCTTGTAGACCTGCATATTAACAAGAGAGTTGTGTTTCTTCCACTGTGATGTTTTGTAATAGTCTTTTCACTCAGTTCTCATCAACGTAGGAAACATTTATCAATGAAGCATGTTTCACACTTCAGTAAGACTACTTGTATTCCTGAAATGTTTTTCAGAATGAAGATACTAGTTATGAACTCATATTTTTCTCCTTTTCATTTTTGAACTACAAAGCTGATCTATACTAAGGGACATGCATTCTTTCAGCTGTCAGATCTCAAGAGGTCCTAGATTTTCTTGTATGAATCATTTCTACATACTTGTTTCAGCTGAAGTATTACTAGTCCTGAAAGACCTAAAATTTTTGGCATATGTCACACATTTATAATAAATTTGCCATTATCTGTAAATACAGGCAGACATTTTGAAGACAATAATAATATTTTCAACCCTGCGGATTCAGTCAAGAATTTATTTTATGTGCATGAGTGATGCTACTAATCATGCTGTATGTTGATCAATCAACAAGGTTGATTGATCTTTATGATCAGATTTTTCTAGAATAATAATTTTCCAGAGCCTGTCCTAGTGGAAATTATAAAAATTACCATAAGCAATCAAGAATTTTTAGTGCATACAGAAATTACCTTGGAATTAAAACAAACAGCAAGATCTGCATTTGTGTACCTGGCCACACCCACAGAAGTAGCAATTATTCTTCAAAGTTATTAACAGAATACCCAAACCAAAGAAAAAAATTGATACCACCCTTGGCATCAGCTGTCTATTTGTGAAAGGTAAGCATGACTGTTCATTTAACTCAGATCAAAGTATAGGATAGACACAGTACTTGGCTCAAGGAAAACAACAATAGTATATGGCTTAAACATTTATAATTGCAAATATATGCAAAGGTAATGATGTACAAAACAACACAGAATCTTGATTATTTGTCTACTAGATGCAAAGAAACCATGTTCTATGATTCTATATTGACACCTTTTTTTCTCAAAGTAACACCAAACTGCATCCTGTCCATGGTAAGTCTCTGAAAGGCAGCAAAAAAGGGTTGAAAGGTAGCCTCCATTTACATATGTCAACATTGAACTGCCAGTTGTGAATCATAGAGTTACAGAATGGTTTGGGTTGGAAGGGTCCTTAAAGATCATCTAGTTCCAACTCTCCTGCTATGGGCAGGGACACTTTTTACTAGAGCAGGTTGCTCAAAGTCCCACTAGCCTGGCCTTGAACACTACCAGGGATGGGGAGTGCACAGCTTCTCTGGGCAACATGTTCCAGTGCCTCACCATGCTCACGGTATAGAATTTAGTCCTGATATCAAATACAAACCTCTCCTCTTCCAGCTTGAAGCAATTATCCCCTTGTCCTATCAACTGCCCTTGTAAAAAGTCCTTCTCCAGCCTTCTTGATGACTTTTTAGGTACTGGAATATTATTAGTTCTATCATCAGTCTGTGTAGATGCTTGTGGCAACAGAAGGAATAGGAAAGCTGTTCTCCCTGTCTTTCACTCTTTCCCACAACACCTACCAAATCATCTCATCAGAGCAATGAATTGGATGGAGTGCACTCCTTCAGGTTTGGAGATGGCAGCAAATTGAGGGCACCTGCCAACATACTTGAGGTCATGGCTTCTATCCAGAGGGGCCTAGGCCTGCTGGAGGAATGGTCTCAGAATGCCCTTATGAAATTCCGAACAAATGCAAATCCCTCCACCTCTTTTGCAAGGAAGACACCCTTGAAACAGTACAAACAGGGATGAGGGACAGCCCTGCAAAAGAGCCCCTAGAGGTCTGGTAGAAATCAAATTTAATGTGAGACAACAGAGTGCTCAAACAACAAAAGCAGCCAACGGCATCCCAGACTTTTGTGCCACAGCCTGTCAATTAGGGAATTGATTATCTCCATATATGCAGCACTTGCTGAGCTGTCTCCAGTGCCAAGTACCTGCCCAGTTTATGCCTTCTAATAAGGAAGACACCGATAAGCTGCACAGAGTTCAGAACTGGGACGCCAGTTCTGCAATTGGCAGCATTGGCAGCTGCAACATTTGCCTTGTCAGGAGAGGTTGAGTTAGGCTGGGCTTCTTCCTTCTGGAGCACAGGTGACTGCAGAGGGAGAAGGTAGCAGACCTCAGCACCTACAGAGGGGGCATCAAGAAGGTGAAACAGGGGAGGACAAGAGACAGCAGACATTCGTTAAAATAACAGACATATGAAGAAACTCTTCCATGATGAGGACTTGCCCAAGGAGTATACACAATTTCCCTGCTTACCGATCTCCAAGAGCAAATGGACTAAGCATTAAGTAAACTCTCTGGCCTTGCAGATCACTCTGCTCTGAGCAGGAGGCTGAACTAGAGACCTCTTGAGGTCCTTTCAACCTGTACTGTCCTATGAACAACCTGAACAAACAGGGCTTACATGACTGAGAAAGGGTCTTACCAAGGAAAGACTGTATATTTTGGGAGAAATTGGAGTGTATAGGGGTTTTTTGTTTGTGTTGGTTTTTTTTCCACAAGTAAAACATTTGTATTTGTTTTCTAAGAAGAACAGAAGTTTGCTGAGATAAGAGGAAGTACTCTGTCCCAGAGTTTTTGCCCCAGCACAGGTATACCACAGAGGTATCCATGCAAGTTCCCCAAAGTACTCCCAAGTCCAAAAGTTCACACAGGGATATAAGAAATAGAAAGGTATGATACCAAAGTTTGCAAACTTGGCTGAAGACCTTGCAGTTAGGCACAGTAGATGCAATTTGAACAATTTTCATGATTAGAAGAGAGATGTGAAAGTGCACATACTGGATTTAGGTAGGTAAGTCCTGTTGTTATAGCAAATTGCACACTTCTCCACAACATAAGCATATATTTGAATTCTAAGCCATAACTGAACTCCTAGTGTATTCACTAAATGTATACTACTTTATACGTAGGTGTACTTTCACTAAACTTTGAGTGATTCCCGGTAAATCATACAATTTTGGTTTTGAAGAAGACATTTTATTCCCTCCCTATTTTTCTCCTTGTGGGTTGAAAGTGGAAACTGGTATAAATCAGGTAAGTAACTGCTTTGTCAACAAAATGCATTACTGTATAAAAAGTATTATAACACTTATTTAGCTGGGTTTTTTATAGGTAAAACTAATCCAGTAGCCTATACTATGCTATTTATGTGCAACATGGGCACACAAGCATAAAGTAAGTGTATTTAATAGTTTGATTACATGGGGAGTTTAGTATCTATCACTTCTGTACATTGAATCAATTAGCTCATAGAACTGACAGGACATAATTACAATAAGAAAAGATGTCAAGTTTTTTAATAATGATGACTGAAACATACAAAGCAAATTTCTGGAAAGCTGAGAGGGAAGACTAGTGTTTTTAAAAATACATCGGTGCTGAATCACAAGAGAAACTGACTTGCATACGCAGAGAAGGTAATCAGACGGGTGTATCCTCAAATGCCATAAGCATTGGGTTGCGCATCATAAATGGGATAATTAAATGATGCCTGTAAGTAAATGAAGCAATATGTAATAGGTTAGCAGAGACATTGTAATGACTGACCTAACAACATCAGTGTAGATGTGAAGGTAAGGCAGAATGCATTTAGAAGTGGCATGTTACATGATGCTGTTATTAGCAGTCATTTACAAGTTGTATTACACTTTTTTCCAGAAACTGCTCTTGAGCTTAAAGAAAAATTTTAGTCTGATGTAGAAATTTTTGGGGAAATGTATCACCTGTATTACACAAGTGGTGAGATTATTTGGTTAGAATGGTCCCTTCTGGCTTGAAAATCTGCAACTTGACAAATACATTGTAATTAACGTAATGACTTGCTTGAGGTATATATCGTAGTACAAAGCCAGGCTACGTGTTAGGATGCAGATAGATGATGACCATAATGGTGTGTTAGCTTCACAAATTGCTGGGTCCAAAAGATCACTGTGTGTGGTGTAACAACAAATGACAAATTTCTGAGCTGTGAGGCAAGTGTTTCTAATCCACTCGGGTTCTTACTTGAACCTAAAGGTGTGGTGGTCACCCACAACTTCTAATGAAGTCACTAGGAAGTGCAGATACTTAACAGATAGGAAAATCATGCTCATAAGAATTGGTAGGTATCTATTTCCAGAGATAAAGTTGAATAAAAGTCTCATAAATAAATTAAGGATCCCATCCAGTGTAGGTCTGGTTTATGGCACATATAAAATTTAATGGAACATTAAGCAATAGACCTATTTTATTTAGTGCTGCTGAGTATCTTCTATAAAGAATTTGTGATTTTAGAGGCATTTATGACTATGCAAACACATCATAGACAGAATGCAGACTTTAGCCACTATATTGTTCTTGTGATGGTCTCATGTACTGGATTAAAAAGGCAAGCTTATATTTCATTGCATGCTGTTCAAAGGTAAGGTGATCAGATGTACTTTTTCTTAACCTCAGATAGGAATACTCTGCCTGGAAAATCTTGGTTACTGAAGTAAACTGTCCTGAGAACTAATCAAATGAGAGCAGCATAGGCAAACCCAATGTTGCTTCCTGAGGCTTTTTTAGAAAACATCTGATATTTTGTAAAATATTTAAGCAGATTAATTAAGCACATAGTTTAACTTTGCTTAAATTTGCTTTCTTTAAGGAGCTGTTTTCAGTAAATGTTAGAATCACCACTGTTATTTTATTTTAATATTTGAAATAGGCTGCTTGAAACATGATTTCTTGTTTTTTACAGTTTAACCAGGTGTTAAAAACTGTTGTTTACCTCAGAAGTTCTCTGAGGCAAACAAGCAATGAACTTATTTATTGATACCAGTGTACGGTGTTTTCACTGTACTAAAACTTAAATAATGCCTAATAGTTTTTACTGCTTGACTGTAATTTCTATTATTTATTGCAGTTAGTAATTGCACTTTCTTATTCATATCACCATGTTCTTCAATTTGACCTGTTAAGTTTTCTCAGTTGTAGCACAGGATTGTACTTATTTGACATTTTTCAGGCAGTTGATGTGAGCATGGGACAGAGGGTAAGACTCAAAGAAGGAAAAGGTTCTGACTGATCAGAACATTTAAGTAGTTGCTTAAAGTTAATTCCCATTTTAAGTGGCTTATCCAGAAGTTATTATCTTAAGTATGTGATTCAAGATAAGCTTTTTCATGTGTGATGAGCTGAATCAGTGCTTTGAAGACTTGGAACAACATTTGTCAATACACCATATACACATAACAATGTATTTTTGCAATGTACACTTAGTAAATGAAATCAACAGAGTTGTAAGTAAATGGAATTCTATATTGCCATGCCAAATATGAAATGACAAAGACATAAATAAGTCACAGAGCCATATTATGTTCCTGATAGAGATTGAATTTTATAATGTGCTTCTTGAACTCTCAATTTTTGGAAAGCAACTCGGCTTCCCATAACAATGTAGTTAATTCTCCAGGTAAAGGGAGGACAAGTATCATTCCTAAAGGAAATTACTTTAAGCACAACATTAGAATTTGATCTATAACTATGAAGTCCCTGGAGCATTAACATTTTGGGAGCTGAAGGACAGTTCTGAAAGGCCACGATTCAGTAACATTTATTAAAATATATTTGTTTCTTAATTAGTAGCCATAATACAAGGGGTAGTTGTATACTATAAACTCAATTCTTGTACTATAACAGATTCATGTGGTGTTGCTTTAATGAAGTCAGACAATTTATTCTTCATTTGCACAACAGAAGGAGGGACAAATTAAATCATGTAGTATAACATATACCCCTGGAACCTCAAATTTACTATTTTCTTTCGACTTTTGAATGCTTAAATGTATTTCCACTTCTCTTTCCTCTTCAGCACATAATTCCTGTGAGCATGACACAAATGTTCTTCCTACAGCATTCCATCAGAAAAACTATCATAGCAGGAGACCAAGGAGTTTTGTAAGCAAAAAGAACATGAGAAAGTTGAAAAACATTTCATACTTTCAGGTAAGATTAAATAAGTACCCATTCTTTCATAGGTTGCTAATATCATACTCCAGTCTTGATCAAAAAGGCATGAGAAGCACTTATTGATTTTTCTTACAGGACTGTAATTACTGCTAGTCTGTTTTTTGTATCCTCCAGGATGTTGTGGTAATGATTTCCTTGCACACAGCCCATTCATTTCTAATGACTTCTTCATTTGAGATTTGAACATATTCAACTATATTCTTTTTTATTTTTTTTATGTACTCTTAAAATAATGTGCAATATAAAGCAAATAGGATACATACTTCAGGCCATTATTTTTATATATTCCCAACCTTGCTAAGTGCAAGCAATCATATACTTTCTCACGGAAAAAAAAAAAAAAAAGTAGGTCAGCACTCACCTCTGCAAACCTGATACAACCTTATATCTATTTTAGACTGGGTGGCTGAAAGTGATTTTACGTGGGGTGCTAATCTCCTGCTACGTAATAGTATGTGAAAATGTGCTCCAGACTGTGAACTTGTGTCTACCTTAACAGATGCCTCACTGAATTCTGTCACATTTAGTATCTCAAGGACATGTTGTCAACTTTTCTCAGGAAAAATAATATCCTGCTCTGTGAGCTGTCCCCTTCGTGTCTGTAGAATTGCTATTGAATAAAGTATTACTGAACAAGAGTGAAGGTGACAGAAGCTGAATATAGAAGTGAGAACCTTTTATGTCCAGTGATCGTAATTTATTTCTTCACTAAGGATTTTCAAAATAACATAAGACCCCATTCTTTTTTTCCCCTAGGTCGTAGTGCATCTGGATTCCAAACCAAATACTAAGTCATAGCATAACCATTGCAAAATGTTGATTGATAAGAGCTTTCACTGCATCTGGGCAAATCACTGAGGGTCCCCCTCAGCATACCTATAACAGGAAAAGAAAAATTACTAATCCATAACCCAACTAATTCTTCATATCACAATGAGTAGGTTTGACTGCTTGGTTTGAAGACTGAAATTAAGACAATGAAAATGTTCACCTTGACTAGCAAAATCTAAGACTATGGTTTGGCCTTTTTATACCAAGATTTGACTTTTCACTCCTGTCTCAATTTATGTACACCAAGTGAAATGGATTAAGTCAGATGAAAAATTCTCCAGTTTTTGATCTCAGTCAGAAGTATGCAGGGCATAATTTTTCACAGGATTCTTGTAGCATAAATAGCTACTCCAAAGGTTACTTCAGAGCATTTTGGTTAGCCTTCTGATCCAGTTAATCCTTGGAGACGTCTATCTTCCCACAGGATCATAGGTGACCTGCTAGCTAATTTAGACCTCTAAGCTAAAGGCACAAAGTTATACAAACATAAATATTCCCCCTTGCCACTTCATCCCCTTGTATGATCTATAAGTTCCAGTCTGAACATATGGAGACAGAATAGAAATCTGATGTAGAGCTAGTTACTGTCATAAAACCTGCACTGTTTTATTCATCACACTCCTTTTCTCTTCTGTTCTAGTTTCGTCTAGTCTATTCTACTTCTTTCTATTCTAATTATGTTTATTTCATATAGTATACAAATTAATACAACAAATGCATAACATATACTTTTAAATATAAATATGTAGAACCATGTATTATACAGTTATACTCTTAGGTATTGCAATATATGCTGCAAACACACATATCCCTCTAATATATATCTTGGGTTTGAAGTATCAGTCTTTGTGGAGACATCTGCAGAATTAGGTTTCAATTTTCTAATTTCACCCTTCCTTCCACTGAGAAGAGATGTAACAGCAGAATAAATAGGTAGAAAAACATTTTGACTTCAAAATGAAAAGCGTCTTATTCTGCTTATTATCACCTCATATATAAGAGAAAACTGTTAACAGAAAATATATACCATATAGTCCCTTAAAAGAGTTTAAATCTTTGTTGGATAAGGAATGGAAGCAGGAACAGGGGAAAAGAAATTATACCATATGTATGAAATGCATGACTCCTTTTAAACTGCATGTATTAAGAACAGATGAGAAAGGAGAAGGCAGCATCCAGTTGAGAAATGAAACTAGAAATGGCAAAGTGAAATTACTATATTACAATAAACAAAGAACAGAGGCAGGAAGTGAATGAAGCATCAATGAAATAATACTAAGGTAAATGGATGCCCCATTAGTGATGATGCTTACAGATGTAATCTTTCAAGATGACATTCTCCAGAGAAATCTTTTCTCCACTAATAACAGCCAGGCAATCATTAGCAGAACTGTTTGGATTAGAACGCCCTTCTTTATCAAGGCCTTAGATTTTCCACAGCTTTCTTCATGTGATAAAGCAGTTGTGGAAAGGACATGTGATAGACAGACCCCAAGACAAAAGTTGTTATGGAAATCTGCATATTTCATGGCTGAAATACACAAAGGGGAGATACATAAAAGTGTAAGGAAGATATTGCTGCTGAATGTTCGAGAAGTGTCCCTCAAGCCAGTGTGAAAAGAGGAGTAGACCAGGCAAAGAAAATGGGAAAAGTTATGTCAAATTATTGGTAGGTTAGAGAGATAGCTGTTAAATATCTGAGGGAGAGCAAATGACCAAGAGAACTACTTAGCAGAAAGCACAGATGCTTTGCCTGAAATTTCTGAAGAATGTATTAACCTGAATGGGAATTGTGAACAACTTGCTTTACAGAAGCAGTCTCATAAGTGCTTTGTAAACAAATGTACTCTGCTGAAAAGTGAGTCTTGGCAACACAACAGATGAAATATCAAGATATTAATTCTTGGTATCTTTTGAATATTGGAGTGAAAATGGAGATAAAATGGATCTAGAGTACTCTTAACTGTAGACTGCCAAGATGCCCCTCAAAGAAAAACCCTTACAAATATCCTCATAAAGAATAAATAAAATAAAATTAAAAAAATATCATCATTGTAGGTGAAGAAATTGAAATTTTTCTATTTTACCTCTTTCATATGGCACAGGATGGAAAGCATGTCTTAGAAATTCAATTACCAAGTGTTTTTAAATGAAGGAATTAAATAGAAGGGTTGCAAGGAAATAATTTTTTAAAAAAGAAAGTAAACTTCAAAGCCTCATAAATTCTAAGGTGACACCTCCAATCCAGATTTTGTTTCTCCAGTTCCCATCCCTGTGAAAATTAACAGAGAATTTCTTAGTTGTTTAACTAAGAAATGTAATAAAGAGACACATGACAGAGTATTCTTTATTAACTTACAAGTTGCTTTAAAAATATTTCTATTTCCAAAGCTCTATGGTGCAAGCAGAGAAAAAGCATCATGCATGGGTTTTTAGAAATTATATCCAGTGTGTCCAGATTTTATTTTATAGGTCAATCGCAAAGCTAAGCTATATCGACCACATTCTACTTCAAGAAAATGTGGATTTAGTGCAAATGATGTGACCTTCAGCTCAGACTCACAAACTGTGATCTAACAACAATAATGATCTCTGGAAAGCAGAAAGCTGTTGATAGTGGCTTCTTGAAAATTTCATATGCCCTCAGGCTTTGCCTTGAGGTAAGCCCTTGGCTGAGTTACAATCACTAACAATCACTCCCTTTTCCTCCTACCTTCTTGGTCAAAGCCATGTTTCACTGTGGCATTTATCAATTTATACAGCTGATTGGCAGATCTGTATTTTTAATGAGATTCAAAATTTATTCTGTTTTCAGAGGTGAACTTTGAACTTTTGTTATGAACTTCAATCTTCACACATATAAAGGGTCTTCATACATGAGAAGTCCCATGGAACTAGAAAGGGACCACTTGGATGAATGAAGCTAATTTCATGCATAAGTGTTTTTAGAACTGAGCTAATGTGAGCTATTGCTCATTGCTTCTAAGAGCAAGTATCTTTTGGTACACCTTCCACATACGAAAATAGAGATTTTAACATTCCCTTATAGTTTCAAGGTAACTCAGAAAGATGCTTACTCCAGTCACATATTGTATTTAAACAGAACTTTACTCTGCATTACAGTGCCTAGTGCTTCTGGGACTACTTGGAAAATATTTACCTGGCATATTGCAGACACAATGAGGCATACCCACAATGCTCTGAGCAGACATGAACCCACATCTCACATGTTTAACGCCACTAGTATCTGTGTAACTGCTGACAGTGCAATGCTACACTTGTTAATGAACTCTTCTGAGAGACAGAGCTCAGGACTGGTGCTGTATGAATGTGGCTTTTGAATCGGGCAGATTTGATTTGAGACCAAATGCAAACACATAGATATGGCCCTAAAATCACTATGGGACACCTCCAGGCATTTTGCCAATACTCTGTACCAGTGGTAATTGCAACAGACCACCATGACTTTCCTTAACATTCCAGACCTGTTGTGTCTCCTCTCCACCCATTCTTGGTTCACTGATATCTAAGTAGAAATGCACAGGCAAAGATTCTAGAGATATACCTACAAAGGGAATGCCCCTTAGCTAGGAAACTTTTTCGCTCCGTACCTCTCTGTCACAATTACTTTACAATGAACATTAAGCTGAAGTTTGACATATACTTCAAACACTTGGTGAACTCTAAGATTTTGTGGAGAAAGGTGAATCAAGCTTTCATATTATTCTTCTGCTTAATTAGAAAGGAAATTGTTGTTGGCATGGATCAACAAATCAGTATATTAAAAATGTTGTGTACTGTTCCTGCTCCCATTTAATCAAAACAAACTAGGCTCAGCCAGCATTAACCACCTAAATACTAAAAATGAACATCTGAACTCCTCACAGCACTTCCCTGTTGCAACGACAGGATGTAAATAAGCTCCTCCACAGTGGAATCAATTTAATCTTAAAATATGTAACTGTGATATAGGTAATGATTCTTCATTGACTCTCAAGTGCCAGTATTATTATACTGGCTAATGTTGAGTTACACTGATAGCTGTTAAAGAATTGAATTATGGTAGATGCTCTGGTGTTGGCTTCTATGCAAACAGTGTGAAAAGGAGGTAATGGCTTCCAGCTTTCAGCCTTCTGGAAGAGACCTTTAGCTGAGATATCTCCATGGTGTCAGCCCCATGACAGCACAGCAAAACTCAGTACAAGATCACAGTAAAGTTACAAAGCCTGACACTGGTAACCTGTACAGTGGTGTGTGTTTTAGTCTCTGCAAAGGAATGTAGGAGCCTGCATTTTTTCCTTTGAGGTGCTGTTGACTCAGAACAGGCTTGCACCAAAGTAGTGAAGGTCTGAAGAAAGTTTGGCCTTGAATCTGGGATTCTGTTTTCTCCATATAGCTTTTTGTGGAGCCTTTAAGGCTATCTGTACGGCCATAAATCATTTCAGATATGTTCTTTTCCTAAACGTGAAACATTTAGCATGGTGTTGATGTCCTCCTCAAAATAATGCTAAACAACAATATTAGCATTCTGTTCTAGGATACAGATTTTGCCACATAGGATCAGAGATTAATTTTATTTTCTTTAGTATAAGGAAATGTGAAAAAATATTATTTCAGAGCAAAATTTCGCTGTTTTCTAATAAACACACTTTTTGTTTTGTTTTGTTTTAGTGGTAAGTTTCCATCTGCAAATTTATCAATCTCTGTGCTCTTTTTCTTAAATTTCATGGTTGATTTCCTGTAACAAATGTTTATCTTCTATTAACCACTATGGGCTGGGTCCTTGACAAAATGAGGCATTTCAACAACAGTCTTGACCCCCTTGTGAAACAAGATTTCTCTCAGTATGACGCAAATCTTAGCCTCTTCATCAGCACTTGTAAAACAGTTGACTCATACACCCGACTCTTCCCATACCTGTTCTTCATAAGATCACAAGTGTCATTCTCCTAAATAAAGGTCAAGGTAAAACAAAATAAAACACAAGTCCTAATGCTCCAGCAAGAAGACAGACTACAAAGAGTAGTGTGCAGTCTGGAGTTTCTCTGGTTTCTCTGCATTGCTAATGAACTCCATCCAGTTAATTGAAGATATTTTTCACACTGGTTTGTGAAAGAATTGCTAACACTGAAATGGATTTCAAGAATTCTGCCACAGAGAAGCTAAGGTCTTTGGTGAAAATATTTCTGCTATTGATACTTGACCTTCTTGCAAGTTTATAACATGGTCTGGAACGTGTTCAGGTTGCCTTCATGGTTCCAAGCCTGTGGCCATTTAGTAGCCTTCCTCATAAAGAGTAAAAAGATAATGTCAAAAAGTAGTATCACTTTCCAAGGGGACCTGGGGGAATCCACCACAATGCAAGGTAATTCCTTCTTTCATTCCCATTTGTTTTCACTGTTCAGGCTAGCAGAATTCCCTCACGTAACCTCAGGTTGATTTTGGTATTTTATTTTCAGGGTGGAGCACTACCATGATTATTTTCTATAAACTGCTGTAGAGTGAGATTGTGAAATAGAGGGTGAGAGTGTTCAGCTGTGTAATTCTGGCACAATGAACAGTTTCAAGGGATCAGAATCTTTGCTATGATTTAGTGTGAGTCACTTTGGAAACTATCCCAATTTACAAAGAAATCTTCCTTTCCCCCTCTACTATTATTCATTTTCTAATGTGTGGGTACTGCCCATTGAAGTTCAGGGTCTTGCTTACATGGATGGCAGATCAAGAAGCAGGGTCCTACCTGTAACCACTTTTCCTTTACAACAGAAAATATTAATTCCTCCTCATTTTCAGGATATTTGCAATGGTGTAAGATAATGAACCGACTTCTTAAATATCTGGATCTCATTTTGAAGTCTAAACTAATCCAGTATAACCACAAAATAGTGTTACTGCACACAGTTGATAGTGTGCTGTGGCATATGCCTTAACAGATATTATGAACACTTAACCTAGAAAAATTGTTGCACAGTTATGTTTCCACTTTCTTTTTTTTTTCACTCAGTGAAAAATTACATAAGTTTCCACTGCTTACAGGTTAAGGCAGCTATAAATCACCCCAGTAAGTTACTCTGGATGATGAGATACTGTCAAAACAAAAAAAATCTGACATGTAAACTAGTTGCTTGCCGTGGAAAGCAAGTACAAGATGCTAAAGCCTAGGAAGAAATGCAGATCTCTAGAAAAACAAACAAACAAAGAGACCAGAAAAAATCACAAGAAGGGTTTATAGGGCAACCATTAAAAAAATTTAGATTTTTATTGACTGATACAATGATAGTAATTTTTGAGAAGCCAAACCACTGTACAACCAAGAAAACTACAGGACACACATGCATATTATAGATAATAATGGAAACATTTAGATGGCCATTTGATCTAGTAGGTCTTTAGGGGGAAAAAAAACCAAAACAAAACCCAGAAGAAATTACGTTGGACAGAGTTTGCTGTCTCAATACATAAGTTCAATGCTATTATTTGCGGCACAAGTATGACAAGGTACTTAAACTGCTGTGTAAGGAGACGTGAATATCATGAGGTGGACGTCCTGATCATTGTGAATTACACAATCTTTATTTCAAGTACATTATTACACAATATTTCATATTCTGACTATTCACTTGCCAGTTACAGTCACTTTCCATCTTGACTCTTTTTGCAAACAAACACTTCATCTTATAGGAAGTCTCATCAAAAGGGGTTCCCACTCAAAAACCACTGTAATTAAGATAAATAAATGTTGACTTTCCCTAACAGAGAAAATGTTCCACTCTAGGTAACCCCTTCATATTTTCACTTAGAATCACATCCTAATCAAGAGTGCCTATAGTTCAGCACTTCAACTGATTGCAGTCACAGTGTTTAAAACCAGATCTTCCACCTGCCAGCTTGTTTAGCTGAATGATTTGTTCACATTATTGCACTGCTTGTACTTACTGTTTTGTGGGGAGTTTGCTGTTGATCAACACAACTTGATATTATCGTATATCACTGTCACCTTCTGAGAAAATTTAAATAAATGTATGTAGCCATGGGGAGAATTACACTGTGCACCCAGCATAGTTATAGAACAATTAAACTCAATCTGGAAGAAAACCAGTGACGATTTGATTAACTTTTGGTAACAGATGTCCACCTCTGGTTCAGCTTGAAGTAGAGAAAAATAGTTTCATTTCATTTAAAAGACCAAACCCACAGTGCCCCACATCAACCATCTGCATTTAAAATTAAATATGTAAATAAGTGTTTTCTAGTTATTGTTTTACAAATTTTTCAGGATACTTACATGGACTAGAGTTTATATTATTTTATTGTATTATATTTACATTTTTTTCAAAAGGATTTCCACTTCTACGGTTACATTAAAGGATTGTGTTTATGTTTTTGACAATACATTTTCTTCACTTTCACTGACAAGCAATAAATTTTTGTAAATATTTTGAAGTTCTATTTTGTGATGACGTAAACTTGTCCATACAAAAGTATGTAAAATCATTTTCTGTTTCAGAAAATACTGAAATCCAGGACCTCGTCTGGGTCCTGCAGGCTGCAGCGTTTTCTAACATTAGTGACTCTAATATCTCAATATCCCTTTCTTTCTTTCTCACCTGGATTTGCCTTACAGAAAGTAATCCTGGTTACTTTCCACATGATTCTGTTGGCTCCAGTGCTCTGGAGATTTATTGCTACAATGAAGAAGAATGATGAAGTTTGTTCGGGCAATCCGATACAGAAGTAACTATGATGAAAAGAACATGAAAATTTAAAGAAAAAGAAAGAACAATGAACAATTCAGACTGCTTACTTTATAGATCTGCCAGTCGGTGGCACCTTAAGCAGTTGCTGAAGAGGAGGTGCCATGATGTCTATTAGACCTGCCTACTGTAGACAGTCTATTTAATTAGTTATTGCACTGTTTGTATGCCTCCTGCTTTCATTCTGTTCCATGTTCCAGATTTCTTAGATATTTCCCATTATTTAGTACAGCAATTCAATAAGAGGTTATCAGACCACAAAGGCACTTGAGCAGAAATAGGGTATTAATCCTTTAACTGCCATTTGCAAAAGTCACCATGGAAAAAAAAATCCTCTATTCCCAGTAGAAGACTTTGAAAATTGGTATTTTTTGCCATACAGTTACAAATTTTTCTAGTGAAAAAAGTCTGAATTTATAAACTGCCCTACTAAGACTTGGAAAGAGAAAGAGTTAAAAAAAAAAAAAAGTGCGGAAGATTACTTATAGGGATTTTGCAAAAAAGGACTTCAGGATGAAAGGAAGTAGTCACAATCTTCCTCGTCTCCAGAAGATATATTTGATGATACCAAAAAAGAGACAAAATAATGTTGCATGCTAGCAGAAAAAAAAGGGAATAAATCTAAATCCTAAAAATTGTTTAAAAATAAGTGGAATACACTGTGATCTTTCAACAATTTTCTGTCATGTGGCAAATTTCATAAATATGATTTTTTTTTTACGTTTAACTAGTAGAATTGGATTTTCTTCTTCCTTACCTGTATCCCATGCACACGCTTGTATACATACACACATACACACATTTGTAGTGAAATGTAATAAACTACCATTGATTTCAGCAAAAATGAGATGAAGTAATAGTAGAAAAATAGTCGCTGCTGAGACAGACTTTACCTGTGGTCATTAATGGGGCATTTAAAAAAATAAATACTTGCTGACTATCTGCAGTAACTACAATCAATTCCTACCTGGAAAAAAATCAACAGGTCTTTATTCATGTGCTGTAGTGTTTTACTAAAACAGTCACATGCTTGAGTTTTAATATTTTCATAGACCTGCATGAGAAAGCCTCATGTCCCACTTCATATTCTAGGTTGAGTGGTCACAGTTCTTTATGGCCCCTCACGTTGCTGACTGAAATCATACACGTTTGCACATCTAAAAGTCTTTGACAGGCAAATCAGTTCACAGGTCAGTTGTTTCATTTCATCAGTGTAATCAGTGTAGATAACAAAGAATAATATAAATGTTAGACAAAAGGTTGCCCAAATATACAGAGCTTTAATCCACTGAAATGTTAACGTGATGGAAAGCATCAAAAGAAGGCATCCACTGTAGAGAAGGATGAGTGATATTCCACACTGAGGTGACCAATGCATAAAGATCATTAAGTGTAGAACTGCAAGAAATCTGAATGGCTAAATGACCAAGAAGCTTGCAGAGATTCCCAGAAGTTGTCTTTCATGTCCGCACTGACTGGATCATCTAATATAAGATGACAAATTAACACATGTACTGTAAGTATGTGTTCTGCTGTTCACAGTGAAGTGCCCATGATTTTCAGGTGAATTATAATGTTTACAACTTCCCACTAAGGGTTTGCACATTCTGTACTCGGTTTCATTTATTCTGACCTGGGAAATGCTGTGAACTGAGAGGAGAACAATTAAAGCATTGATTGCCAAACCACTTTAGGTTATCACTTAAAGCTGTTCCAGAGGTCAGGCCTACCAGCATGCCCTGACAGTGGAAGCCAGCAGTATACCAGGCTACTTCAACAGGCGTACAGCCAACAGATGAAGGAAAGTGATTATTCCACTTTACTTGGCCCTTGTTAGACAACATCTGGAATCTAGTATCCAGTTTTAGGCCTCTGGGACAATAAGGATACTGCTAAAAGTGAACCGACTTTCAGCATAGAGTCACCAGGCTGAAGGAGCTGGGGCAGGATTGACTTCAGTGGGACTGACCAGCAGCTCCCAGTACCCATGGGCATTGAGGAGAGGAAGCCAGACCCTGCACAATGGAGGTTGGATGAGAAAAGGGCATAGACCAAACCATGAGGGGTTCCAGATGGATGTAAGGAAAGGTTTTCCACTGAAAGGATAACTAAACATTGAAAGAGGTTGTCCAGAAAGGCCAAGAAATCTTCACCTTTGGTGGAGCTGGTAAAGTCCTGAGCAGCCTGATCTACTTTCAGTTTTCGCTCTGTCTGCAGCCCTCTAAGGTTCCTTCCAAGTCTGAACAACTCTGTCACTTGGCAGTCCAAATCAAACAGAAAATACAGTGGGTTAAGTAAGAATGACAGTGCATACAGCAAATGATACATGGATGGACAGGAATAGGCAGTTTCAAAAGATATTATTTCTATGAATGATGCTTTTATAGTCCTTTGATAATTGTCTTTTTTATTCATTCTAAATGAATGGCCTAGCAAATATTTCAGTGCTACTGTTAAGAATGAAAAGTCAGTTATTCTCTTTTTCAGGTGAGAGGTTTGGTGACTTGAGGTGAGTGGGTTCTTTGTAGTAGGAGATTAATATTATTCAGCAATATTCATTTGCCTGGATAACTTGGACTTAAAGCTATTTAAAGAAACAGTAGAACCATAGGGTATTGTAGAATGAATTCCCTCAGCTTTGTTTTAAATAGATTAATAAAGACAGGAATAAACCCAGAAAAGACGGATTATTTTTTCTTCCAAGCAAAATCTTTGGCAATACAGTCCAAGTTTTAAATTAACTTCTAGTGTTACACTCTGTCCTTCTGCATGACTGTAAGATGCATTTTTTCTATAGTTTATTTTTCCCTGTTGTATTTCTCTCTATCTCATCCCTCTCTGATTTAATTATTCTTCCTAGGTCACAGTTCTCAAGTCATCTGCATTTATAGAAAAGCACCATTTTAAGCATTATATCCTCTGGTCTTTGAGCTGCTAAATTCCTCCCCTGACACCCCCAAAGGTAGAAAGGAGAATTTGGTGAGTTTTTTTTCAGAAATAATAATCAGTGACTATGAATATGATGGATAGTATGACACAAGGGCTTCAGTGATACTGAATCTTTATTAGCTTAGAAATAACTGAAAAGTCCACCTTGTTTGGAAGAGGTGGTAAAATTCATCAGTTTAACACATAGATGAGACCCATGCCTCATGTGTGGGCTAAACATAATGTGCTTGTACTGAACTTTTATAACAAGTAATTTCACAGGTGTTGGTTCTTTGATCCTAGTTAGAAGAAGCCATAATGGTTATTTGGTACCAAATACAAAACCTCTTCTAATTACAGTCCAAATCTTCTGGCCAGATCATGAAGCAAATAACATAGTACTAAAGTGGCAACTAGGGTATATGTACACATCAAAACAAAGCTGCAATAAGCATTGCTGCCTTAGATGCAATGGCCAAATAACACAAAAGTAAACCTGACAACACCATTGCATAAATACCTCCATGGGATATAAATTTAAGCATATAACCATGAAATTCCAGTGTATGATTTCATAATATGCTAACATTCTGCACCTTCAACCTGATCAAAAACCTGTGGCAACAGCTCCCAGCTCCTATTGTTATCTTATTTCAGCTATATCCAAGAAAGCACAGTCAGACTTTGGCTTGGATATAATAACCATACCCGGCTTCAGTTTCAGTAGAGAAATAGAGCTTAGGGGAAACTGTTCTCACCTGCTGAGACTGGAATGGAGGAACACTGACAAGTAGGACTAGAGGAGGGAAACACTTGCACAATACTAAAAGCAGGGGAGGTGGGAACCCCACAGGACTTTTATGGCTTTAAATTTTTGTAGTAGTATAAATATGCAATATATGGTATATGCTAGAACTCAGTTATGACTAGGCCACCAGGTAGACAAACCAACGATTTTTGTGAAAACTGGATTTAAAGAAAAGCAAGAGAGGTCACAAATTTGTTGGTCTTCTTTTCTTACCTGTAATGAAACAACATAAGTTACAAGGTATTTAATGATGAAGGAAAACACACCCAAGAGTCATTTTAGAGCAAATAATATTTTGAGTATATTACTGAAATAGTATACCAACTTATATTTTTGCGTATCAGGTATGCACAGAATATTCACTTGGAATAACTAGTGTTGCTTCTCTGATTTGAGACCTGTCCAAAAGGAAGAGAATTTTTAAACTTGACATGTTGTTGTTGGGTTATTTTTTTTCCTTATTCCCTGCAGTGAGTTTTATTGCCAGGTAAGCTCTTCTGTCAGGATCTCTCAGCCCCATTTAACAGGCTTCTACATGTTTCATGTTTCAGAACTTGAAAGACTCACCCAACATATCATCAGTGTTCCCATCACTGGTCACGTTGACACTGGCTTCCTCCCAAATCAAACATGAATGTCTTTTTTAACTCTTTTAAAAAGTTTCTGTAGAAGAGATTAGTCAGTAAAATACAAATTAAAAAAAAAAACAACACAGAAATAAAACTTAAAACAAAAATAAAACCAAGCAAAACCCCCCAACAAACAAACGAAAAACTAAACAAAATTTAAGACAAAAACCAACCCACAAACAACCCACACACACTTTAAAAAGTATGTAACATACATTATTCCCATCTTAACTATTCAAAATGCCCAAAAGAATAAATATCTAAAAGTAAGAGACTCATCAGAAATAGTACAATGTGAGCTTTTAGGATGACAGTTTAAACCAAATAAAGGCATGTAATTCAGATCCCTGGTATTGATTAAACGTATTGGGGTTACTCATCAATGTCATTTTATTTGCCTCAATTCAGCAAAGCGCTACACATGACTAATTAGGAATACAAGCATGGAAACAGGATTTAAGCTTTAGAACAACCATATGAGTGCTTATAGCATCTTACTAAATAAGGGCTTTGAGCCTTAGCTAGCAACTTTATTCGTGTAGGGATTTACAGTCAGTTTGCTGGAGATGTCATTCCTTCAATCTCGTGATTGCTTTTCTCTTGCGGTCTTGTATTCCATGTGGTAGAGTTTCCATTTCCTCCTTCATGCTGGGGGGTAATTTGAAGGGAAAAGACAGTCAAGATGTATTTGGTTAATTTCTATGCTTTGACACATGTAGAAATGCACTATTTCTTTGTTTATATAATTCAGTTATTTCACACAGAGTTTGGTATTCCAGTAAAATATGGTGCTGTGAAAACCTGCACTTTTTGTGAGTAGCTCAATAACCAGATCTGAGGGGTAGAAATGAGAGAAACAATGTTGTATAGTCATAGAATTCTGAGAAAAAAACACACTGCATTAAAATGGCATTGTATGGTTGTTTATTGTTTCTAAACAGTTTCCAGATGAAATCTGCAAACAGAGAGATGGTTTTCCTAACTCCCAGCTCTGCAAACACAATGTGGGAGGGTCAAGCAACAGTTACATAACTAATTAAAACCAAATTAATTTAATCAAAACCATTAGATACTCATTACCCATGCAACTGCATTATCTCTTCAGTTCACCTTTATCCTCTTCCCCCTGCTGTATTGGTTATATCCACCTCTTCTGGTCTGTAAATAAACAGCTTTTTAGGAAAGGAAATGAGTCTTTGTGTGTACCTGTCTTGGAGTAGATCAGGCACAACCATAATGCAAATAAAAACACCGGTGGAAAAAACCAAATATAAAAAAAGCACATAGGTAACTTGCTATTTTTGTAGATTATTCAGTGCAATTAATTTGAATATTCTCAGACATTCAGGAGACAGGTACTTTTCTAGCACTTGTGGTCACTCATAGTTTCTCTCATGTAAAAGAATCTTTTAGGATTACATAAGTTTACAACTTGAACAGGTGAGTAAAGATATTTTATTCAGACAAGTAATCAGCTTCTGAAATCGGACACCTTCGAAACTGGGTGAGGTTTTTTAAGGAGCATTGGGAAACTTCATATTGCTTCAGAACTTTGAAGATTAGTTTTATTGCAATGAAAGCCAGAGGGTTTACAAGTGAACATTAAAACCAGAAAACATTTAATATAAAGAATAAATTTTGTAGACGCCATACATAATTTCTCTTTGGGATTATTATTTAATGACATGACGGAAAGAAAGACTTAGCTTTTATTTGTATAGTATTCTCTCTTAGAATGGATGCTCAAGGCAAAATCCTGGCTTGCAAGGCAAGGTGTGCCAAGTAGGGAAAAGAACACAGGCAGTTTCTTCCTCTTCCTCATGCACCTGTACAGGTTTGGGGCAGGTGCCATGCCTACTGAGAGACTTGAGGAGTGAGGGCCCACAGCACCCAAGTGAAATTAAATATGTGGTTTACCATACTGGTTTGCAGAAAAGGACCCCTCCCTCCCTCCCTCTGCATATGCCTGTGGGAGTATGCCCAAGGCCATGTCTATGCCACACAATAAAGAGACATGATGGAACTTCAGGCTGAGAGACCTCAACTAAATGCACACCAGGACATGATGGGTTCTGTGGGCCTGAAGACACTACAGGTTCAAGAGCTTATGTTGCATACACAGCACTAAGTATTGCCAGAAAAACTTTTCCAAAGAAATGGCTAACACTGTCACAAAGAAATATCCATGCTGAAACCAGGAGTAGAAACAAGGGACTGGGGAACATGGAACGAGGATGTCTGGCTTTGCTGTGTACAAACTTGCAAATTGGAAAGAGAAGAGTAAATGGCTGAGAGTTGAGAAGGTCAAATTCTCCTTGTGGCTATGCCACTTCCAGACCCAAGCTTGCCTTCGTGCAACCAGCTCAGGAGTCTCTTCATGATATTCCCAAAAACCTTCAGGAAACTTTAAAAAGGATGGAGATGCATTTATGTCAGTTCCACCACCAATGCAAAACGTGACATCTGGGGACATGTTCTATTGGTGAGTGACAATGGTGGTTTAACAGTTGTGCTCAATTATCTTAGAGATCTTTTCCAACCTCAACTATTCTATGATTCTATAAAGAACACCTTGACCACTATTGTAAGTGAATGAAAATGAAACTTAAACTCTGGATTCATTATGATTAAAAAAAAATAAAAAAATTCATTATGATCAAAAAACCCTTGTCTTTGTTCTGAGAAGAACAAACACAATTATTTGACAGAAAGAGCAACCTGAACTTCTGCTTTATTTACTTAATTTTTTCTGCAACACTTTTCTGCACCATTTCATAGACAAAAACATTAACCCTAATCACAATTACTCAAATGACTGTTGTGTCTGAGATATAACACAACTTCTCCTTCCCATCAGAAGAGCTCCAGTTCAGTGAACTCTTATACCAAGGTCTGAAAAACTGTAAAAAAAAGAAGTTACTAGAGAAATCTGAGCCTTATCTGTGTAATAAATGTCTGTATAATAAAGCATGCAAAGTCTTCAAGGATATTCTGACAAGGTACAGAATTAATAAAGAAGCATGAATAGCAGAACATCCCTACTCACCTCAATGCCCATAAGGAATGAGGAAAGCCCATAAGGAACTAGGAATGCTTATAAGGCCTGTATTTGTCAACAAATTTTGTAACTGAAAAATCAGTGAAAATCTTCAGTGGGTTGTTGGAGCAAGATTCCTATAAGGTCAGTCATACCTCTTATTGAGAAAGAGATTCTGGAAAGAAGACGTAGTTTCCCAGGTATGTAATCCTCATTCACTTCAATTTTCATGTTTGTGGAAAATACAGGGAAGATACAGAAAGGATCATAGGGTCTTTTGGCTGTTATGAAACAAGCTGCTAATTATTACAGAAATATGACCCCTGTCATCATATTCAAGAGAAAAACACTGAAAATCGTCACGTATCACAAATTATATCCTCCTTATTTGTTCCTAATTTTCTTCATGACAAAATGTCGTTAGTCTGCTCATGTAATCAAATTTCTTAAAAAAAAAAAGTAAAGAGGGGAAAGAACATAAGAGAGTATCCATAGTTCTTTCTTTTCACTGGGAGGAGAGGCAATCATTTCAGTGAAAAGAATCACTTTGTGTTAATACGTCTATACAAGTGTATAACTGGTATAATGAAAAAGACAATCTGGCTCTGTAAATCAAGATGAGATTATTTATTAACCTATTTGCTTGGAACATTTGTCTTTCGGAGTTCAGTGCTGCCTTAGCACTCAAGACTCTAGAAAAATGGGTTTGTCTCTAAGAAGTATACCGAAAATTTGTTTAAAATTGATGTTTGAGGAACAACAAATGTCCAAATATGAAGTTTGAACCTATGAGGTGTTTGCCCAGATTTTATTTGATAATTTCTATGCTAGTGAGTAGCAGCAAAATACCAAAGATGACAAACTAACATGGTTTAATTCGCTTGGTGAATAAGAGTGGAGATGAGCCTTAACCAAAATTATTGTCACTGGCACTAATGATGGATCTCTAAATTACATCATTGATATGCCATCATACAGGTACAATGTTTTATGCTTTCCACGTGTTTTATGAAACTGTGATGCCCTTTTTCTAGAGAATAAAAAAAAAAAAAATAAAGGCAAAACTTGGAATAAAAACCTTGTGCAGCAGCAGTGAAACCAAGAGATTGAAATGCCATCAGGGCCTATGATTGATTCGTGGATCTCCCCTCTGAACACATAACCTTCTTATGGAATAGAGCAGAAAACTTCCTGCACTTATGGAACTGAACTTCCTGATTTCAGCTACCTGTTTATCTTTAGGAACTGCAAACCAAATGGCATCACCCAAGATCAGGTTCATAGAATGACATTCACATATGGCCACAGTTCACATGGAAATGTGATACTGTTTGTGTTGGGTATGAAATGCCATAGTTTAGGAATTTCTTCCCCTTCTACCACACACACTCTACTTTCTGTATCACTGCCCTACTGTGTTACATGTATTATACAATAAATAGAAAAATAATTAGACAAAAAAGAAAGAGGAACAAGCAGTGTGACTGTGCATGCTGTGTTGGCTGAAGAGGCATTTTTCAGTGTTACTGAATCAGTGTAATTTTATTAACCTCTTTGGCTTCTAGAAGTTTGAAAATGAAAATCTGTAAGAGCTTTATAATCACTTTTACCCATGTAAATTACAGCTGTTTCTTTGATATTTTTACCAGTATCAAATATCACAAACTTTTAAAGTTGTTATCTCCCACTCCTACTAATTATACCAGGAAACCACAAGTAGAGTTTTACAACTTTCATTTGTTGGAATGAAAATTAAACATGATAAACAAATTTGAGAGCTTTTGCTGCACTACATTTATATGCCCATATTTATATCATAGAAGAAAAAAAAACACACTCAAAATAAATCAGGTTGCACACAATTAAACCATAGGGGGGAACTTTCGTTAAATCTTAAGGGACAGCAACTTTCCTCAATACTTTAAAATCAATCATTGCTCAACCATCAACATACGGAACACCTAAATTATAAAATCTCTCATATTTCATCTTATTAAAAACTATTGCAGAGGCTGTCTTTCCTCAGAATATCTAACACCAGTTCTTGACAGATTGTGTTAATATATGAGGGTTCTTTTTCATATCTAGCAGAAGAAAGCTTGGCAATAAATATAATGTTCAACAAACTATGACATATAGAATATATTTATATTATAGAGGAGTAGTATAATATATACACTGGCCTTTATGCATTTACCTATATGTGTACACATTGACACATATACTGGCCTGAGTCTTTAAAACCTGAGTTGAGCTGGATGCAGGTGGACATCTCCTGTCAGGAATTACAATGGCAAAGCAAGTCTCCTAGGACAGGACAAAGGACAGAAACCATTTGGAGTAGAGGAAATACTCATTTGGAAATCACGATGTGGAAATTGACTTGAAGCACTCAAATCAAATTCACCTTCTGAGGAGCTGCAGTGTTCTGGCTTTGTTTAAATGCAAACCTTTGCAGGGTAGCAAAGGGACAGAGAGATGCCCTCTGTAAGTGCCTGTTCCTTTCACCACCGGCTGATTTGTCAACAGTCGCCTGCTCACCTCTGATCTGGTGAAGCTGTTACATAAACACTTCCTATGCTACTGCAGACCACAGGAACTGGGCTTGCAAACACCTCCTTCAGCATAAGAGTGATATTTGCCTTGACCAACTCTTCTTAGCGTGGTCTACTGATACAGAAGGAACAGAGCATGAGTGGAGGGATTGCTTCTGATTTCTAGCCTCATGATTTCTAGCTACCTGTGCTTCTCAGGCTTCTTGTGATGGTTATTGTGACAAAACCACATATTTAGTATGAACCCGTCCACCATAATAGCCATTTATCAAAACTGTTTATACTTCTGGTTTATACAACATTATGCATCAATGAGTATCATCATTTAATCAGGCACTGCATGGGAAAAAAGTTTCCTTTTTTGTTTTGTTTTTGAGACTTCTTGATCACTAAATCCTTATTATAAGGGTCAGTTCAAGAAACTGTTGGTGAATGGAAGGCCAATCACCTCTCTGAGAAATGGAAGACAATGGTCATTGCCATCAAAAACCCAGTGAAATTTCCAAAGGTCTATTTGTGTTCTCACATTTGTTTGAATCAATCCTTAGACACCTATTTAGAGTAGAAAGAATCTAGTAGCCTATCCATACTGAAAACCTGTACCAGGAAACTTTAGAGCTTCCCATTTATACCAATTTCCATTATCTCCAATTTCCACTTTGGAAAATGCTTTACATTTACATAAATTTCACAGTTTGTCAGAGCTTGTACATGAATGAAATAAACCGTATTATGAGGACATTTCTGTTGGTATATCTATGCTACCGTTATTCAACTATGATAGTGGTATTTCTTAGTGCAGTGATTTTTAATGTGCCTAATTTACTTAGTTATGCTGGTAGAATTTTAGCATATAGACTAGGCTTTGCTTTCATTTCTTTCTTCTTTTGTTTTGCTTCATTTAGCTCACATTTCCTCTTAATTTACCTAAACCAAACTAAAATAAACCTTATGTACTCTGAAAAGAAAAAAAATAAAAACAAAACTATTTCTACTGGTTTAATTAACCTGTTTCAAAACAAATGCCAAATTAAACAAAGAGGTGTCTTTGTAAAGCACATAATAGAACATCCAAAAAATAATTACAATAGGGATAACTTTGTAAAATGTGCCATTAACACGGTATAGAAGAACCACTGTAACACGGAGTATTGAAAAAATCTGGAGACTCAGTTTTATAGGAGGTTGTTTGTTCTTATCATAAGTTAAGCACATGAAAGAAACCTAAAAATTTTAGCAGTGCTACAACTGAGTCAGGTCTGGAGAGATGCTTTCAATAGACATCAAGACTGCAGGCCATATAGACAGTGTCCTATTCACACTGCAGCTCAAACTGATCAGGGGAACAGGACATGCCAGGGGGAAGGGCTGATTCTTGACAAACAGAATATTCCGCTTCTTGCATATTTATCAGCGGTACCTTTTGAACTAGTTTTTGCTGAGTTTGCAAAGATATATACCCTGTCAGCCCTTAACACATGTACCATTATCTATTTTAAAGACTCAACTCCACTCCCACTGTTTCCTTCTACAATGCTGGGCTTGCTGCTGTAATTACTGTAACAACTCTCTGTGTCACCGGCAGTTTCTGTAAGTTTGCATAGCATTTAGCCAAAATGGGGCTTTGATACTTCTGGGGTTATTAATATATTACAAGCAAAGAATGTAATCAAATATTTATGTGACTATTCCTTCCTATGTTAAATTTTATTTTATTTTATTTTATTTTTAATGAGATCTTTGAGTCTCAGTTTATAGCTTTAATAAGATCACTCCAACATTTTCCTGGAGGGTAGCAGCTATTTGACCTCTTGTGAAAGGCAACCAGGAAGAAAGCAGTGTTTTGCCCTGAGAACTCTGACAATGACTCTAGAGCAGAGGATTATATCAAGAAGAGGTTGACTATAAGTATTGACAGAATCAGACAAAAATTACAGTTATGCAGCCTAAGGTGTTTTTTTTTTTCCCCCATAGTATACATTAATACACCATGGTAAAACAAAGCTCTGCAGTATTGTAGAGCAGTCAAATAATAAGCAGCTTGTTTTTGTTTCTTGCTCTTCAAGAATGATTGTTTAGACTTCTGTCAGACTGCTCCTTTCACATCTGTTCAGTGAAAATACAGGGCTTTTACAGGAGTGTCAGAGATTTAGGAAGTTTCTATAAATATTAGGGATTATATTTCTATAGTAAAATTGCCTATCTCTGTAATTAACAAAACTCATTAAAAGCAAACATGTCCACTTTAGCCTGCAAAATGAACTCCTTCTTCAGATCTTTCTTACTCTCCGAGTTAGCTGAGACTTTCCATAAGTTAATGACTTACTTTTGTTATTACAACAACTGAATTGCTTGTCCTTCAACCACCTTGAAGTAGAAAAACAGCTATTAGCTTGTGTTAGTCATTAGTAACACACCAGTTTAGGCCTTTTGTACTGCACTGAAATAGATACGTTGGGACATTATTATGGGCTTTGAATTGTTCTAATTTATGTAGTTCTACAGAAACTGGAGATTACTTGTCATACCCAAGATACCATGTATATTTGGCAACATTTTTCTTTAAAAAATAATGAAAAAAAGAAAAAAAAGCAAACTGTGTTTTCAAACATATGAAATCTCTGCTCTGTGCCACAATACTAGGCATACCTGAAGCATGTAAAATACCTGTACTATTATTTATTACCTTCAGAAATGCTGTGTTGAGTATTCATCGTCAAGTAAAAGATACTCCACTTCTGTTGGACTGCTTATACAGAACTATAAACATAATAACTGGGTACACACTTGATAAGGACACAATTATACCAATATATAATTATATCAGCATAACCCTGCTTTCAACATATACACAGCACAAGACATGCCTTCAAAAATCTTACAAATAAGAATTCTGTCAGTGCACAACTGCCAACATTGTAGGGTTTTTAGGGTGCATGTGCTTTGCTGTTCCCTGTCCTTCCCGGTTCCCTGTGCTTAATTGAAGAGGTACCAAGGCACACAGTGTGTCATAGGTCAGTTCCTGAGTGTTAAACACCTATTTTTAAGTACACAGTGGGTTCCCAGACTAGTTCTCAGGCCCTGCAGTTTCCTCACAGTTTCCTACAGTTTCTCACAGCTTCTTTTCTTCTACCTCTGAAGTTTTGAAGTACTTTTTCAATAGTTATAGCTCATTTTGCCAGTTTTCAGGATTTCTGCTGTGCTTTTGTTGTTGAACTGCATAATTAATACCATTCTTTTTTATTTCCTTTTAGAGTTAGAGTGCATGGTTCTTCAGTGTTTGCAGAATACTAATGTCCATCCTCTTGATCTTCAGTATTACAAAAAAGATGAATGGACTACAGAAAAAAACAAGGAAAATCTGTGTATGCTATAGGCAGTCACAAACCGGTTACCTATAGCTGTCCTGTTATCCTGTTCCAAGAGATGAGCAAATGGGTTTATACTGTGGTCTACATCTGAATGAAATACCTGCTAGTGCAATTTTTTTATTGTTCTTGAAAACCACTTTCCCCCATTTACTGGTTTATATATATTTTTCTATTTGATTTTGTTTTGTTCTGTTTAGTTAATTTAGGGATGCAGAACTGAAAGAAATCTCTCAGCTCAATGAATTTTCAATCCTTCTCTGATTTCCAAACGTATTATACATACTGTATAACTTTCCCTTTAAATGTTATCTTTTTTATATAACCATGATGATGGGATATTGATCACATTGTTTTGGTTTCAGTTTTAGTTTGGTTTGTTTGTCTTTTCACTCCCTAAAGTTTATTTATGTATTTCAAGAGATCAGTAAGCTTAAGGTTATTTTGTTCATGCTAAGCAACTAAGAATCTGCATTTCCTACTTAAAAGGTAGACACAAAATCCCCTAATAATTATTGTAGTAAGATCTAATATGAATATTTAATTATTGAATATGTATAACAAAAGAAACACGCAACTCACTGGTGCCATATATAATTCCTGCCTTGAATGTAAATAATTATTGCCTGCAAATTTCAAAGGCAATTATAGTTGCTTCTTCAGTCTCAGTTTTAAATAGACTGAGGGACAGTTTCCTCTTTGACTATGCTGCTGACTCCTAGTTCTGTACAGAATATCATTTCATTAAGATTCCTGTAACCCTTGGACTCTCCTTTCTTTCTTTTTTTTTTTTTTTTAATATTGTGGACCTTTCAGTGACTACTATTTCATCATATACCAGCTTTATAATATACTTTCCCTGACTAACATTCTGTTCAAGATTTGTGTTACCTTTCTCAGCTGAAAATACTTATTACTAGATCTGTATTGTGTGTGCCAATTTGCTTCATTATAATTTTCTTTTCTTTTCTAGTAAATATATCACAAATTCATAACATTCTTTTATTGGATAGCAAAACAATGATTAACTGAAGTAAAACTAATGCATTTTGACATGTATCAGCAGTTACAAAAACATTGTTAGTGTCCCTCAATTATGTTCCTTCAAAAGATAGAGCAACCTTCTAGTTGCAGAAGGTACTTCAAGAGTACCTTCTAGTACTGATTTGCACCATTATGTTTATAGTCATAGCTCTTGTGCTTCTCTGCATTCATGCCTAATGTGGTGAGAATAAAAATGCAGGTGACTGGCATCTTATCAGGGGAAGTAAGGTGCTGTGAGGTACATGTATTTGTGTATACCAACAGGCTCATAGGGTGAGAAGTAACTCAGAGTACTGTTCTGAAATATACTATTCTGAAATATCCATTTGTAGAACCTCATGATGCCTCTCTGGATGTAGTCTTTCATCTCCTTTGTCTTCAGTTAAGCAATCCGGCTTATCAGCTTTCTCATCACCAGCAACCTTCTCAGACTGGAAAATCTATGGAAACTTGTTCTCTTTTGCCTGTTCCTGATTACCACCTTCAGCAATGACATGTTAGTGAGAAACATATAAAGCCATCAATTTATTTGCTTATATATATACTTGCAGTGATTGTAAGGAAATAAAAGATGATTTTAAACTGCCTAAATCCTTTCTAATAGACCATGCAGTCTATTAAGGTAGTTATAGGTGATACACCTGCTCAGCTTGATGTCTAAACTTAGAAGGGCAGGAGACACAAGTTTTTAAGCACCCTTAAGTTTTTATGCTACTCTCCACCATAATTTGATATGAGAAAATATACTTTCTAGGGGAAGAAAAATTAGTCAACCTTTCCTAAAAAGGTATCAGGAAAGTATGAAGAACATCTATCATAATTTTTCAATAATGTTGCTGAGGACAGACAAGATGTTAGCTCTACTAATGCGGAAAAGAAAAAAAAGCTCAACAAGAAAGACTTGTTACCAAATCCTGAGTCTGAAAGTTGAAGAAAAATACAATAACCCAAGAAAATACCTATTTTTACTTCTGTCTAAGCTTAGCAGGTCATACTAACTACCGCAGCATTTTAAAAAATTTTTAGAGTACATGGAAAGAAGTGTTCCAGAGAGAGGAAGCATTTTTACTAATTTTTACTATTTTTACTAATTTTTACTACTAATTTTTACTACTAATTTTTACTATTCCAGTCATATGACTAAAGAAATTAGAGGAACTTTTTGACTCTAGTGTCTTTTTTGTGATTCCTGAAGGTTTTCTGAGCCAAAAGCTTGTAAGTTTTTGTAGGAATACTTGTTGGTATAAGAAAAGTTAGTTTAAAAAAAAAATCAATCTTGCTGCTACAAAACTAGGATAATTAAGTTATTGTAATATTCTCTTATTTTTCCATCAGAAGAAAAAAAAGTCACCTTAATTAGAAATGGATGTCTATGTAAAAAGATATGAGATTATGAGGTAATACAAGACTTTTGTTGGTGTAGTTAAAGCATCATATTTATCTCTAACTATGAAGTTATAGTGAAGCCAGCTTTGATAAATATGAATTGTGATAGGATGAGGATGTCTTTCTTCTTGTGATCTATAGTTATGTACAGATCTCTGTGGTTTGTGAAGAAACTGTGCACATCTCTCTCTCACTGGATGCAGAGGAGAAATTTTCACCAAGTGGAAAACCCCTCCATAGCACTAGAAGGGAAATTCTCACAGAATACTCCATCCAGTTCCACATGTATCTTTATAAGAAAGAGTGAGTGCTCTCAATGTTTATAAAATCATTTTTTATGTCTTTGTTAAATCAACGGGTGAGTAATATTTCACTGCAGCTAGGACATATATAGAGCAAAGTTCATAAGTACACCAACAAATTTTATACTCCATTAGATCAGAAAGTACAGATGAAAAGTTTTCACAAGGTTTCAGAAGGTTCAAAATTCATCCTTCAAACTCAGAAAAAGGACCTGCAGAAGGAATTGTATAACCACAGTTTTGCTTTATTTTACTAGAATATGTTATTTCTATTTATAAACTTTTCTGTGTTTTGTCTTTGAGTTAAACAACTTGCATAAGTACTTCAGAATGAAAATCTACTTCTGATCATTTGATTCAGGGAAAAAAATAATAAATCACATCATATATTGCTTCTACAGAGCTAAATACAGTTTAAAGAAATAAATCTTAGTCATTTTGTTCATGAAATTTTCTTTATGATCACCATTCTTCATTCTCCTTCTCAGATATAAAACAAACAAACAAAAAATCACATAATAGTGCCTTTGTAAATAAATAGAATATTTACTTTTTCATCTTTTTTTTCCAAGGTCCTTTTGATAATTGTCTATAAAAAAAAAAAAATCTATCATTTAAGCAAAAGAAAATAAATAATTATATAGAAAGCTGTATTTCATTGCCTTACAATTTTCACTCCATATTTTTCTTCTTTATTTGTACATAGATACCATTTTTTCATTTTTATATGCATAACAAAACTTTGTATATGTGTTACAAAGCTTTATATATGTTACAGAATTTTGTAAAATGTTAACTTGAAGTATGACTTGTGTCAAACTTTTGTACAAACGTGTTCACAGAGATTTTTTTTTCAATTTCATTCCATTTTCTTAAAGCTGGTATATACCAATATGTCAGCAGCTGCAGATATAACTAGAACTATACTGAGGTTCTTGCTTATGTGATTATACTAGCAACAATGACAAAAATAACCGACTTCACACTATGAAATTGGTACACTGGCCCTTATTGGACTTCATAATGTGAATATATACTTTTAAATATATTTTTAATATTTGAATCTGATTAAAAGCAGCCCTGCTCTTCTACAGTGGGTATTTACACTGATTGATGGAGTAGGGTTAGGGTACTCAGTGTCTTACAGCATTGAATCCAAAGGCTCTGTGACAGTCACAGCTCTTTAAGGTTTAAGTAGCAAGGTTCATTTCTAATCTGCAATGTACAAAACTAGTGAACAGAAAATTAAGGATGAAATAGGTATAGCATTTTTGACAGTGTGTGCAGATCCAACAGGCTGCAGGTTGTTGGTATTCTCTTTAGGCAACCAACAGTCAGCTGAATCAGAACATAACCAGGCATGCATCCTAACCAGGGCTATGGGATTCAGATCCCTTACAGCAAAGAGCAGCATCTCTAGAAATTATCCACAAGGAATCCAGCAAGGACACCTCTGTGGTTTTAGAAAGTTACAGAAGTTTCTTGAGGGATTTCCTAATACAGAGCATGGTAGTGAGTTCAGCAATTTTTTTATTGACCAGGACAGTAGCACCTAAATCCTTTGTAATACTTAAAAAACATGGTTGGTTTGGGTTTTGGTTTTTTTGTTTGTTTTGTTTTTTGGTTTGTTTTTCCTATGGATCTTCAGTTCTCTTTCTAGACATTTTAATGGTTATTGTATTCTTTAGACTTTACTGTTTCATCATCTGAGTGCTTGTTCAATGTGAAAGGTGATCATCACATTAGGAAATTATTTGCATTTTTAATTGAGAAAAAAGGTGGAAACCAACTGGGCTTTGATAAAACATGACTAATTGAATTGTGGTTTTTTGTCTTGTTCTTCTGTTATAGCAATCATTAAGAGTATGGATATTAAGACTAAAAAATTGTATACTTTTGATAATATCAGAAAATGACCCTAACAAAAACTGACATGACATTGAACACAAATTATGAAGCAGTCATACAGGTTACTGAGTTCAGAGCACTATCATACAGCAGTATGTTAACCTAGCTAGATCTTTATTCTGGGACCAACTAGCACTTCCCACAACCCAGGTCAATGTCGGCTTTCTTCTGATCTCACGTTGTGGTAAGACTTCAGGAATCAGTCTTCCTACTCTCAACAATATGTTGGTCTCAAGGCTATAGGAACTAGAGGCCAGTTTGTACAGGCATTGTCTTTACTCTGGATCCTGAGAGGTCTACAAAACTGGATTTCTTATGGAAAAACACATGCCCCACATTTTAGACTTATTCAACGTGTCTACCATTAATGCATATGTAAGGCTTACGACTAGAAGTCCACACTAGAATTCAGCAAGAAAATGCAAGGAGTGTTAATAATATTCTGATTTGAAAATAAAATCAGTCAGTGTCATATGAAATTTTTTTGCATCTCTTTGCTATGGAGGTTGGTCTAGGTAGGGAGGAGCTAGAAAAGGATTTAGCAAACTATCACTATTCTATTAACATCACTCCGTGTAATATAAATACAGTTTTCTCACATGATGCAGCAAAAGTTCAAGGCTGTGCAGGATTTCTTCCTCCTCTCTACCTGTGTGACAGATGAACTATCACCCAAGTCTTATCAAACACCAGTTATTTGATCATTCTTTGACTATTTATGTTTAGATAGAACTTGGATTCGGTTTTATCTTTTTTTTTCATTATACAAGATTGGAAACCTATAGAGAATTTAATATATCAATATTTCCAAGGAACTATATATATATAAAATCCATTAGATATATCTTCAAGCTGTGGAGTCAATTTTCTACTGTAATACCTCAATAGTTTTGGAAAATATGTTTGCTATTAAAAAAAAAATTGCAGTTTGTGACATTTTACCACTCCAATAAAATTGTTTAAATGTAAGTATGTAAGATGATTTTCATCATGAAGACACTTGTAATTTTGCCCTCTTTACAATTAGTATCTTGCCATTTTGTACAATAATAAAATTGGAGAAAGAACAGGATGAGCTATCCCTGTTCAAATTTCAAAGGCACGCAGAAAAATAAAATGTAGGTCAACTTATTATCATTTTATATGCGTAGTTGTCATGTTATGTCACCACACTTCAAAGTAGTAAATTACCAAAGAATATTATGTCAGAAGCTGAAAACTGCAATACATTGTAGTTAATACACTAGACCCCGAAGGCAATATCACAATCTGCAATTTCTAGCACAGATATTTACTCTGCAATAAACTGGTAATAACAAAAGCTCACAAGGCCTTGTGCTCTTTGGCTTCCTGGAGTTTGGCAGGCTGTTCATCCACCTGACACAATTAATCCCCAAAACTAGACAATATAACAACAGAAACATATGAACTTTTTCTGAGAACCCTTTATCATATGTTGCATAAAAATATTTGAGGATTGGAGAATGGTCAGACTAAAAGTTCAGTTCATGATTATTTACAATACAGCAAATGTTAAGTCTAAACGGAGACTGTGAACAGCTTTGCCATCTGTTGTTTAAAGAAACAGAAAGAAAGAAGAGAAAAATTAGTTCCATTTGCTTCAGACAGCTATGGGGTGGTCAAGCTAGCATACTTGGCACAGGAGCTGTTTAGAATTGAAAAAAACATTTACATCTGGCCTCTTCTCAAGCTTATTTAACTCATCTGTAGCTGCCTTTGTTATCTCAAGCTCTATATATCTGCAGATATATATTCCTGCAGTACTTCTTTGGGCTCCTGGCTACCAAGAGGAGGGGAGAGGCTGCCCTGGACCGTCTACACCATCCTTGGCTGTGACAGTCAGTCCAGGGCAGGAGTTCCTGTAAGTATGGCTTCCCCTGCAGACACTGAGGAGACTGCCAGACCTCACCCAGCTGCCAAGGCAGATGTCACTGCTCCCAGAAAAACAACAGCAGGGAGCAGGATACCTGTATACTAATAAGGAACCAAATTCTTCAGTAAAAATCTATTTTTTAAGTCATAGGGCTACAATAGTGTTTGTCAGTGGATGGCGTTTGGATTTTCAACTGAAGCAGTTTTGGGGACCAATGCACCGGGAGAAGGTGAGCTGTAGGTGCCACCATCACCCAAAGTGCTTAACTTGGCTGTGTCAACTTGCAGCAGTTTCAATGGTGACAGAACTCTCCATACAAACAGTCACAAGGCAATTTGTCTTTTTCAGTGTTGATAAGACATTATTTGCTTTTGTACTGGAATAAAAACCAGGACTAGAAGACATAAGTAGAACCAAGATAGATATTTTAGACTGTTGAAATAGCTTCCTGTGGACTCCTGTGAGAAGCAAGCAAAATGAAAATCTTGATGCAAAAGGCTTTTTAAAACTATTTTACCAGGTTTTCTGACATATGTATGTTGGTGAGGAATATTCTACACCTGAGGAAACCCAATGTTGCTTGTCTTCTACTGTACTTTATTATTTTTATACTATCAGAAGAATATGGTGAGCATTCAATATCTTATATAAATTCACTAGAATACATAACACACAAACCTTTCAAAGTTAATGAACAGCTCTCTGGCTACCTTTAAATTTACCTGGTTTTCACTTAACTTAGACGTGTAAAAAAATTAAACATTCAGGGAAGAAAAATGTGTTTGAGACACTTTCTGAAGTCTTAAGTAAATCATCACACTGTTCCCATAGACTTTTTCCTCAGGTGATAGATATACAATAAAGTCTTCATTTATCAAATAATTCAACTATAATGTAATAGAAGTTACAACCATAAATTTAAACTTTTTCTCATGGTTTCCTCACAGACCTAAGACGTAAGGATACTGAAAAAAATAGCGAATTATTTGAATCTTTGACAAAATACTGAACTGCTGCCATATTCAGAGATGAAAACTAAGTTTAATAATTTCCTAACCTTATCTCTTCCTCCTCCACTCCTTTTTTTATTCTTTTACTGACCTGCTTGGCTATGGTCTGGACTGAAAATAAAATCAAATTATACGTGGAGATAGAGGCCAACATTTCTAGCTCTTTTTTTTTTGCAGAATTCTTATGCTTAGTTCAGATAAGATTTTACAAAGTCTTTCTGTACCTCAACTAAAATAAACTGTCAAATTTTTCAAGGTTTGACCAAAACTAATGATACTGGGTGGCAAACATGGAAGAGATTGAGGGAACTTCAAATCGCTGCAGTGATGTCTTTGCTCTACTATTCCCCTGGGAAGTTAGATCATGCTAACGTAGTTCCTTCTCCCTATTAGGGTACATCCATATCTGCTGTGTGGATAGTAAAAGTATGTGGGACAACCACATAGACGTGGTGGAATTCATGCCTATCTAAAAGAAAAACACCTTGATACAATTCTCTTGTAGCCACTGAACATTGACTTGAATGGAGCTATACTTATTTCCATCATGTCTTAGTTTGCAATGTTTTGATCTTGAGGCTGGACCATTCCATGGAATCATATATTCATGGAATCGTTTAGGTTGGAAAATACCTTTCAGACGATTGAGTCCAATCACTAACCTAGTACTGCCAAGGAAGAACTAAACAGAAACCCTGCAAGAGATTGCCAGTGCAAACAACAAAGTGCAACCAGCTTACAAGGGATGTTCAAACTCTGGACATCTTGCAAGGCAAGAAAATCAAGGAATTGCCTCATTTCCCTTTTGCCCCTCTAAGGCATAAACAGGGATTTCAGTGTCAAGCAGGACCTTCTAGAGAAATCCAACCCTCAACAGGACAAGGAATATGAAGGTAATGAGTTAAGCATTTTTCATAAGCAGACTAAACCCACAAATTAAGCCAGACCTGTATTTTCATATTGTGTTACTACAGCACATTATTCTGCAACTACTGACTTACAACACTCTCCTCCAACTTAAAGCATTGCTTGAATCTGGAATAAAAATATGTCTCAAACACAGTTGGGCCAGGGATTTTCTCATTGCACTCTTTTACTGGATAAGAACTATAGTTATGAAGGTGTTCCACATATTTATAAAGACTAGCCTGTTTATTTAAAATATTTCATTCTGCTTTTCATAGATAATGTCTGGATCATTTCACCTTTTTTTTACCCTATTTTGAAGTTTGAGTAGGACTTGAGGAATGTCTTAGCCTCAAGTGGAAAATCTTTATTGAAAAATCTGTTGAATAATTAGGAAATATACAGCACTTTTCAACTGGTGTAAAAAGTCATTTATAATAATTTCAGATATCTGGTGTCAAGAATGAACTGAAATATTTCCCCTAACTTCAAAAAAATTAATTAAGTACGGCTTTGTTTTAAAACATGCTGTACTTTTGAAGTTGTTATACCTAACTCTACCAAAAAGAGAAACATTTAGGTATCTGGAATTTTCTTCCTATTTTCCCATGTCTTATTTAGGAAGATAAATTCTTCAAATCATTTTGTAACCTATGTAACATCTATTACATGTAATCTTTGCCCTCTACAATGCTTTGGCTGCAACACGTCTTACCGTTCAGATGACAGGTCAGCCATTTACACACATGATGTGTGCCGACTCTGAACCTGAGCTGAGATCTCCAATATATGTTTTGTGTCTCCTAGTCAGATTGGGGACTGTGTTATTGGGTGCCTTATATTTTGCATTCCAACTGGGACAGTCACAGGATAACAGAAGAGACACCTTAGAATACTGTTAACCTCTATCTGTCACTGTCTAATAAGTGATTGTTTTTAAAACACATCTTTTTCAAACTTTCATCTAATTATAGAATTCAAACATGTGACGAGGTGTTCATATTATTTTTCCAGATATTTTTTCTATTGCCTGGTATTTTTTTTGAGTATGACATTTTTTTTATATATATATCCACCTAATTTCCTAATTATTATTCAGTTATTACATGTGCTCATACAGCTTAAACAGCTCTACTTCTTTTAATGCTTGTTAAGAGAAATCAACCATAGTGTTTTCCACATTTCATTTACTTCAGAGTTTTCCCAGCTTTTTGTAGAATTTGCAGTCAGTGTATTTCTGGCAACAGCTTCATCAGCTGTTGAAATAATTCAGGTGTACTAGTCCCAATGAGAGAAGATGATGCTGTCCTATGATATGAAACCTCTGCTTCTACAATACAATAATACTTTGCAGAATCATGAAATAAGGATAAGAAGGTACTTAGAAAGGTCATCTAGTCCATCTGCTTGATTTGGTCCGCTTATACCTATGTCAATCCTGCCAGATGTTTGTCTAACCTTTTCATAAAGGCATCCACCTGACATCCACAGTAAATGGTTTTTTGTTTCTCCAATGTAAGTATATGTCCATTTTCATGCATGAGCACACATGAAAGGGTGTAGGTAAAACTTTGGACCTCTGTATCCCTCATATATGCTTTAGTTAATTTTTACAAAATAATTTCTATGAAAGCACCACTTTAAAAACCAGAGTTCTAACAGATGACCATTTTTCCTGTATGATGAAAGCAGTGGCTAATAGCTTTATGTTAGTAAAAGAATTGATAAAACAAAACAAAAAAAGAAAACAACTCTCCAAAAGCAATTAAGCCTACAAAGAAAAACTGGCATACAGTACTCTTCTTTCATTAGATCATTAACTAATTAGTGATCTCTGTCTTGACCAGATAGAATGGGACACATTCTCATTTAGATTAAGTTGTGTTGATCAATGCAATTAAGTCTACGCATGTAGCTGTCTCAATATTCAGGTCCATATAGAAAGAGAAAAATCATCTTGATATAGTATGTGTGACAGACCTCATTTGGAAATATTTTTCATTGAAAATAACCATATTCATTGATAAAGATGAGCAGTATGCATATTAGCAGTAACTATGGCATTTTTTAGATTATCTCTTTGGAAACAATTTAAAGTCATGAATGACGGATAGGGAAATATCAGGCAAACTCAGCAGAGGAAGAGCACCAATAGAAACAATTACTCCTGTCAGAGTAAGTGGGATTGTTTCCAGTTCTTTGTAGTTTAGATTCAATCAATGCATGTCTAAATTGAAGTCATACCTTTTCATCCTGTGCTGTGCTCCTGAGTTCTACGATTTTCTTTATCAATTGTGACCATGACAGTGTAAAGAAATGGAAGATCATGCCTTACTTAAAACAGACCTTTAGTTCTGATTTGTGTTTGCTTACTACTCTGCAGAAGTGACCACTCACAGAAATCTCTTGAGGGAAATGCAATACAGTTATAGCCTGCATGCTTATCTCACATTAAGCCAAGAGACTTAAATCAAAATTCTTTAATGGAAGAGAAAGTAAATCTTTGTCATTCAAAGTGGCACACTGTTGTTCTTGCTTTGACATTCTGTGACTGCTCTGTGACTTTTCAAAAAATTCTATTCATTTCTGATGCCAACAACATCTGATAGTAAAATACTGTGTATAACAAGAGCCTACTGCTTTACAGAAAATACATCTACAAACCTATCTAGGAAAAACCCCACTTTTTTTTTCCTATATGTCAAAAATCCAGTTGATTGAAACCTGCAGCGAGTTTCTGTTAATTTGGAATTAACCAGAATATAATTATGGGTAATGCAAAGTTGGGTAACTCTGGCTAGCCTGGAATTTGTTGTCAGCAGGAAGAAGATTAATTTCATTTACTCTCTTTGTTATGTCTCACTGGCTTCCTGTCTTTTTAGCTTGTTACCTCCAGTGGGTTGCTGCTGTCACTCTCAATTCACTTTCTACTCAGTTATTTGTTATCTGATGGCTCTGTCTACACATTCTCCCAATATGATAATTTTTCCCCTTCTGAACGAGAGCTGTTATCACTAAGTCTACACTGCAAGAGAAAATCTACACTGAACTTAAAAATGTTAAGGAAGAAAGAATTACGTGTGTACAATTCCATAGCAATTCTCCTGTCCAAGTACTCTGGCTGCCTGAGAAAAACTGCCTTTTTTTCTTGTATTTTTCCATTTAAATGAAAGAAGAAGGGACAAGGTATGAAAGCATGTATTTGTAATCTCCGGATCTTACACTTCAGTCCCTGCATCTGTGAGAAATCCCAAAAATAACAGGAGTACTCCTGGTGGTACATGGATGAAGAATTGTTAAGAGCACACTCGTATTTGTCTCTATGAGTCTGTTTGCAAAGTGCTGTTGAATGAGATGATGTGATATGTCCTGTCAACAGCGCTGAGTTTTAATAGGACTATCCACAGTAAGGGGACATCCATGCTTCAAAATGTTTATCATATGTGTATGTACATGTTCCTGTGGATGTGCTGTTTCAATTACATTATCTCCGGCTGACTTGACATAACAGATCACTCTGTAATGTGGTTCTGTAGTTTAGGGATAAAGTGGGAGGACCAGGATCAGACAGTCTTGCTTCCCAGGGGAGCAAAAGAAAGGCTATTCTACCATTTTATACCCTCTGGCTACACATAAGGTGTGTTTAAGTGCTTTGCTAAATTGCCTTGACAGCTGGGCTAACTGAATGAGTATACAGGGTCAAGTGAGTGAGAAAAAGCTGTTATAGTGACTATGCTTACAATATGCAAGGGTCTTGACCCTAGAATTTCTCCTAAGGCTAAGAAGATTTCAGAACTGAGAGTGACCTTTTAATGTGCTTAAGAACCATACAGGTTTTGTTATAAAAGTAATTTTCCAGAAGTACACCGGAGCAAAAATTGTGTTATCAGAGGTGGCCCTGTCTTCTCACACTCTGCTTTGGTGTAGGAGAGAGGCTGTTAACCAAGGCCAGTTTTGGTGAAAGACTCCATATCTGTAGGCTCCTTCTATTACCAGGGAAGATAGACTTCCTTAATAGGCAACTCTGAGAAATCTTGAAATTCCCTCGAGGAGATGTCTTCCTCTCACCATTGACAACAGAGAGAACCAATGAAAAACATGCATCTTTTGATAACTGGTCTGTTAATTCTCCACAGTGTTAAGTGCCTCAATTACTCATCAGAAATGTGACATTGATTTCAGGTGTGTTAGAGATTATATTTTTTTCAGACTGTCAGAACATGAGAAACAGTTCTGACCAAACAGTTTAGATCATATGAAATCTAAACCTGGGCAGCTAAATATTGGGACTGGGTAGGGATATAATCATGTTTTCACAAGACCTTTCAAGATTCAGGACATTTGTGGCTCACAGAAATACAAAATGACTAACAGTTTATATTTTAACAATCAGCACTGAAAAACCCTGTGATGTGAGCCCACTCTCTGACCTGTCAGTTTTCCTGCTAACAATCTAAAGTTCACACTTGGGAGCATGTCTGCACATACATCCTGGTAGGATTGAAAGAGACAATTTGAATTATCATAGAATCATATCATAGAATGGTTTAGGTCGGAAGGGACCTTATATTTCATCTTGCTCCAAACCCCCTTCCATAGTTAGAGACACCTCTCGCTAGACCATGTTGATTATAGCCTTACCAAGGCTATGAAGTGTCCCAATCGAAGACATCCCTCCCCTCCACCATGTCAACCTCATCACACAGTTTGTTACTGGCAAGCTGGCTAAGGGTGCACTCAGTCCCACTATCCACATCTCCAGCAAAGATGTTAAAAAGTGCTGGTTTCAATGCCCACCCCTGAGGGACACCACTTGTCATTTGGCTCCACTTAGAGCCACTGACCACAACTTTCTGAGTGCAACCATACAGTCATTTCCTTATCCATCCGTCAAATCCATGTCTCTCCAGTTTAGAGAAAATTATGTCATATGGGACAATGTCAAATGCTTAGCAAAAGTCAAGGTAGATTGATGTCTCAGAGTTCTTTTTTTTTTTTTAGCTTTTGTAGATTTTAGAAGTAGAGGTGTAATAAATGTAGATTTTAATGTAGATTTTAATGTAGCTGTATTATATCCCTTACCCTTAACATAATAGTTACATTTATCCAACTCTGTTACCCCATTTTGCATCAATCCCTTTAAAATCCATTAGCGTGTTTAGTCTTCTTTTCAAGGTAGAATTGTAAACACTCTAGGCCTGGACCAGAAGATATCACACAGACATAGCAACCTTCAAGCCCAGAACTCTGGAGGAACTCCAATGACTGTGTGTGCTGTGAAGAAGATAAAGATGAGGAAGAAGAGGTCCCAAAGACCCCAAACCCAATTCCGAAGGAGGCGTGTTGCAGGGCAGAACTGGGAGTGGACAGATCTGGGATTGGATGGACCTTATTATAAAATCATAGAGCCACTGTCTGACAGGGGGCACATGTCATCTGTATTCCCTGGGCCTCAGGCCTGAGATTAAAGGACCTACTCTCTTTGTCTTATCTTATACACTAAATTACCCTGGAGTTTTTTTCTCTGTGCTCTCCTAAGACAACAGATGATGCCAGTTGTCCTTTCCCTATCCATCAACACTGTAATCACATCGTAAAAGGCCAACCAAATTTGTCCAAGGCACAATTTGCCCTTGGTGAAGCCATGTTGTCTGTCACAAATGACCTCCTTTTCTTCCATGTGCCTTAGCACAGTTTCCAGAAGGATCTACTTCATCTTGCCAGGCACAGAGGTGAGCCTCTCTAGCCTGTAGTTCCCTAGGTCTTCCTTCTTGTTTCCTTTTTTTCCTTTCTAAAAATGGAGGTTATGTTTCCCTTTTCCCATAAATGATAGCTTCACTGATTGCCACAACTTCTCAAATATGATGGATAGTGACCTAACCAGTTAATATGGCAGTTCCCTCAGGACCCGCAGACGCATTTTATCAGGTCTCACCCATTATGATGGATTCAAGGTCAGTGAATCACTTGCTATGAATGAAGTAACAAAAAGGTGTTACCCAAGTGAAGAGTTCAAATCATACTTTGGCTATTGCATGGGAAACTCACTCTCCAAACAGTCATTACCTGCAGTGAACAGAGTGCTATGTCAAGAGGGTCTCTAAAGAGAAAGTTACTTAACACTGCTAAAATGCAAAGGAAAATTCTCTCCCCACTTCTGGAGTGAGTGAAATGGTAAAATTAAGTAAAGTCCTTGCACTATTTCTGGAATGTGAGCTGACCATACATGGCCATTTACAGACAGCTGTGTCAAAGACCCCTTAACACTAATCTCATATATTTTTGCTGTTGCCCAAGTCAGCTGGAAATTTTCTCCCTGAAAGTTGATTTTTACCAATCTTTAAAAACAAACAAATGAACAAAAAATATCTGGTATCTCTTCAAATAAAAGACAGATGTCTTCTATTACAGGAAAGTGGTAACTTTACTACCTTAAAAGAATGCTAGCTCACTTTAAAAAAAAAAAAAATCATTTATCAAAGAGAAACAGACACTACAACCAATTTGCTTTGTAGGTGAGATATGGTCCATACAGTGCCTTTTCCAGCATATGTCAAACACATAAATACATTCTCACAGTATCCTGGAGGGTGACTGTAGCTAGCAACAGTAAAAAAATGTAAAACAGATCATTTTTCAAGCAGAAAGAATAAAGAAGGAGCTATAAAAACTAAATCATTAAATCATTAGTTTTTAAACTAAAGCAGAGAAACTTAGAGAAAGAGCATAATTTGAGATTATTTGACAAATCTGGAAACTGCCAAGCCAGAGTGTGCCATTTTCTTTCCATCGCTTAACAGAAAAGAATCAATGTTGATAATATGACAGAATATTGCTCTGTGACCAGAACTAACATTTATGAGCTTTAATGTACTATTCAATTTCACTTTTGTAATCTCTGTAATGACTGTAGGTGCCATTCATGCTGTTAACCCACACATAAACCAACCATAATATTTTTTGAAATTAGGGTTGGCAGACTGTCTTTGTTTTACAGTGTTTAAGCAAGCAAGCATAACTCATAGCTTTCCAGGATTTTTCCACAACTGTCTATTAATTTGTTTGCCATTTTCAGTTGCCATCAACAACATCATTGTTTAGTGGAGTAGACTGGGGATAGGGTGGTAGCTATTTCCTGAAGAAACATTTTCGTCGCGCTTGATGCAAACATGCACACAAATCTCCTATCCCATACAGCTCAAGGTTTCATATTCAACAATCATCTAATTCTAGTTTAGATCACTCCATAAAACATAATCTTTTTCAGTTTTCCTATTGTATTTACTACAGTCAAGCAAGGATGAAATAAAGTATTCTTGTAGAAAAACTTTTCCTGAATCTGTACTCTTTGCTGTATGAGAAAAAAACATCTTGAAGTAACAGAGAGTTATTTTTAAAATTACTGTTATGTGATAGGAAGGAAAAATCCACAATATACAGGACATCTAAAGAAAAAAGCAAATTTAATTTATTACACATACATTTCACATATGAAAATCAGGCTGTTTCATGGTACCTTAAGCCAGATTCTGAGAAGCAGTTATGAAAGGACTGATCTCAGCTGAATAACTAGGATTATTTTCATACAAGGAGTCACACATGCACATGATATATTTATATATATATGTTTATAAATCATTTCAGGCAGGCTTCATTACCTTCCAACTGGAGAACTAAATTACTGACAATAAAACATTACACTAGACTAAAACATTATAGTATATGGGTGGCAAATGCTGCCTTTATTACAAAAAGACATTTTAGAATACTTTAAAGCATTTGCATTTTTATTGTGACTGCTTGTTGCAGCCTTTCATCTATAAAACCAATTTCCCTAGACACCATCAGACGCTTTTCCAGAAGTGTCACAAAATACCATAGACACTATTAATTTTTTTTATTTTTAATCTCTTAAATTGCAAAATTTTGCGGGTTTAAAATATGATATTGCTGGGACATTCCAAGACTAGAGGTGAATATAAAATCCCACTGGGAAACTGAAAATCTCCTTTTTCCCAGAAACAGAATGTGTACTGGAAGAGTAAAAAAAACAGGATATGATTTTTCTCTGTGTTGCTCAAGGATGATGTATCAGTAATAGGTGGTTTGGGGCTGCCACAATTTAAGGGAGTAAGAAAAAGACATTTTTTGTCAACACATTTTAAAATATACATGCCCAATTAGGAATTTGAGAAGTTATTTACAACCACATAAAAGATTAATAAAGGAAGAGTGCACATGAAGTAGTGTGTAACATTACAGAATAACAAGAAAAGTATCACAATACCAAGATTTATCATACTTATACTGTCACCATAAAATTGTATTAGGGTGATACTACTGTCCTGATTTTTCTCAAATCAGGGACATCTAAACTTTGCATAAAATCCCACATTCTAAGTTGTTTGTGTTTGTTCAGTTGGTTGGATTCTTTTATTATGTGGAAGCACAGGCATATGGCAATAAAAAAGTAATTTGAAAAATCCAGTGTAAGAGAATTCACAGACAACAAAATACTGTTTTCTCATCTTGATGTTGACTCTTAAGTTTGGCCTTGGGCAAGTCAGTCAACATCTATGTAGTTCAGTATGCTCAGCGGTGGAACAGAGATAATAATCTGTATATGCATGGTAAGTCCCCAGGAACTGGATTGCAACATCCTACAGAAGTACTTTTGGGAGGGATTAAAAAGCCCTGCAATATTCTCTAAAGCTTTTTATCCTGCCGCTCCCCTATAGGTGTAGCCCCCACACTTCTCAAGTACTGCAAGAAGTTCTCTGCCCCAGAGTTGGCTGTAAGACCTCAGTTAAAAGTCTTCAGTATCTGGTAGTAAGTGTTCAACCAATCGTCTATGGTCACAAGAGAAAAAGTCAAGACCTTTTCACCCAGCTTTAAAAGGCTAGTTATGCCTCTGAATTGAGTTCATGCAGTTTCCTTCGGTTCCCCATTTTTCCATTCTCTGCATCTGTCCTCACACAAGAATCCCGGCACCAAGTGGATGTGCCTCTCAATCCAGTGTCTGTTCCTCAGAGTCCCAGCTCTTCCTTCACCCTTCCCATGCTAGTCCTTTTTTTTTAATTGATCTCAAGACTAGCAGAAAGGGCAGTGCAGAGCTACCATGCCAAGTGTCTTAGTGACCACGTGTCTTAGAATATGCTGATTTCCTTTATGAATTTTGCATGAAGAACTTGGAGTAAATGGAAAATATAATTACCTTCTCTCACGAGTGCTGTGAGTACTAAATAAAGACCATTAGGCTTTGTCAAGTATCATTTCACAATTTTGATTTCTCAACTCCAAAGTATTATTCTAGTAGGTATTGTGTCTAATTATCTGTCACCCCTGTCTGGAGCAAAGATCATATATTTTAGCTGAACTACTATTGCAGAATCGGCCTTATCTTACAGCAAAGCTCTTACCTAATTTGGGGTGAAACAATTAAGCACTGAATGTTCTTTTCAGGTCCATTTATAGGCCTCAAGCTTTGAATCAAGCCTTTTTGGTATGGGATTCCTTTAAAAATATGTCATTTACTTCTAGTGAACTTCTGCAAGTTATGTGATCGGTAACAGACTAATATCACTATCACCATGACATTCATACAGTTTTTCTTCCTAAGAACTTAAGCTTTATTCCGAGGAACTGCCAAATGTTTAATCAAGCAGGTGATTAATAAAAGATGCTTAAGAGGAGGAGCAGAAAAATAAATGCTTACATTCTGTCAATGAACTTAATACTTTTGTAAATTGTATCTTCTTTTAATGCGTTAAAAAGTCCCCACCAAATAAAATTTTGCTCAGACATTTTTCATCACTAAAACTTTTGTTATTAAAAGCAAAGCATGACAATACTTACATAACATAAATAAAGGCCAAATTAAGTCTTGGGTATATCTTGAAAAGATCAAGTGTCCATGTCACAGAACTACAAAAATAGAGAATTTATTTACAAAACTATAAACTTCAAATTAAAAGTCTTGATTCTTTGCATTTTAGTGTATTGTGGGAATTACATGACTAAATTGCATACTGGGGGATGTATTTACCAAGTTATTGAAGAAAAAAGTAAAGGAAAAAAGAATGAGTTATGAGAAGAAGGCATATTCTAATATTCATCATCCTGTAATCAAATAGTAAAATAATCTGACCTAAAAGAATTGTAAGAATCTGTAGCGCTTTTTTTATGAATAATTAGTTAACAAATTATTTCTTGCTTAGTCTATCCTGAATTTTTTCTCTCTTAATTTAAGAAACAGTTTATTTTCAAAAGGGGATTCCTGAATTTAAAATTCTGCTTCGTGGGTGTAGGAGTCATATGTACTCAATCAATATTTTCAGATATTTTCATGGACACTGTTTGCAAATCTATTTGTAAATATAATAACAAATCAAAACATTTTTCTGGTAGAAGAATGATCAAGGAAAAACAGCTGGGAGCCTAAAGAATGAAGTCATTGATTGGCAGAAACCAAGAAAGGCTTGAATTAATCCCCACTACGAATTCTCATTCTCCTTTGATGAACAGTTCCAGGTCTGCACCTGGCTTTTAAAATCATCTTTCACTTTTATACTGCTAAATACTTTTATACTTTTATACAGCAAAATATTTAAAAAAAAAATAAAAATCAGGTGAGTACTATCCCTAAGCACTGACGGCAAGTTTACATCAAATAGGAGAGACTTTTGCAAAGATCTCTGACTTGGCTGCAATAGGAGTCATGGTATGGGAATGGCATGGATATGTCACCCACAAAGAGGCTTACTTGCTAAGGCACAGCATTGGTCTAACCCCACCTTATTGTCCTCACAACCCCATCTCAGAGTGTTGAGCTGTGTGGTTTGGATGGATGAATCCCTCTGGAGCTAGTTGAGGACTCTTGGCACTGTATTGCTCAGAGTGGCATAGACACATTCTCACACATCTCGCATGTAGATTGTTTTGGGCCCCTCTCCTTAAAAATATCACTGCACCTGCATCTTGGATTGTAGACTGATCTGCAATTAATAAAAAGTACAATCCAAATAGGGGAATGATGCATCTCATTTCCATTTGTTCACCAAATTCTTAGAAATCCCAGACAAATGTTTTTGTTCACAATAAGAAAGACATGAAAAAAGTAAAAATCAGTGTGTTTTCAAGAAGGATATAGAGCACTGTGTTGATTGAATGTTTTGAGCTTGCTTCCATACACTGTACAATTTCCATTTCACTAGTAATTTATTTTAAAATAGTCATCACATGGAACTCTTCAAGTCAACAATGTTATCCATAATAATAACAATGACTAATGTGCGGTATTTAAACAGTGTTTGTCCTCTTCAAAGCACTTTACAAATATTCCTTCTTGATCCACTGAAGAATGGGAAAATTTTGGGTGGAATATATTAATGTAGAATTTTTTCATAAATTAATACTTTTGGTGTCAGTCTTGTCCCTGGCAGAATTCTACATATTTTCTTGAAATTTCCCTGGGATGATTTTGGACCACTTTATTTACCATCTTCCTGGGTGGCATTGGCTTAAATATAAAACACTAATGTCTGGAATAGCATAATTTTTTATTCATTGTTTTTCATTTTTATCTCTTGGATACAGTGCTTTGCAGAGTTTGGACAGACAACTGAAAGCAGCAACATACAAATGCATCATGGGCCATTTAAAAATTATCCTTTACACAGCTGATCAGCAACACAAAGGGAGATTGGGCCTTACGCTATCCAGCTCTCCAGGGACCACAACAGCTCCAGACTGGGAACAGGAGCAAGGGGTGATGGCAGATGGGAATTATGTGTGCAAAGAGTTCACACGGAAAATTTCCTTACAGTCAAGTAAGGAAAGGTTACAAGTACTGCAGTAGAGCCAGGGAAATCATGGAGTCATAGAATGAACTGTGCTTCTCAATTTTCACCTGGAAACCCAGTGGGAAAAGGATTACCGGAAAACTTTTCTTGCTGTAGCCATTTTGTGCTATTCTTGTGACAGAGAGTCTCTGTAGAGAGGTTCCAGGGAAAACTCTGTGGTGTGGATAACAGCCAAGCACACTGTTCTTTCAGGATCTCCCAGGAATTCCCGGGACCATAAACCAAGCAGGCTGAGTTTTAGGTTTTGGGGTGTTTTTTTCTGTGTCTGATCTTCATACATCTGAACACTGAGCAAATGTCTAAAACTTCTGCTCTGAGGCAGGCTGAATACTCCTAGGACTGACTTAAATTCCCTTTCTTATATTAGATTTTAGGAAGATAGATTGACCAGGTGAACAAGTACTTTGATCTATTTCCTATCCACTCAAAGATCCTCTCTTTTCTTTGACATTCCTTTTTGTCATTGACATTTTCTCTTTAAGGGTAGACAGTGATCAGTTTAGTACAATCTCCACTTGCCTGTACAAAGATAGACAATGTATATTTCTACTTCTTTGCACCACACATGTGTACAGAGCCTTTATCTGCTTTTTTTTTCTTCATTTTATGTCCCTGATGATTTTTTTGGAGGCCATATGAACTCAGTTGACTGATCACTTCAGAATAGTCACCATTAATGACCCAAGGAGAAGTATTTTGGGTTTTTATTTAGTAGAGCTGCACTGCAGCTCAAATGTTTTGTAGGTATTTGTGGAATTCTGGATAAGTTATTCTTATAAATAGAAGTGGTGGTATCCTGGCTTAGTTGTTCTGAAAAAAATCCAGTATATTAATGAAGAATTTTCACTTAAGTAGTGCCTCTGGCTTTCTATAAAGTGGATTGGTGTTGCATTGCATCATCTAAAGCATTTTGCTATTCCCAGTGAAGAAAACAGTCATCTGGCAATTCAAAGAAGGACAGAGTTCAAAAATAAGATACCAGGTAGGAGGCACTAGTAGTTTCATGAACACATATAGAGAGAGTTCATGTTTCCTTGTGAATGAACACAGATCCTCTCTTTTCTTTGGCACCTCTTTTGTTGTAGAGAGTATCCTTATAAAGATACACGGTGATATGGGGAAATATCTGTTCAGTTTAATTTCTGCCTAACCATTTCAGGATTCAACCCATTACTGCAGGTCTGTTCAAGAAAGAATATAGAACATAGTAGCTCAAAGGCATATAAATATCAAAATAATAAAATAAATATTTCCTGAGTATTACTCTACATTTTTAACAGTCTATTAATTTTTTTCCTTGTAAATTTTAAATAACAAAATATAAGACAGTTAATTTGTAAGTTAATACTATGCTTTGGTATCTTACTAACTCTTCCTTCAGATGGAACTTGGCGTGTTTCTGCAGAATCTGGTATACATTAGTTTTTCCAGCTTCTGTACTCAGATCAAAAAATCATGAGGGATTCTCCTTCAGAAAGTTAAAAAAAACAGACATAGTCTTTTTTCTGAAATCTTTCAATCACAATTGAACACCAAACAAGGAACAAGCAGTCGTTAGAGCAGCACCCTTTTCCTGACTCTTCCAGTGAAGTAGCTGGAAATTTCACAATGGCCTTCAGCTGCCAAATTAAAGCATGGACATTCTTTTTCTTTGTAACTATTACATGGCTTAGTAACCATTGCAAAAGATTTATACCTATACTTATCCTGAAACCATCTGTTGCTCCATTCCAAAGATGCAATACTTATGTTGTTTCTTATACTAATCTTTTTTATCCCCCACTATTAACTGTTCAGTCTAACCAAGTTGATTGAAGATATTTTTTTTTGCATCAGTTGAGTTTCTTTCTCTCCACTCTTTTACATAACTGAGACAACATGTAACCATAAGCAACCTTCAAACATCTCTTAACTAACAAAATTTTTGTATACCTGCCAGCTCCTGTGAGTTCCAACAAAGGCAATTATTCTTTTCTGGCACGGAAAAAAACAGTGTAAGAGTCTTAGCTATACTGCAGTGTAGTTAAAAGTCCAAATGAATTTTTAGTTTGTGCTTAACATTTAACTGAACTTAGATGACAACCTGATGGTCTCATCTGAGTGTTTGTTCTAACCTTGAGTTTTCGTCATACATATGTATTTAGGTGATACCAGGAAAATAAATATAAGGTTTCATGCTCTTTCTTCATTGCTGCTTTCTGCAATAGTCCTGTTCATGTGGCAAGATACTGCCTACACCTGATCCTCTTGTCAATGAACCTACAGTGCTTTAGACAGAAGATCGGTTTTTTCCCATCACCTATTTGATGGTACATAAGTGTCACAAGTCCACCTGTGGAATAAAAAAAAGAGAAACTAGAGAGAAAGGAGAGAACTTCTATGCAGATTTGACTTAAATTTAGGTAAAGTTGCTACAGAGAGTAAGTTTTCCCTGTGGGAAGTTACTAATTCTGAAGTGCTTCTCACTCTCAATACTGTCTGCAGAGAGAGTTGAAGGCAATACTAGTTCTAATTTAAACATCTCATTCAGGTGGCTAAAATCAAGCAAGATTAATCAAGGTTTTGGAAGTGACTAAGTTATAAATCAAGTTTTGGAAATATAGTTGGATTTCTCTCCTTTGAGAAGCTCCACCTTGAAAAGAGCTTGGGCCTCAGCTTCTAACTGCTCCAAAACAGTATTTTTCTAGCTTTTCAAAGATTTTCCAAGTGAGGATTTTCAGCACATATGCTGAATTTTCCTCAAAAAATTAATCATTTCAGCTTATGAACATAATCTGAGTTCCTCTGGAAATATGGTCCTCATTCTAAGCAGTAAAAGTATGATCCTTAAGGTCTTTGTCTCTATGTTGATTTGTTTGTAATACAACAAATAAGATAACTAGATACAAGACATAAGTCTGTGTATGTATATAAAGTTTTATTTAAGTAACAAAGTTCTGAATTCTTATTAGAATTTTCCCATCCACTCTAGCTTTTAAAATAAAAATTACCTGGAATATGTTTCAGAAAAAAAAAAATATCCAAAGACTTCCCCCCTTTTCCTTCCTTCCCTCAATGGACTGTCTACAGATATTGTTATAATTCAACATAACCTTTTAGATCATTAAAATGCTGGTGTTGCCTTAAGAAAGATCACAGTGTTCCTTGCCTCAAACACCTTGGCAGTGTTGATTGCACAGCTTGACACTCTGTTCTGCATCCGGGAAGGGAGCGTAACAGAGGAGCTGCCATCACTCACCAGTGTGCACACAGAGTGTACCTGCTGCAGGTACCTGCCTGAGCAGAAACAATAGCTCAGTAACCCTGCTTACTCTGTTTTTCATATATACACACGCTCTAAAAAAATAGAAACGCCTGCTTTAGTGCCAGCCCAGACGTGTATTTCTAAAGGTCAGTTTAATTCATCAGAAGTAGTTGAAAAGATGCCAGTTGAAAAGATGCCTTTCCACTGGGTCTTTTTGCTCTTATGAACAAATGTTTCTTAATGTTGAATACCTACATAAAGGCCAAAATCTCCCTACAGAACTCCACAGTGCTTTTATTACTGATACTGGGTTCTCACTTCATATGTAGACTTTTCTCTTGCACAGAAATAACAGTTTAAATATCAACCTTAATACACTCCATGATGGACTGGGGAGATATGTCTCTTTTTTCACCAATATAAATCTGGAAGTAAAGGGTGGTATGATCTCCTTTATCACATTTTAATGTTAAAGTTTTAGCAACACCCACAGTATCAGCAGTCTCTCATGTTGTCTAGTACATATGTGCTATGGAAGTGCACAAAGGGGATTTGGAGACGTAGGATCACAGGCCAGTGAGGTGTTACTTACAAGAGGACACAGGCTGGAGCACCTTGTTTTGACACAGGATTTACAGCAATGCATTAAAACTCGGTCTTTGTATGAGAGAAAGATAATACACCAAAGGCATGGGGAGACTGAGCATAAACTATCAGCAGTGTAAATATGGGAGTTAGCAATCTCATCTGCTTGGCAGGCTGTCCAGGACTCTGGTTAACTCAGAAACAGGAAAAAGCCAGAGGTATCTTGAATCTGTTTCTGTGAAAAAATATGACAATGATGATAACAACAGTAATCTGCGCAGGAACTAAATATTTATTTGAACATTCTGGTATACGTTGGGTAGCAGGGCATTATAAACACACTAATTCATACGGACAAAGGACTTTATTTTTATCATGTACTTAATGGAATGTTTCTGAAGATTCAATATTTTCTGTGTGATTTTCTGATAGATCTTTTTTTCAGAAAGGTAGAGCAGCAACTTAGGGAAGACATAAGTAAAATTTATCTTTAATAAAGAGTGGCTATCATTTGTTTTCACTGGATTGTTAAATTTTTTGGCAATTAACAGAGGTTTAAAAGAAGTAGATATGCATAAGAGATGTTATAACAAGCAGCAGAATACATGAAATAACTGCGGTAATAACCATACATATAAATCATACAGTTGTGTATGAAGGGATTCAAAAGAATCTACTGGCATTTTTCCAATAGGTGCTAAGCAAATATGCCAGAATATCAACTACATAAAACAGGTGCCATCATATTTAACTACACAGTTACTCATATCAAAAGCTAAAATGGGCTTAAGACTTCTGTATTTTCCTTTGCAAACAGGGCAGTTCATAAAAATTTCTTCCTGAGCAACAGAAATACCTGAAGATAGCAAGTAGCTGGCAATCACAGATTCCACTCTGGAAACTCCTTTTTTTATCTCCTTTAGGAAAGTTGGTGCAGAATGTTTCACACCAGTCCTGAGGTGACGAAAAAACAATCTAACAGTGCAACCAAGCATCAGTTCTTTTTCCAGCTTTTTTCAGCTCCTCAGCTCTGTACCTGTGCCTCCAGGCCCTGCTCCACAGACCAGGCATGCCTGCTTTTCCTGAGTTGCAGAACTGTTGCATGTGGCACTGGGTGCTGTGACCAGCAGCACAAGAGTAATCACAACACAGTGACCCTGTGTATATTAAGAGCACTCAAAGGAATTTTGCATAACTGTTAGCTTTGACAAGAACAACATAGTGCAGTGGTCCTCTTTCCTGCTCTCTGTGATTTGGTGTATCACTATAACTTTTCAAGGTATTTGGATAACTGGTTAATCACAAAAGCCATTTTCTAAATAGAAATACAGGATGGTCATTCCCTGGCTGGAATACCAATATCCTTTAGTGATGAGTTACCCTGCAGAATTCCTGACAAGGCAATTTAAAACCTAGACTGAAAATTATTAGTAGTAGGTTTTGGTTTTACTGCCTTCTAAGATTCTTTAGCATAACTACTCATATGTCTATTTATACTCATGAACATGTCCTGGAATAGCTTTGCCACTATACTACAACATCTCCATTGTAAATACTTTCCAGCAGGAACAAGAGAAGTCAGTTTTCCAGCCAAGAAACCAGACTTCAGCAGGAAGTGATCTCAGTAGGCATATCCTTCGTTTCTGGAGTTATTGGCTTGAGCCAAAAGTCAAATGAGGACACATCTAAGAACACAAACTAGTGTAAAGAAAATGTGCTACAAATTAAAGACAAATGAGTCAACAAAGGACATATAAAGTACACTAAGTTCTCTTTTTTTTTTTTTTTTAACAATGCACATCTCTGCAATTAAAATAGCAATATTTTCCAATTATCTTGTTTAAGTGATAAAGCACCATTTAACACTAAATGTCTTCCAGATATTTTACTGTGATCTATATACGTATTGGATTAAATGGTGTATTTAAAAAAAAAGTCTGTCTTCTGAAAAAGGTTGGAAAATCTTATACTATAGTGTGAAGCACAGTAACATACACACTGAATTCCAGACAGGAAGCAAAGATCTCTTCTTTGTCTGCTTATGTTAGAGACAGCATGCAAAAAGTAAGTTACAAAGACATTTGACAGTGATAACTGGAAACCTCAGATCATATTAATATATTACTGATTTGTGAATGAATACTTCACTCTTTTGCTTAGATTTGAGGACACTTTATGAATCAGGGCTTCATAAGTATCGCACAGTTTTTAAGTATTTTTCTAAAAAAGGTCATGATTGCAATTATTTTTCCACAGGGTACCTACTTATTTAGTAGTTGTGATGGAAAGATACTCTGAATATTGTGGTTTCTATCACTCAGTATGGAGCTCTGTATTTACTGTACATCATTAACTTCTGAACACATCATTGCCTACTTCTTTGTGATCTTTTTTGTGCTGCTATCAGTGCAATACCTGAATATATTGGAGATGATCACAAAACACTCTTGACAGCACCTCTGTGAGATTTACTGGCATTATTATTTCCATGTCTCAGGGACAGGAGAACTATTGCTAAGAGTCCAAGACATCCCTGAGCAAAATGTTTATCTTCATCCAGCCTTGACCCAGTTCTTCATCCTAATCTTGTAATTTTAGCCTTCCTTTAGCTCCTTACAACTGTTGATTCTACACATTGATGCAAACTCCCTTTCTTGGCAGCACAAAGGGAACAAAGGACAAGTTCATACCCATCTTTCAGCATCTACAGTGACAATAATCCCTGATAGCTGAAAGTGGCAACTCTAAGGAAAATTATGCTCAAACCCCCCAGCCCTGGACTTCAGCTTGCTCAGTTCAAATGAAATCTTCAAATATTTTCCCCATACCAATAAACTCTATTATGAATGTGGCTCTAGTGAGACTTTGAGATTTAAGAAGGCTCACAATTTGGCTAAGTATCCATAGATGTCACATCAAGTATATTTCTGACATCAGAATGAACTCACCATATTTTTTGACAGAAAATGTAAGATAACTCAGTGCAATACCTATACTGCATTGCCAACATTGGCAATTAGATGCAGTTTTCCTTGCCTCAAAAAGCTCCAGACAAATCACATTTGATTGAAACCTCTTTTGCCTTCCCTCACCAGTGAAATTATATGGGAGGTAATATATCACTTCAAACAGTTAAAGCTTGGCAAACTCATAAGCAAATGAAAAATAGAACACTAGAGTGGAAATTATTGGACAACTTTGTATGACTTCTGCATGTATTTTACACAATTCATAAGTAAGTAACTAAATGAAAAAAGTTAGAGAAACGTATAAACTGTCAGAAAAAAAATAAACCTCCCTGATAACTCTAGAGAAAATAAGTCAGAAGAGAGTGAAGAAATTAATAAATACATGGTACTGAAGTCTTTAAAAAGAATAAAATTCCCAGTTGGAACATTTTGATTTTATATTCAATTTTCTATCTAATTTTTCCTCTATTATTAGTCTATAACACTTCACTCTTAGGGACTTTTATGAAACATGTATGTCCTTTTTGAATATATTCATACTTAATAGATTAGACCTAATTGTATTAAAACATTTCATCATTAAGACTCTTTAATGAAAAGTCATTCATTCAAAATATTAACCTATTTATAGTTAAATTTCTAAACCTGCTAAGGAATAGGACAGGACAAGAACAAAAATGTATTGTATTAATTTGCAGCATAACTTGCTTTTTTATATATTAGGGAAACATCAAACTACTTATAAAATCAGCAAAAAAGACTGGCAGTATTACAGAGTGTCACAATACTGAATTGTGCTATCATCACTTGTCCCCTAATGATGAATAGACCCTTCTTGAGTACTAAGCTTTGTGCAAATGCAGAGTCTCTTTGGACTTCCATTAATTTGATCCAGGTTTTTACTGATGGTGAGACAATATGTTAAATTATTTGTTCCCCCCCAGAATTTCCAATCCGGGTTATTTTAAGGGTTACAGAGATCTGTTGAAAGCAGAAACCAAAGAGATATTTTAATCCCTTGCACAAGATTTCTAATAGCTTTTTCTACACGTAATCTGGAAATATGCACTGAAGAATTGTACACAGAACTAATGATAAATCTGTTCATTTATTATACAATATTTCCTCTAGGCATTTAGTTCCAGTTATCAGAATGAAGTAGCAAAAAATAAGAAGGGCATAGGGGAAGTAGAGAAAATACTATCCATAAAGCAAGAAATAATTTTTTACTTTGAGACTTGTACATAATCCGAAAGATTAAAATCAAATAAGAAAAATATAAACAAAAGAAAACAAAACTAAATGTTAGTACAATTCTTCTTGTTACTAAAATGGCTCTTCATGAAAATTCAGTTATCTTGTTTTCTGCCCCTTCTAGGGCTTAGGGCTGGCTTGACTACACTGCAAATTAAGACATTTGTACATCAGGAGTCATAGGTGTACTAGTTTAGACTGGTTAGTACAGATAGCAATAGGAATGAAGATGAGACCACATTAGTTTCAGAATAGTCTATATAGAACTGCCAAGAGTCATAAGAAAACATCCATATATTTCCCTCCTGCTGAAGTTTGTGTTTTTTATTATTCCTAAGTAAATCAAAACCAGCAAAGATATCATACATTTCTGTTCACTACACAGACAAAAGCAGGCGTACACAACCAGCCTCTGAGTATGACAATTCATTTCAACTATAGTGCCCTCCTTCCTGAAGGTGCAAGAGATACCAATCAGGAGCAAGCTGCAGATTAAGTGTTTTGGTTCTAGCAAGTTGTTTTTTAATGCTGTTTTTCTTGGAAAAACACAGGCTCTATTCCATCATACAACAGGTGTTACTCTCACATGGCATTGAGTGGTTCCAGTAGCCCCAAAGGACCAAACAGATCGACGAACTGCAGAAAGATGGTCACCAAACCCCAACTGCTGTCTCCAGAATAACTAATCTGTTACACTACCACTTTCTTTTCAGTGATTAAAGTTCTTTTGAGAAAGAAAGTGATCAGAAATGAACTCCAAGTACTGTTCAAGTAACAGCATGCTACATCTGGCTACTCTTTTTTCCAGAAGCTGTACAAATCGGAAGACAAGAGTTGCCTTTGCATAAATATGTGTACATGTACCAGACAGCAGATCAAAGTCCAGTGTTTCCATATGTGGCATATTCAGTCATGAGAAAAAAGAGTATCATCATGGTCTTCAGAAGCCTCCACTAGAGTTCAGGAGCCCTACTGTGGCAAGAAAGTTGGCATATTGTGTTCTAAGTGTGCACAGAGAGATTGTTGCTTTGAAGAGTTTGAAGGCTCTGTTCATAGGGCATGACATTTTTGAAAGAAATCAAGACTTCACTTTCTATTTACTCTATTACTATATATAGTGATATATTTTCACCTCACAATATATACACTCAATAATTTTATTAAGTATCATTTATTAATTCAGAAATCTGCACAATTTTAAATTTTCCTATCAAATTAAGATGGAAAAAAAGGTTATCTTTACTAAACAATTACATGGTAAAATCTGCCTTTTTTAGTGATAGTAACTTGCTAAACAACTAAGGGATTATTTAGTATATGAATGAAACATATACACAGGTAGAGAAAGATATTAGGTTAGATAGAATATTAGATTAGAATCCTGGAAGAAATCAGTGATTGTAACTAAAAGACAGTAAAGACAAATTTACTTCCCATGGCAATCCATATGAGATCCATAAAATTTTAAATATGTGTATGCAATAAGTTTGGTGAAAGGGTTTTGAAACCAAGGGAAATGAAGACATGGGGTATAGATGAGACCCCTGTAGAAAGATGCCTGACTTTTAATTTTTCCCCAAAGAATTTTGGCAAATTGGTACTAACACTTACATCTTAGAATGAGGTCATATGTTTCTACCCAAGTAACTAGTCTTTCTGCAGATTTAACTGGAATGTCAGAGCACTGTCTATACGAAGGTTTACATTTGGTCTAAATTAGACATGGCACCACTAAGTATCATGACACATTTGTGCAGCCAGCAATAAATTTATAGCATTCAGAGAGTCTTTCTTTCCCCAGTTACACTTGTAAATATTTCCTTTGGCAGAAGGCTGTGAAAGAAGCCATGCTCAGTAGTCTTAACCTGATGATGTCATACCATACAGAAAAATATCATAAGAGAGTGAATAAATCATCCTTCCTATAAAAATAAATAGATAAATGAATACACAAATTGACAACGATATGGAAAGCAGGTTGCAGTTGAAAAAAAAAAATTACATCAATCTTTCAGAGGAAAACTAAAATCTAAACCTGGGCAACCAAAACTGTCCGCAAGATTTACAGCTTTCCCAAATAGAGAAGACCTAATTTTTAGCAAAAACAGGTCATTCATTGTTTGGATGAAATCCAGTTGTTACTCAGAATTATTCTGGTTATGACTTAAAGGGGAAAAACAGTCCCCACACAAAATTCAATGATATGGGTGGAGCTTTCCTTTGAATTTTTGGTTTGTTTGAACTCAGCACTCAAAGTTAAATCTGGGGGATATGAATCCACATGAAATGAAAATATTAATATGGACCTCTTTTGAACCAAAGTACTAAGATTACACAGCTTTTTTTATAAAGCTCCAAAACAGAAAACTATTTAAAAAATATCCAAAATTCAGAATAGAGAGGAGGCATCTGTAATAAAATTTATGGAATGCTGAGAAGTAATTCCACAAGTCAAAGAATACTGTAATCCAATAAGAGGTACTAATTTACCATACTCTGAGACACAGCACGTCTCCAGCTTCTCACAATCCATTTACAGCATACGGAAGAAACACTTTCCTGAGCTGGGAGTAGAGCTAAGTAAAATCTTAGTTTTAAGACATTTTGGAAGTTAAAGCCATTGAACCAAAGTCCAGATCAAATTGATAGCTGTGTCCAAGCAATCCTACACCATGTTCTCCTGAGAAATATAGCCCTTGCAACTCCTTCGTGAACCTGAATGCATATTAGAAAACCATTCACACTATGTTTTATAACAATAATATAATTTTATACCTATCTGAAGAGCATCTAAGGTGCCATTTTAGTTAAGATCAGATACTCGGGTTTGGAGTTCAGTGAGTCTCTCATTGAACTTTAGATCAGCACGTGAAGCATCCTTAAAGTGTGAGAACTGGTTTCCCTGTGGAGGACAATGAATGAAGTGGTTCAAATGTGCCCATATGACCCTTGGAGCTCTCCTAGGCTGTTTAAAGAGTAGGTGAGCATGAAGGATTTCTAAATGCTGATGTTGTGGAAGTTACATCACCAGCACAAGCTGGCTTGCTACACATGGCTGGCTTTATTCAGTCATAAGATTTACTAATGTCACTTTAATGTATTTGATTTCAGGCATGAAGCCCAGACTTTTTTCTTTTTTTTTTAACGTTTATACAGTAGGAAAAAGTCTTTAATTGCAACAAGCTAATATTTTCTCCTAATCACTTCAAGCAACAAATTCTGAGGAATTTTTGACTAAGTCTATATGAAATGAACCTTTCCGTTCCTTAATAGATGCCTTGAATTAGCCAAAGCAGCATATAAATAATGTCTTGAATTAGTTTGTGCAGCATGTTTAAACACTACCAGTGCTACACAACTAAGCGGGCACAAACTGTGCCTGGAGCAAGGATCTCAAGAAGTTTCAGAGTGAAACTGCTTTATGCCTTTCCTTGATGAGGTCAAGCATATCCATCTGTCAGAGAAGTGACAATGTACATCCAACCATTACCAGTTTGTGAAAACAGTTTGGAATCAAATAACCTCTAGACTTCTAGGCTTTAATGTGAATAGAAAGATGAAAGTAAAATACATATCAATAAATATGAATTTTGACATAGATCAAAAGTAATCTCTGATTCGGGAAAAATCCTAAAAAAGCAGTGAATTTGGGAGGTTTTTAAGACTGATGAGAGCAATTCTGTGAGAAACATGATTTTTATTAGATAAATTGGCTTCTAAGAATGATCTACACGTGAAAAGAATGCGATTAGGAGACACCATTGATCTATAATATTTTTCTGTCTTTGCTCTTTCTTCATATGTAAAATACATATACACACATTTTTAATTTACATCCAATTATTTATTTGTATGTTTATGTGTATATTAATATATAGGGCTACTTTTACTTTATTTGATTTCATTTGGTTTTTCTTCTTCACACTGTAGCTGTATCTTTCCTTTTGCTCTTCCTCATGACTTCTACATGTCCGACCATTTTCTCCTCTCTTCTGCCTACCCATTTCCTTGTTTTGTTCAGCCATTATCAGTCTTTTTATCCACATGCAGATGTGTCTGGATGTCTCCTGTTTCAACATCTGAATCCACTAAACCTCTCACTGGACGTTTTTCTTCTCTCCATATGAGATCAGAGACAACTCTTGATGGTTGGGGGGAAAAAAAAAAACCCACAAGAAGAATGTTCCAGGACTACTAGTCAACATTTTTGGTTGTCTTACCTCAGAGACCCCTTACCTCATCTGGGTTTAATTAAGAAAAGTTCTCCTAAGCAGTAACGACAGATCCTTGTTTTGGTTCTTGACAGCTTAGGGGCAACTGTGTATATTGATCTATGTAGACATGCAGGTCTTCTGAGTGAAAAATTCTGAATATTTCCATATTTTACTGCATTTGAGTAGCAGGTGTCTTACAAGATTATATTAGTCTACTGAAGCTAATTTCACCAGTTTCCTCCAACTGAGAGAAACATTACTCCAAAGGGAGTTGGAATGTCTAAGCTGAGCAACATTTTTACAATATGGTTTGTCTGCTGTAACTGTGAGCTACAACCTGTGACTAAAAGGGAAAGATACTTGTCCCTCCTCCTCCATACTTCATGTAACCTTGTGCTGTATCTAGCAACTCATTTTTGTGGTACCAATCTGACTAAAACCGCTGGGGGATTTTTTGTTTGTTTTGTTTTGTTTTGGAGTGTTGGTTTTCATTTGTATGAGAGAACTGATCCAATCATACTCACAACCATACAACCTGGAAAACCAATTGTGCCACCACAGACGGGAGGGCTCAGCCACAGGCAAGACAAAGAGAGACTGAGATGTCATATCCTGATGGCTGCCCACAGTTAGGTCATTGATGAAGGCATTGTCTCTCATGAGACAGGGATGGTTTTCTTCACTGACCCCAGAGGAATCCTAGAAAGTCAAGCATGCTGGTCTGAAGTTAGGTTTTGTCATTACTTCTCCTTTTTCCATGGTATTTGTAACTTCTTCCTGCAGTACACAGAGGAAGTCTCAGAAACAGAAAGAGATGAGATCAGTGTTTAGTAAATTAACATATTCATTTAGAAAAATATTACAGATGAGAAAGTAAAATATGCTAATGTATTTAATTTCAGTCGCATAACTAAAATTGCTAAGTAGATAATGGCAAAAATGTTTTCCAGTAAAATATTCACAATTTATTCAGTAAATATCACCAACATAAAACTCTAGCAAATATAATACCTATGTAATACACTGAAGATGTATTACAAACTGTGGCTTCCTTGTCAAAGGAAAAACAAAAAAAGCAATCTTTAATATTTGTCTACAGGACACAATGAATGATTATGTAATACACTGACGATGTATTACATACACCTAGAGAGAAGGAAGATGTAAGATATTTCATTAAAAAATTGACAGGTGGAAGAGTAGTATATTTGTCTAAAGACAAAAAAATGTGACCAATCTTATTATACTAAATTGTAAAATAACTATTATGTTCTATTTTATCTGACTTTAGAACATTAATAAAATCTAGAAATTGCACTAAAAGTTGAGTTTACGTTTTCTTTTACTTTGTTAGACTGTGTAAAGTCATCCTCTACCCTGCCCACTCCACTTTTATTCATGTTCACTTCTAAAGCCAGAAATTCAAAACCAGATTCAATAGAGAAGACACCTGGCATTTTTATTCAATTTTTACTACAAGACAATTCAAAACAGATGGGAAAGGAAAAGAACTTTATTATTTGGACAGTTTGATCATTATGTCCTTTGTTATTTTTCACATTTATTTAACACAAAAACCTAACGAAATATTAAATTAACAGTCGTTATTAAAAATTAAACTCCTTTACTGTTTGAATAAGACCTTAGATTCTGAACTGTAAACATGTAATTTTTTTTTTTTTTTTTATAATTACAACATGCAATCAAGGGACTTTCAAGTTTTGCAAAATAAGGAAAACTTATAACCTTTCTCAATAACTGTGTCTAAAAGAGATTAGGAACATCACTAGGTCCTCCATCTAACCATTAAACAAAAAAGGAAGTTAAAATACAATATTCTTCATATTTTCCAGGTATAAGAACAAGTGCAAGAAACACAAATTCTAACAAACTATATAAACTTTTTGTATCAAATATTTTAGGTTGATAGGAAAGAGAAAACAGAGAAAACAGAAGACCACAAAATTTCCCACTGTTTTCCTCACTTAACACTTTTTAGCAGGCCAACCTAAAGACCAGTTACCCACTGAATATAACTGCTGTACAGATACTATGATCCCTCAAAGTATTTTTTTATTTTCTTTTTTTTTCCAGTCGAATTAATGATACTAAACTTTCATGGTTTTTATTTAAGGAATAATTAATGGTTTATTTCCTTGTTCTGTAGCTAAAGGAGGAAAAAGAAAACACACAAGCTCTTTTTCATAAATCTTTCCTATTTCTTTTGTTTACTTGTAAAGATTCCTTCTCTTCTGAAAAAGCGTGTGCATTTCAATGAAACTGATATCCAGATTAGGAAAGGTACAATCACTTCAGATGGAATTATGTTGAAACCAGGAAACTGTGGCTTCCTTGTGAAAGGCAAAAAACAAAAAAAGCAATCTTTAATATTTGTCTACAGGACACAATGAATGAGCAAAAGCCAAGAGTCTTCTAATATTGCTCAACAGTGAAGTTTCCAAGTATTAAGAAAAGTCTTGTACAGCTTTGGTTCTCAAAATACAACAAATACTAAAGGTCATCTTCTCAGGTAACGTAGTGATTATAAATGACAAATGACATGACTGAAGGAGAACGTTCTTCCTCACTTGCAAAAACTCCCTGTCACGTTTTGTGTTACCAAGGTTTTTTTCTGAGTTGCAATTTGAAAGCTCTGCTATTTATGTGCTACAAGAGAGCAAGCATCATAGAAACATAGAATCTTTTAGGTTAATGGTGGATTGATGTTGTCTGGATGCAAGGTGTCCGCTAAGCTGCTCTATCACTCCCCTTCACAGGCAGATAGGGGAGAGAGAATAAAATAGAAAACAAATCATAGGTTGAGATAAGGCAGTTTACTAAAGCAAAAGCAAAAGTTTGCTTGTGCACAAGTGAAGAGGAAAATAACAAGGTTTATTTCCTACTTCCCATTAGTAAATGATGTCCACACAGCAGCTTTCCACCTCCGATGATTTCCCACAACACAGCAGGACCCATCAGTAAATAGAGCATAGCCTCTTTCATCTTCTGGTAACTCAGTAGATGGTGGTGATTCTTGGACATGAGTCACCTTCTCAGGAAGTGCTCCAAAATCTCTGCCTTCTGGCCAGTCCATAATCTCTTTCAGGATTCCTGGGATATTTGGGATATTTGGCTTTCCCATCAGACCCACTGTATAATCAAACCTACCCACTTACTCCATATAGTGTTGGTTGTGTGATGTGTTGAGGGGATGTTTGTTTTGAGCATTTGGTGCAGCACAGGTAGTCTCAGTGCCAAGAGGAGATATGCTTCTGTCCAACAAATTCTGAGGCAGATCAAACCCCCTCATCTCCTTTTCAGTTGGAGTGTAGTGGACTTCCAGTCCTCAATAACCTTGGGTCCAAAACCTTAATGGTTGACCTTGGGTTTTTCCTGATGTTTTTTGTCAGAGGCTGCATCAGGATATACCATCAAGGGCAAAACAGACTCAAAGTGGGGAAATTAATTACGTTTATTACTAACATAACCAGAGCAGGATTAATGAGAAGTAAAATAAATCTTAAAAACACCTTCTCTCCACCCCTCCTTCCTTCTGTAACAGCACAGAGAGATGGGGAATAGGGCTTACGGTCAGTTCATCACAGATTGTTTCTGCCACTACTCAGTGAGAGGAGTCATTCCCCCACTCCAGAGTGAGCTCATTCCCGTGGGAGACAGCTTTTCATGAACTTGAGTCCAGCCTGAGTCTATCCCAGGGGCAACAGTTCTTCACAAACTGCTGTAATGGAGTTAATTTTTCCATGTGGGACAGTCCTTCAGGCAAAGGCTGCTCCAAACTGGGTCTCCCACAGGGCCACAAGTCCTACTAGGAAAAACTGCTCCAATGTGGGCTCCTCTCCCCATGAGTCAGTAGGTCCCTACCAGGACCCTGCTCCAACCTGGGGTTACAGCCTCCTTCAAGCATCCACCTGGTGTGGTTCTCCTTCATTGGTTGCAGGTGGATCTCTGCACCCCCGTGGACCTCCATGGGCTGCAGGAGCACAGCTGCCTCACCAAGGTCTGCACCACAGACTGCAACACCTGGAGCACGTCCTCCCCCTCCTTTTTCACTGACCTTGGTGTCTGCAGAGTTGTTCACATGTTCTCACTTCACTCTTCTCTGGCTGCAATTTTCATCTGCACAACAACTATTTTTCCTTCTTAAATATTTTATGATAGAGGTGTCACTGTCATTCCTGACTGACTTGGCCTTGGCCAGTGGCAAGGAGCCATCTGGCATTCGCTCTTCCAGACATGGGAGAAGATACAGCAGCTTCTCACAGAAGCCACCCTTGTAGCCCCACTGCTACCAAAACCTGGCCACACAAACACAGTACAAGGTTGGAAAAGACCTTTAAGACCATCAAGTCCCATCATTAACCCACTACTGCCAAGTCCACCCCTAAACCATGTCCCTAAGTGGCACATTTACATGGCTTCTAAATACCTCCAGGATCTGTTTGATAAGCATTTGACTGTCCACAGGCCTGATCCATATATACTTGCTCAATTCTACTGTCTTCAACAAATATTGAACTTTCTTAACATAGGCTTTGAAAGTTCTAATACTATTCTTTTATTATAATTTTTCCTACTGATTTCAGTAAAGCTTCAGATAGCTTCCATCCCCATACCCATATTTGTTTCTATAAAAATTTAACCATTATCAGCCAATTACCACTAATCAAAGGATCTAATAGCAGATCAGGTATTCTTAATCAGTCAGTACTAAAACGAGTTGCTAGTACTGAGCGTTAGTCAGCTTTTCCATGTGTCAGAGTATTCTGTGCTCCTTAGCAAGGTGACCTTCATGTAGAAAATATTTTCTCACAGAAATGCTAGACAAGTGTAAATACACTCCAAAGGAGGGAGGAAGATGGTTTTGATAAATTGCACATACAATTAAGAACATAGTCATATTTTAAAGGTTTTAAAACATTTTCAGTATTTAATAAGCAGTGAAATTTTCTATTGATGACCTTAAAAATGATTGTGGAGAAGCTAGGAGTTGGGTAAGGGACAACTGCATTATAACAGAGGTACTACACCAACTTTGCATAGGCAAAAGCTGAAATCAATGTTAATCGTCATTTTGTCTTTGTTATTCCTCTCAAGGTGATGAATTTCCCATAGCACCATAGTTCAGCAACTGTGTGCATTCCTCCCACTCTCAAAACACAACAGCAGTCCTGTCTTGTCACGTAATGAAGATCTTCTTCCTTTAATTTCAAAACTAACAGCACTTTTCTTGACACCATAGCTGAAAATTTTCACTCTTGAAAGTGATAAGATAGTACAAAAGAGCTGATGAACGAAGAAAAAATAAACCTAAAGTTAGTAATCTACACATGTTTTCCTAACAGATAATCACAGAAATAAATGATGCATGTGCTAAAATTTACCCCAGGCAACTATAAATTATGTACTTGTCCTGGATGAAGTAAAAAATTTTTTACCTTCATATTACCATAGATCAACCTCTCCTGAAAATATATAGTAGTCATATGCTATCACAAAATACATTACAGAGTTCAAATTATGTACAGTTAGTCTTAATAATTATTCATGCATGAAAACACAAGAGAAAAAAGAATCTACATTCACTTAATGAATCCATTAATAGATGCTGCATATTATAACTTACCTCTTCATTCATCAACATACCTGCTCCTTATTTGAAAGATTTAGGCAGAGAAGAAGTAAAAACTTTCTTAAGGACAGTTATTTCAACAGATTGCATAGAGACACATGCATGGCAAAAGGTAGGAAAAAGAATACACCTTCAATAACTGCTGGATAAAGCGGATGCTGCTGGAGCACTGTAAGACCAGCAGCAAGGAACACCCATACCTGCAGTGGAATGTAGGGAGAACCCAGGGTTTGGTGTAACCCTTCCACAGCCTCTTTGGTCACAATGTGGCTGAAATTCTGAGGTTTACAGCCTTGCTTACATGTAATTTTATAAACCACAAACAGTCAGTTCTACCCTGTCTGAAAACTGGGACTTCTGGCCTCTATGCTGGGCAATACTGCCTGAAAGAGCCCTTTCTGTGGGCCAGATCACCAATGCCATTCACAAGTTCTGTAATGTCTGGGTATTTCTTAACCCCTGTATGCCCCAATCATTGACAACAGGTTGGCAAAGGCATACAGTGCTTTTGGTAGACTCCATAAAAGAGTTTGGTGAAATAAACACCTGAAGAAAAGTACAAAGATCAGTGTTTATAGAGCCATCGTACTGTCTACTCTTTTATATGGGTCTGAGTCTTGGG